>BPTQ01000006.1:215775554-216170708 GCA_019973895.1 Chrysanthemum seticuspe
AAAAAAAAAAAAAAAAAAAAAGATATTTTACCAAATCCCTCCCCCTTGGCCGACCAAGGGGAGGGTGGTAATTAATGTGGGAATGGTTCTTGATTGTTTAGAATTTTACTCATACTTAAAAGTCTTACTTGATTCATGTATCTCATTCATACTCAAATAATTTCAAAGTTTGCAAAAGTTCTCTCTTGGTTTTTCTCTCCTCAAGAACCGGCCACATTCAAGAGTTAGCAAGGGATCATCATTTTTTTCAAGTTCAAGCATAAACACAATCTAGATAACACTCTTTATAAGGTTTTGAAATAAAACCTAGAGTGTTTAGGATAAACCTTGTTCTTTGCACCTCATCATATTAACTTGTAAGCATATCATTTATATTTTTCATCTTTCCTTTTCATTTCATAAGTATCTCTTCATTTTTGGAGCAAACATGCAAGACTTATGTTGATTTATACCATTTTTACATGATTTTTAGAGTTATATATATATATAAGGTCATCCTATAATTATCCCCTTGGTATATGTTGGTCTTGATGATGTCTAGGAACCCATGACACCCTAAGAAGGTGTATGGTAGGATTAGATTAGCTTTGGAGTTGATTTGAAGGGATTAGAATAGGTTTAGTACGAGAAAAACTATTTTCGATAAGTATAAAAAGTGATCTGTCCTTGTTTTATTTTTCTGGAAAATCCGACAGTAGGCACGAAATTTTGGTCTTGATATTTAGAAAATATACTTTAAAACGAATCCGTGGCCGCTTGAACGGATTAAAACGGAGTTATAACGAAGAAGTTATGAATTTTTCAAGTTTGACGACGAAATATATAATTTCTGAAAATTTCAGCAACCTATTTTAGTTTTGTACGAGTCAAAAACGAGTCCTAAGCTTTATAAATTATTTCGACTTGTCAAAAATATATTAGTATACTTTGATACGAAGCTAAGGACGTATTATACGTAGAAAACGGATTTGAAACGACTAAGATATACACGTTTTCATAAAATTGCCGTAACTATTATTTTTAGAAAAACTATATTATTTTTACGAGACAAGTGTTACGGTAAACAAAACGACCATGTTGAAGGCTGTTTTTAACGATGATGTAGAACTTTTTGTAACGAGATGTCTTCTAATAAAATCGAGATCACCAAGCATATTTTTCAAAATGACTAACCGTTTGTATAGCGGAGTTGTAATAAATTAATTACGGTTGCTCAAACTTTGCCGAAACTCACTTTTTACACAACACTTGGACAAAATCACCATCTTTAACCTTTATTATCTTTATGTTCGAGACCTTTATGTCGAAAAATCATGAACTAAAACTTCTAGATTTTGATACAAGCTTTCCAAAAACTGTCGAGTTCGTTTCCTAACGATCGACGTACACCATTTTACGACTAGCTTTTCGAAGCCATTTTTGTCACTTTCATGAAATTTCCGACGACATTATTTTCCGACGAAAAGTTAAAATTTCACAATAAATCATTAATAAACTATTGTAGGATGACATTTTGACGTAAATACTTGTAAAGTAATTTAAGAATGGTCAAGACATCAAAAGAGTATTTTTCGACGATAAGTATTATTTTTCAAAACTCACAAATGGTATAAATAACATACGAAATGCATGCATAACATTACATCATAACTCATTACGTATCATATCATTCACAATAGGTCAAGGTTAAAGCATCACACTACATCTCGGTGTACTCACTCTTGTCATCATACCAATTTATCAAGTGAGTTTTCATAGCCCCACTTTCTATTAATTGTGTACAAACTTTTGGGGGAGATACATGCTCAAACTATTTTCATTTACTTTCACAAGTACTCTAAACTTTTACATATTACTGTGAGTTCATACCCCGCTTTTACTCATTTAAATTCCTATAAACTATTTGGGGCGAGATATATGCTTATTTATCCAAACGTTTAGACTCTTTTGCCAAACAACATTACTTATACTTTACACTTGATTGCGTTATATACTTGATTGGGTTATACTTGATTTCATATGCATATTTGGAACAAACATACAAGAATTAGTGGCTCCAAATTAAGTTGTTGGAAGGCTATTAATTTACAAACATACAAGAATTAATGGCTCCAAATTAAGTTGTTGGAAGGCTATTAATTTACAAACATCCCAATATTTTTATGTTGGAAGGCCATTTTTATGGATACAGCCCAACGTGAGCGTTGGAGGAACATCCCAACACGAGTTGTTGGAAGACCCTTGTGGTGACAATTATACTTTTAACCATCTTAATGTGCATATACATGATTGTCATACTATTTTTAGCAGTGGGTTGTAAACACACAGGTTGCAAGTTTTGTATGGGCGGGACTTGGAACTGAGTGGATTTACGATGCCTTTGCTTTGTGAACTATTCTATATGACCAAAAACTTAGACTTTGTTGCATGAACGTTCTTTAAAGGCTTTATATTTCAACACAAACTCTATGAACTCACTCAACCTTTGTGTTGACACTTTTTAGCATGTTTTATCTCAGGTACCTAAGGCATTCACTTCATGGCATGCATATGGACATATCATAGAGTCGTGGTGACGACGCGTCTCACTTGGGATTTATAAACTTTAAAACATCGTTTGGCTTGTAACAAACTTATTTCCGCACAAGTTGATTTTCATTTGAGACCAATACTTTGTAAACTCTGATTGTTTTAATAAATTAAACGATGTGTTTTCCAAACGACACTTTAGGTCGTTCGATATAACTGTAACTTTGATGCTATGACAGTCCTCCCCAAGGTATTCAATTCCGCTGCAAAACAGGTAATTTGGGGGTGTGACACTTCATCATTGATGCCAGAAACATTTCCATGATGTACATTTGAAGAATGATGATTTGTTGATGAGACTGAAGGATCAGCAGCAGGCGCTTCCTGACTTAAAGATATTGAGACTGAGGGATTGCCTTCATTCACAGGAATATGAGCAGCTTCTGTTGTAGGAATCGACACCTCATTAGTACTTGGATCATAAAGTTCATCAAACATAGGATCAAACAATTTCTTTAAATCATCTTCAGATGGAGGTACATATGGAGTTTCTTGAGAAGAGTTTGGAACAAGGGATGAACCAATGGGACTGTTTTGAAGTGTGGGTCCAGAACTGAATTGTCCAGGAGCCATTTGACCGGTCAGCTCATCAAACGTAATATGAATTGTTTCCATGATATTTCGGGTTATTTTGTTGTAGATTCGGTATCCCTTTTTGTTTGAAGCATACCCTACAAATACTCCAATGTCTGCTTTAGCTCTAAGTTTGCCTAAGTCTTGTCCCTCATTAGTTGGATAACACAATGCACCAAACACACGAAGGAAAGAGAGATTAGGTTTTCTATTGTGGATGATTTCATATGGAGTTTTTCCATGAACAGTATGAATCAGAGAACGATTTTGTGTGTAGCATGCAGTGGCAATAGCTTCAGCCCAGAGAAACATTGGAACCTTTGAGTAAATCAGCATTGTTCTAGCGGCTTCTACAAGAGTTCGATTTCGTCTTTCAACTACACCGTTCTGTTGAGGAGTTCGTGGAACACTTCTTTGATGGCTGATTCCAATGCTTTCATAAAAATCACTAAGTTGTTTGTTAACAAACTCAGTTCCATTGTCTGTTCGGATAATTCTGACTGTTTTGTTAAGTCGAACCTGCAGCTGTTTGATGAGTTTGATGATGATATCAGGAGTTTCATCCTTTGTCCTTAAGAACTTGACCCAGGTGAATCTAGAGTAATCATCAACCACAACCAACACATATTTCTTACCAAAGATGTTCTGCACACTCATTGGTCCACACAAATCCATATGACGGGTATGAAGAACTTCTGTAATTGAGTTTGTAGGTTTGGGTTTGTGGGCATACATTTTGCTTTTACCCAATTGGCATGCTGAACAAAGATGATCCTTTTCATACTTCAGTCTAGGTAAACCTACAACTAAGTCCTTTCTGGAAAGATCATTGATGGTGCCGAAGTTCAAGTGATTGAGACGACGATGCCATAACCATGACTTTGTTTTTGAAGCCTTTGATAACAAGCAGATTGGGGAAGACCTCATCATGTCATCGATAGAGATGGTGTAAAGATTTGAGCCACGAGTTCCTTTTAACAGTTCCTTACCATTAAGATCTCTAACAAAGCAGGTATGTTTTCTGAAGGCTACTTCTAGATCAGAATCACAAAATTGACCAACAGAGAACAGATTATGACCCAGACCTTCCACATAGTATACTCTAGAGATGACACTATCACCAACAACGTAATCTCCATAACCCATGATTGCACCGAAATGATCATTACCGAATCTAACAGTCCCGATGAATTTGCTCACGAAGTTCATGAGCCGCGACCGGTCTCCAGTCATATGCTTGGAACAGCCTGAGTCCAGGTACCACAGAACGATTTGAACGATCTGCAGTTGAACACAGACAAGAATGGATAACTGGATAATTGGGATCCCCATGCAAGAATGGGTTCCATTTGGTTAGTAACAATGGTTGGAACACCCACATCAGAAAAAGGAGCATTCATATCAGAAATCAAGGCACTGGAATCATTGTGAATAGATGCAGTACTAGTGTCTGTATTAGCCCTGTTCACAGTGTGCTCACTTCTTAAGGGAATAGTTCTACCAGTAGGCAACCATTTTCTAGTGGGCATTGTCTGATTATTCTTATGACCAACAGGTATCCAATAATAGCCTATCTTACTAAATGTTCTTCCTGTGGGTTTCCACTGTTTTCTAACTTTCTTTCGTTTTTGCCTTTTTACCTTTTTAACTGGACAATTATCATCATTAGGCAAAACATTAACACCACATTCATGATTAGAAACAGAATTCAAGCAGTCATCAGTACAAGGTATGCAAATAGTATCAGAATTCAAATTAATTACAGTACGCCTATGGCTAATACTAGAATCAACACGATTCGTTTTATTCGATTCAAGCTTAAAGTTCCTAGATTGTTCTTCTACTCTTTTCCAGTGCACATTCTTAGCTTGCGAGGTCCTATCATTCCTTGTATTGTCTTGAGACTTTGACCTGCTCCCTTTAATGTCACTGATTACTCCTGTAGAGGGAATGGGAACATTAGTGGGTTTTACAACTCTTTGCAACACCTGTTTAGATGTGCTGGGATCTGAACTACATGCAGGCACACTAAGGTTCACTTTCTTAAAACTAGAAGTGTTGTGATTTGTACTCCTAGAAGACACACTTGAGTTCTCTTTCATAGCATTGACAGATCTGAAATCTGAACTACTTGCAGGCACACTAGGGTTCATATTGGGCATCGAATGAATATCATACTTGGAAATAGGCATCGAACATGGAATCAAAGGATTAACTCTCTCACCTAATGACTTTGGGCATATTATGATCAAGCATTCTAAGATTTCTTGAGATCGTTTGGCATATAAGCATGCATGTCCAATTGCATTATCATGAGGTTTCACTAACTTATCCTCTTCAACAATCTTACGCAGACATTCTAGGCAATCCTTAAGGGATGAGAAGTATGTTTGAACATCAAGTTTGGTGTTCCTGAGATGAGGAGGGACATATTTTACAGACAAAGCATATTTATTACAAGAGTGAACCTTTGATACACCATTCTCCCCATTGGTCATTGGCATTTTCCCTTTTACCTGACTCTTCAGATTCTCAATTTCCTTTTGCAATGAAGCTATTTATTCGTTATTTTTGTTACGAGTGACCTTTATTGATTCAAATAACTCATTGAAATGACGTTTAACCTTTTCATTTTCTTCTAGAAAACTTTCGTTTTCCTTTTGTAATACATTTACTAGGTTTTGAAGATGAAACGTTTGAGAATTCTAAGAATCTAAAGGAGGAGGCATTTGGGAGCCTGTCATATTGTTCATTTGACCCTTTAATTGAGAGATTTGGGCTTTCAACTTTCTGATCGTGTTGCACTGAGCTTGAATTTGTTCATCACGTTTGTTAATTTGAAAAACTGCATCAAACTCTGGAGCATCTGAGGATGTCTTGATATTTGAAGTTTTGACATTTTCTTTAAGATGTTGATATTTTAGTTGTAAATTAAAATGCTCAACTTCTAGTTTAGAAAAATGTTTAACCAAATTGTCGTGATCATCCAGTTCAATTTTCTCGTTTAGTTTAGAATTAGTTTTTTCAAGCTCAATGACACGATCATGGGAGACTTTCAGGGCAACAGATAGTTCATGAAATTTGGAAGCATTAATAGAGCAATTTGAAGCAGTGAAAAATTTATCTTGAGCAATACATTCAGTAATAAGAGTCTCATTTAATGTATGCAAGTTCTTCCTTTCAATCTCATTATATTTTAGTGCACGCTCATAGTCACTAACTTCAACTATCATTGCATCAAATTCCTTTTCCATTCCCTTGATATCTGTTTCTATCCCCTTTTTAAGACTCTCAAAATGATCTTTTAGAAGTTTAAAGAAAGGCATGACCTCAGTTAAATAACATTCTTTCATTTGCTCAAAACCCCTTTCTCCTTCCGTTATACCAGTGGGTGTGATTCTTTTCTTGCAAGTTTTCTCAAAATCAACAAATAGTTGAAATATAACATATTGGCTAATTAAGGTCTTGCTTTTAGTGGCAATTGTTCTAGGAACAAGATGCATTGGTGTATTAGGAGGATACACAGTCGCTCTAGGCATTTTCCAAAGGGGAGGGTTTGTTTCAACAATTTTTTCAGCTTTCTGCTTATCTAAATCCGTTTTCCAGAAAACTTGTTCGGGAGTCAGCAATGTCTGAGGCTTAAACATGTTCAAGGAAATCCAGTTTTCCTTCTTGTAATCATGGGGTGTGATATTTATTTTCTTCTCACTACATTTAGGATCATCTAATTTCTTGTTCATCTTTTCCCTAGTGACTTCATCTGATTTCTTATCTTCCTCAGTGCACTCAACGCAACTAGGTTTCTGTCTAGGTTTAAGGATTTCATTGCCATCATAAAGAACCTTATGAGCATTTCTAGCCCTTTTAATGACCTCTGGATTTGGTTCCTTAACAAGGGGAATGCTATGCTTGTCGCTTAAGACCCTATGCTTAGTGATCATGTGAGCAGTCTGAATGGTGTTCCCTTGTATGTACAACTTGTTTTCAAGTTTGTTTTTCAAAGTTTTCAGATTAGAAAAATCTTTCAAGAGTTTTGATTCCTTTGCATTAAATTCTTGCTTAAGCATTTTCACATTTTCTTGAAGTTCTTGTTTTTGCTTAGCAGTTTTAGAAAGCTTTTCTTGCAAGGAATTTAACTCTTGTTTTAATACTTCTTCTCGAAAATTACTTTTTCTAATGATTGTACGTACTTGGTCATCCATTTCCTGCTCACGAGTGGTCAACTCAAATTTTGCACGTTGTTCATAAATAGCAACACGTTCTTTATAGGCATTTAGTTCAGAAATTACAGACTCATCAGGGGCACATGCAGTGTATTCATAAAAAATATAGTCATTGTTGACTGCAGGAGATGCATCACTTGGTACAACTTCACTTTCACTTTGTTTCACATATTGATCATATGGGACAACATTGATATTACCCATATTTTCAATATTTGTTTCAATAGTTTCAGTTGATAGTATTTTGTCATGCATCTTTTGCACATCAGCATTATCGTATAGTTTTAGTACCTCTGAGATGAGTTTGTCTTTGGATGGGCCAGCTTGTGGAGAAGAAGAGACCTTGGGAGAAACCATTGGAGAAATGCTAGCCATAAAAATTGTGTGTGCCGTAGGTCCATCATCCACATCCGAGTCGTATGCATCACAATCAGCGACTTGAAAGGCATTCTGATGATTGTGACCTATCTCCTGAATAGGCTGCTCATCCACATCTGCATCATAGGTCTTGGCATTGCCCTCAGCTAGAAACAGCAATTCCTCTTCATCCAAAGCAGCACCATTGTCCTGAGCTTGTACAAGCAGCATCTTATCTCTGAAGTAATCAGCATTCTGTGGACGCTTTGGAGATGTGCAGTTTCTTGCAATGTGTCCCTCACCACCACAGTTATAACATTTGATCGGCTTAGCTTGACCTTGGTTACCATTCCTTCCTCGATTCTGGTTACCAACATAACCTCTACCAGCACCACCTCTTCCCTGATCATACTGTCTTTCCTGAACTGGTTGCACCACGATCCTTCCATCTTTAACAGTAGCTTGATTGTGTGGGTTAGATGCTGTTCTGAGGTTGTTGTTGGTTTGTGGGAGAGAATTCATGTTTTGACTAATCAGAAGAGCTAGTTGATTAATGAAGTTACCCACGTGTGCATCAGCATCAGCTTGTTTGAACATAGGATCAGGAATGAGTTTGTGATTACCATTACCCAAGGGTATGACTTGTGAAGCTTTGGTTGTGATTCCGATGTTTGAGTAGAAGGCAGTTGAGTCATTAGACGAGCTTGTCTCTCCCTGGTTGGTTTTGAACTGATTGAGAACCAATTTTTCAAACATAGCATGTCTCTCATTCTGAAGGAGGAAGGCATAGAGTTGCTCATAGTTTGTATTCTTCAATCCTTTAGTGAGCTTCACAGAGGTGACAAACTTGTGCCATTCGGGATTCATGTTGTTTACAAATTTTGAGTTCAGCTGAATGTTAGGCATAGTCATTCTGATGTTCCTCATGTCATTCACCAACTTATGAAATCTCACATAGTACTCATAGACACTCTCATATGGCTTCATCTTGAAGTGTTCAAATTCGTCATAGAGTTGTGATTCTCTGTCTTCCATAGTTAATTCTGAACCTGAGAGAAGCATCTTGACATTATCCCAAACTGCCTTTGCATCGGTGTTGTGATTGATCAGCTTGTAGATGTCTTTAGGAAGACCTTGAAGAACAATGTTAGAAGCCCTGATATCTGCATCGAATCTCTTTTTCTCCTTATCATCAAGCTCATCATACATTTTAGGTCTGTCCATTCCGTAAATAGGAGTTCCATCTTCATTAGTATCAAGTATATCTCTAGTCGTCTCAACTCGATACGGTCCTTCATCAATGGATTTGAGAATGTTGACACCATTTTCTTTTCCAAGGCAGTACAATCTGATTCGTTGAGCCCAAGAATCGTAGTCAGTTCTGTCAAGCATGGGTGGACGAGTATCTGAGCCAGCTGCTTGAACATCCTCGGCAACAGTGGAGATGATAGTAGGAACGTTGGTAGACATGTTAACAGATTATACGAGATTTTATAACTCTATGATTAAACCGGGAAATAGATTCTTTCACGGGATTTTACTAAATCAAGAGAAAACCGTAAACAATCACCCAAGTCGCTAGAAGAAAATGCACCAAGTCGCTAAAACCTAATTCGCTACACTCCCAAGTCGCTAAAGTCCCAAGTCGCTAGACAAATGCAAGTCGCTAAGTAGTAACTCGCTAAGCCTTAAGTCGCTAGCAAAATTTTGGCAGCAATTCGCTACTCAAGTCGCTAAAGATACAAGTCGCTAAATAGCAACTCGCTACAGACCAAGTCGCTACCTTTGGTGGAAAGTCCACTACTTGTACTGTAAGTCGCTAGTTCTAAGTCGCTAGGTCTAAAACAGTAACTCGCTACAAATTTGTAAAGCAAGTCGCTACGAAGAAAGAATTCCGTGTGTTAAGTCGCTAGCAAGAAAAAACTCATAAACATCAGTTTTTAATCCAAAAACAACCCAACCAAGATGATTCAAGCTTACCAAATGAAAACCTAAACACTTGTTATGATTCTAAACATAAAAGTACTAACAAAATCCAAACTTTAACACAAGAAATCAACCAAATGATGCACAAACCACTAAACTTTTTCAAACTCAAAAACCACCTAAAAACCACTAGAAATCCAAAGATGTGCAAGATATGATCTAACCATGGCTCTTGATACCAATTGTTGGATATTAGTTTTCACATACACATCAAACCATAACAACAAGGTGGCGAATAAGTGGAATTCTAGAGAGAGAAAGTTAGAGGTTTAGGGAACTTTAGTGAGAGAAAGAAAATTCTTATTATGAGCTCCAACTCTCTACCTTGGGAGGTAGAGAGTATTTATAGTCTTACATAAAACGCCACACATCGGGCTGTGGATCAGGCATACAGTGGGTAAAGACCCGTCCGTCCTCCACGGTGTTGCTTAACTAAATACTACTTAACTTAAAATAACTACGACTACGAGCTTTCTAACGATTACATATACTTGAGGTGACCGACTCTTTAATACCTGGAATTTCTAATTCCTAATAGGTATTATAGACCATTCACTTTTTTGACCCAACCTTCAACGCAGGGACCAATTATGAGTATGGATATTAGCCGTTTCTTCCCTGATACGCTGCTTTTAATTTCGCGGGAACAAATACACCCACCCAACAAACAACTTTGCCAATCACATAAAACCACATTATCAAGAAACGATAAACTGCAAATCGAAATCAAGAATATAAATCCTCATTTCCAGAACTCAAAAGACCAACCCAACTTCCAACTAAACCATGTCGATCGATCGTTTTACCAACATGCCAGATGAAGTGATCACTAACATTTTGAATCAGTTGCCTTTGTTAGAAGCGGTGAGAACCTCTAGTTTAGCGCGAAACTGGAGGTCTAAGTGGACTTTGCTCACCGATGTCATACTTGATGAGGATATCTTTTATTATTTAACATACGAGTTTGATGGTAGGCTTGTTACTAGATTCTTAAATCGGCTTATGGGTCCAATAAGAAAGTTTGTCTTCGCTGTAAAGCCAAGATCAATTATTGGAATAGACAACTTTCATTATGAACAGATTCATGAGTGGCTCTTGTTTTTGGCTGACAATGGAATTGAGGAGCTGATTATTACAAACTGGTATGGTGACCCAGTTACATTCCCAACCCAACTTTACTCTCGTAATGAGTTGAAACATCTGGTACTTCATGTTTGTGCTATGGCTACTTTGGAATATTTTCATGGCTTTCCAAATCTACTGACCCTAGAATTGATTCATGTCAATTTTCTAAGCGGTACAGTTTGGGACTTTATTGCTGGTTGTCCGTCACTTGAGTCTCTTAAAATGAATCGTCCTAGTACAAACGAGATGAGACTATGGGATATTGCAAAACTTGGGAATTTGAAGACGTTACATTTGTCATTAGGTCGTTATAATGTTGTGACCACAATCACAACATCCGATATCTTTCACTTGACAAGACTTCAAAATCTTGAGACCCTTACATTGGATTTTGGTGATTGCACGGTAAGAACAATTTCAGTTTTACAACTTATAATTTAACAATGTTATAGAGATGTGTAACAGTAATGAAATTTAATATGTAAAACTTCTTGTAGTTGATACATGAAGCTAATCCTAGGATGAAGGTGCCATTTGTTTCCCTAATTAACCTTAAGCTGTCCGATGTCGATTTTGGGAATAGTGTTATTGTAGCGTTCACCATTGTAATGATTTGGTCATCTCTGAATTTGAAAATGCTGGATACCAGAGTAAGTATAATGCTGTAATGCATATGTATCAAATAAAACATTCCTAAATTGCCATGTTTGTGTATCTCAACACTATTTGATTTTTCAGGCTGCAAACACGCTTAGTGATCTACCTTTGCAAAAAATTTCCACTGTTGTAGACACAAACACATTCAGCCATGGTCAGCTACAGACGGTGGTGTTTCGAGCTTTTCCCAGAACAGAGCATGAAATAACTTTAATAAAGTGTATATTTGCGTGTTCCCGGTCGCTAAAGACAATCAATATCAGGCAAAGCGATAAGAGTCACGATGGGAATGAAAATACCAGGAACAACTGGGAGTTGGCTAGGAAGCTGTTGAAACTCCACCGAGCTTCCCCCACAGCCGTGGTAGATTTCTTTGACTGGTTGTAGTTTAAGTTTGGATTGAATACCCTTGGACAATTAATGTTGCAAAATAGTTTTGGTAATTTTGTACAATAATTGTTTAAATGGTTTGCTTAAAATTAGATTGTTCATATGTTGTTGTTTGTGCGTATTGTAGGTAATGAAAGTTTGACATTCGAAAGTCAAACTTTCATTTAGTATTTTTATTTGATTGTAGCAAGTAAAACTGCATTTCCAGTTTACTTTAGTTAGTCAATACTTGAAAATGGTGAATGGGTTAACTGTGAATGAGAGTCGTAATGTCAGAAGGATTGAAAACCTTTGGAAGATTAAGTGCAAAAGGCATAATGGTATTTGATGTTTGATGATAAGGATGGCTAGTGGAATGTTCAATAATATATAGAATGGTATTTGACTTTGTAAAGTCAATATTGCAAAATCATTACTAAATATTTATTTTGGAGTGAATTGATAATTTGATATGTTTTAGAAGTTTGACTTAACAAAGTCAAACTTCTAATAGTTTTACGTAAGTTGGCAACTTGAGGGACCAATTGTGTATTCTAAAGTGAATATTGGGCGGGAGTTTTAAGTATGACAACGGCAACCAAGACAAATTCAGGGACTTAGTGTGAAAAAAAGTAACTATTAGCCCTTCACCGTCTCTTACCGGAGACGATATTAACTAGTGCACACCAAACGATACACTCATCTACCACTTTTTCCACACACACACAACTTTCCAATGGCTGATTTCCCCATTTTAAACGAACTCATGGAGGTAGCTGATTCGCCAAATCTGAATGATCTATGGCTATCTGGTTTGAAGAAGAGGCTGTCCAAGAAGGGATTCTAAGGAAGCTAGTTCTTCAGTGCATTCAGCATCTGAAGACAGGAATCATCAAGCGTAGGGAGCTGATAGAAGAGAATCAAGCTCTGGGACCTCGTGGAATTGCGCTTGACTGTGTCGATGCGCTGAACAAAATCCAGTCGAGGCACACAAACCAACTTGCCCAACTCATACAGATTGTTGGTCAAACAGATGAAGGTATTCGGTTCAACCAAGAGTTTGTTAAGAAAATGGCTGAACATAATGCCTGAATTTTTGGTTTTCCATGGGGTAGATAAAGGCGGTCTTTTGGGTGATAGTTTTGCTAAAAAGGGTATGTAAATTAGATTTGATGTAGTTGGTTATGATGTTTAACAGACTTTATTAATGATAAAATATCATTTGGGTTATGTGTTGTTTAATCTGTTCTTGTATTGTGATATTGGGTGTATTTTAGTGTTATTAGTATCAACAAAACCAAACATCCCCTTATATCAGCAAAACCAAACAGGCCCTTGTATCAACAAAACCAAACAGGCCCTTGTATCACCAAAACTTTAATCAGTAGAACCAAACACCTCCTTGTATCAGCAAAAGCAAAGGCAATGGTTTAAAAAGATGTGGTGAAAATGCAAATACTTTGGCACTAAATCATAATGTATCAAATAAAACATCCGCTTGTATCAGCTAAACCAAACGGCCCCTTTTATCAGCAAAAGTTGTTACAGCAAAACCAAACACCCCCGTATCAGAAAAATTAGAGGCAGTGGTTTGAAAACACGGGTTCAAAATGCAAATGCTTTAGCAGTAAACAACAATGTATTGACAATGGTGTATTGTAACATCTTGAATTTTGACTTACCAAAGTCAAACAAACTTATGAAAACCAACAAATTGTAACTTGGGTAAGTCAAACCTATTAAGATATGCAAAACGATTTCAAACACAATTACTTAAATAAGATCACAAAATTTTATTCATCGATTTCATGTTCTCAAGAACTACAAATGTTTACTATCATCTAAACATACACTTAGCTAGACCCACAACTCTCCCTATCATCATTTTCCTTCTTTTCCTTCCTTTCCTTAAGATATTTAAACAAAATTTCCAAATTTTTAATCCTTTCTCCCAAATCGTTAAAATTTGATAACAAGATATCATCCTCTTCCTTCTCCTTCTTAACACCCAAACGCTTTTCATTTGCGCAGTCTGCTTTCCTCAACGAACTCAACAAACCCTTCCCCTTATCGTTTTGTGCCATTATTGTTTTTCTTTTTGCTTTGGGAAGAATGTGTGTTGATTGTATTTTAGGGTACACTCTTGGTCGTAGATACATATATTGGTTGAAGGTTGGGTTACATTTTAACTAGGTTGGGTCAAAAAAGTGAATGGTCTATAATACCCTCAAAGGATATCGGTTTGACTGTCCTAATTCTGGTCAAGGGATGAATCTGGCATTTGATGGCCAAGGTTTGGACCTATGGCGATGAAAAGTCCGGGTTTCGTCCTATCGCGATCCGTCCAGCCAAGTTTAGGGACCAACGGTGTATTTTAGTCTAATTTTTATGATAAGGAGTAGATTCTTTCATATAAAATTCTTTTTGTATGATTATTTAAAGAGGAAAAAAATGGTTTGGATTTTTGGTTGGGGTTATTTAAGAACAAAACTTTGATTAGCATCTAATTCGATCCAAGATCTATCCACTTTGCCTAATATAATACTAGTGATAAAGATTTAATATATCTAGAGACACGTGTCTTGCGAATAATCGTTACATGTTGAATGGGTTGAAAGTCCTAAAGTGATACAAATACAACTTAAATAGTTAGGGTGTGTTTGGTATGCTGTCATGAATGACAATGGGTATGAGTTTGATAGTAGTTGTGGGTCCCTCACCTATGAAAGATCCATACCTGGCCTTATTGATGTATATGGAGTATGGATTATATATATCACTCATTACCATAGTAGTGGGGCCCCTCATCTTAAGCAAACACCTTTAATCAATTTCATAGTGATAGTTTCATTCTCATAGTGGGATACCAAATGCACCCTTATTGAATCTAGTGCTTATTATCATTAAATTGTAATATATATATACTAGCAGGGTACTCGCGCGATGCGGCGACGGGTACCCTGTGATTAAATTTTTCGGCGAACAATATTATTTTTTTTTGGACTATTGGATCTCAGATTTATGTCTTGCAAGCTTAATTAGATTGTACATTGTGGTAAAATTTTGGTTAAGAGGTGTTTTTAATAGTGTATTAATTATAGGGTTTGTAGACAAAGAAGTTACTAAAGTTTGCGAAAAAGTTCACCTAAGTTACTATAGTTTTTTTCGTTACAAAGAGGTAACCAAAGTTTAGTCACCGGTTACGTAAGTCACTGAAAAAGTTTTAACCTTGTGATACCGGTTACGTTGCCAACGTGGCATTTTTTATTCCTTTTTTTTATTAAAGATGTTGACCTTTGCACCATCTGTTCTCATTTCTTTTTCCCCAAATCAAAAAAACTTCCCCTTTTCGATATCAAATTCTCTCTAAAAAACAACAATCCATATTAATTTAATCAAGTGTTACTAGGGTTTGCATCTATCCCAAAAAAGGTTAGTGTTGGACATTAATTAATCTTTTTTTAAGTTATCCAGTCATAGTTTAATCGTAACAAATAATTAGGGTTTTGTAAATTTAGGGTTTTTTTAACAAAATTAACAATCTTTATTGTTTTATATTGTTTCAGATGGAATCGGAATCTCCAGAATCTCCAGCTTCATCTTTTTTGTTAAAGTATCATCGGGGTGGGGTGTTTGTAAGAAATCCTTCTCTCATATGACTATGAAATGGTTTATGAAATACCTAATGTTGATCTTGTTTCATTAGGTTTACCTTGTTTTATAAAACTTTTGCAAACTGAATTTACTAGTCCTGTGAAGTCTCTGTTTTATTTAGTGCCTGGCTTAGAGTTTCACTTAGGATTGAAAGCCATAAAATCTGATACATATGAGACATGTTTAGAAGATCACTATGGGATGTTATGGTCTTATGCAGCTGAGGTACTTAGTTCAAATGAGGGATCTACTTGTATGCTTGGTGTCACCACAATGCCTGATGGGAAGAACTTTTTAATTGTTTCTATGTATGTTTTAAAGCTCTGAAAGAAGGTTAGTTATCAGCATGTAGGAGAGTAATTGGGCTTGATGGATGTTTTCTAAAAACAATATGCAAAGGTGAGTTGTTATCAGCTGTAGGTAGAGATGGAAATAATCAGATATATCCAATAGCCTGGGCTGTGGTTAGTATAGAAAACAAGGAGAATTGGAGTTGGTTTATGAAGTGTCTAGTTGAGGACTTACGAATGGAAGCTGGTGAAGGATTGACAATTCTATCAGATCAACACAAGGTACATTCACTATAACATTGCATGATTTGTATTTTATATTCTTTCAAGTATATTTAACTTTTTTTGGTTTTCAGGGAATTATTGAGGCTGCAAAGGAAGTTATGCCTTTAGCTGAGCATAGGCAATGTGCAAGGCACGTATATGCTAACTTTAGGAAAAAGTTCACAGGTGTTCTATTTAGAAACCTGTTTTGGAAAGCAGCCAAGGCAACTTACCCTGCTAAGTTTCATCAAGTGATGAACTCTATCAAACAGTACAGCAAAGAAGCACACAAACATCTTATGGACAGATACCCTGAAAGCTGGAGTAGAGCATTTTTTATGACTGATAGGTGTTGTGATGCAGTGGAGAATGGGATAAGTGAGTGCTTCAATTCACTGATTGTTGAGGCTAGAAGAAAACCAATTATCAATATGTTGGAGGATATCAGAGTGGGTATGATGGAAAGGATGCAAAAGATGAGGGAGAAACTTCCAAAGTGGACTGATTGGATCTGCCCAAACATTAGAAAAAAGTTTGAGATTCTAAAGGATAAACACAGGTATATTCATATGTGTCAAATTTAATATATGCTTTTTAAATTTAATTATATCATATGTATTAAAAAATGTTGTAACTTTAACTGTAGGCATTGGAAAGTGGTTCCAAGTGGTGAGAGTAGATTTGAGGTTAGAAATGGTTATGAGGCTTATAAGGTGGATGAAAGGTTGAGGACTTGTAGTTGTAGGAGTTGGCAGCTGAGTGGGATACCATGTGAACATGGTTTTGCAGCTATTTTTTTCTACATAAGGATCCAGAAGACTAAGGAGAAGTATGTGGCTGCTTATACTCCATACATTGAAAGTATGAATGGGATGGATCAATGGCCTGAAACTGATTATCAGAAGCCATTACCACCAATTAAGAGAAGAATGCCTAGAAGACCAGGATATAAGAGAAAAAGGGATGCTTTTGAGAAGGGAGATGGTGGAAATAGGAGTAGGATTAGTAGGAAAGGTCAAACAAATCATTGTAAGATTTGTAATGAAACTGGTCACAATCAAATAAGCTGTCACAAAAGAGAAGGGTCTGCACAAAATGACCCTGCACCAAAGGTTGGAAAGAAGAAAGGGTCTGCGCAAAGAAAGGGTGGAAAAAAGAAAGGGTCTGCACCAGTTGAGACTTCACAATCAGCTTCTGTTGAAGAGTCTGCACAAACACCTTCTACAAATGTAGAAGATGATGCAGATGAGATACCAGTAATTGGGTCTGCACCAGCTGAAATTTCAACACCTCCAGTGGGATTTGAGATGACACCACCAGAGATACAAAGTCCAGTAAGAGTGAATCAGAGAAGGGGTGTGAGAATCAGAGGTGGTGGTGTGAGAATCAGAGGTGGTGGTTCAGTGCAAGGTAGAGGTGGAAATGCAAGTGATGATGCTGGTGGTAGTAGTAGCACTAGGCTTAGGACCATCAATGGAAAGATTGTTAGGTGCAGAGGAAAAGGAGATGGTTCAAGATCATTCATGTATGCTGGTGGAATGAAGCCTGTAGGTTATGGAGTTTCTTGGGATCCAGTGGATGGAGAAGCCATGTTAGGGGTAAGTAATTATTTTGTTTTTTGTTTTATAAAATAAAGATTATTACATTAGTTACATTTGTGTCTTTAACATTTGCAGAACATTCAGGGATTACCAGTTCCAGCTTGGCCCATTGGAATCACACCTGAAGATTGTAGAATCCATGCTGAAGCACCAGAAAATGAACCCGTTGTTGAACAAGAGCCTATGCAGGAACCACTTGTGAGAAGACTTGCACAATACAAATTGCAGCAAGCTAAAGAAAGGAAAAAGGCACCAGTGTCAATAAGGAGGGAATCTGAGAGGATCAAGCATCTAAAGTTCAACAAGCCACCATCACCTGGACCAGGGTTATCTCCAGATGATGCAATTTCATTGGAGTAGACTAAGAAAAAGTTTGACTAAATATGGCTAGCCACTTGTGAGGCTATTTTGTATATCTTCCATATGACTTGATATGTAACCACTTTAGGATATTTGGTAACTTGACTTGATATGCAGTATAACAAACACTAATTTTGTATGGCAAGCCACTTGTGAGGCTATTTTGTAAATTTGCCATAGGTGAACACTTTGATCAAGCATCTAATGCAAGTTATGTATATGCAGTATGCATATTTAGGATCATTTATCTAATTTTGCCATATTTATTTTTAACATTTGCAGTATGCAGTAACATTTGCAACTCATATGTAAACTAGTTCATTTCATTACATAGTTAAAACACTTACATTCTTGCCATTTCATTTGATTACATCTGATACAAAAGTTAACATCCCCTACCCATACTACAATACTAACAGAACTATACCCTTACCAAAAGATACATAACTTACAACCCAACACTCTGCCTATTGTAGAATGCGGTTCTTGAGTTTTGAGCAATTTAAGCTTGTGCATTGACCAAATTAGCATGTTGCTGATACATGATTGCTTGATACCAAGGACTATGTAAAGGTCCATCAACCCACCTAAAGTAGTTACAATTTCTTGTTGGATCCATGAAGTTAGGACAAGCAAGAAACCTTCGTCCAGGGTTGTTTTGTGTCCAAGATGTACGACACTATGCTAGTTCACCACAGCCACAAAGAATCGACATTTGAATTTGGGTGGAGATGGGTTTTTGAAACCCTAATTGTTTTGGAGAAGAAGAAATAAAAGGGGAAAGTGTTATGTTGGAGTTGGTGGGGTATTTTACCTTTAAATAATCCAAAAAACAAAATCCCAAACGTTATTATGGCTGACGTGGCCATGAAACCGGCTATCAGCCGGTAGCCCACCCTCGGAGTAACATTTATGTAACTTTTTAATCTTTGAGTAACCCAATTACTAAACCCGTTTACTTTGGTTACCTCTTTGTAACGAAAAAAACTATAGTAACTTAGGTGAACTTTTTCGCAAACTTTAGTAACTTCTTTGTCTAATAACCCTTAATTATATCTGCTGAATATTGTTTTTTTTTAAGTTTTATTTGTGCTTTAAATACTTGTAAATTATACTTATTACTTGTATTTGCTTAAAAATCTATGTGTGGAAGCTTAATTATATTGTATGTTGTGGTTAAAAAGTTGTAGTTTTGAATGAATGGGTGTTTTTAATAGTGTATTAATTGTATTATATAAGTAGTGTATTTTTTATTTTATGTGTGCTTTAGATACTTGTAAATAATGCTTATTAGGTAGTATTTGCTTTAAAAGTTTATTTATAATTGTCTTAAAATAATAAATAGGAGGAAAATGTCTTCCTCCATTATAAGTAGTATAGATATATATATTTTAAGTTATTGTCTACAACCAAGAAATATACAATTACATAGAAGTACAAAAATTACAATATGCCATGAATAGAATTTATCTTTACTTTAAAGTTTTTGATTTATTGAAATATAAAATATACAACTATTTAAGATATATAAAAATTAAAAGGTGGAAAATAACACCTCAACCAGAGAGTATAGTTTTATAATAATATTAGAATATTATGTTCAAGTAAAATCTCTACTCGATCTTTTAAGATAGTGGTGATCACTCGCATGTAGGGGTGTTCATCAGTTCGGTTATCAGGTTATTCGATTTGTTCGATTTGGTTTGTTCGGTTAATTTTTTTTTCTGAGTATAACCGAGAACCGAACCGAACCAAATTCAAATTGATTAAACCCAATCGAAAACCGAATCGAATAACCAAAAACCGAACACCTATAACCGAAAACCGAACCGAATAACCTGAATTATATAAATTTAATTATTTATTCATTTATTTATATATATTTTTAGAAAAAAAATATTTCAAGCATAAAAAATGTTATATACATATAGTATAAAAGAGTTTTAATATTTTTTTATATATAAATATATAAAAAAATATATGAACACAAGAATCACTCAAAATATTTTTTTATATATAAATATCTATCAACGTCCAACATAAACAACCAAATAGATTGACATAAGTGATCTAAATATTTAAAAGGAAGTTTTAAATTGGTAAAACTATTCAACCCCACCCCTTCTAGTTTTCCACAATTGGCATCAGAGCTTCGTTACCAAGTTTCTTAGAGTATGTTGTACTTTAAAAACTTGATACGATCCATGTATGTTTGAAAACTACAGAGAAGGATTATTTTTGTCATATTTTAAAAATCACTATATTGTTTATTGTTGGACAATGATAGAATGCTCTAACATTTTTTTAAGCATTATCCATACTCGGATTTGGAGTTACCAAGAAGATCATAAAGAATTTATCTAAATATTTCTTTTCGCAAAAAGAATGTTTAAGTATTCTTACAACATAAATCTGGAGATTCCAAGAAGATCACAAAACATCTAAATACTTATTTTCTTAAAAAGAATATTTGGCAAAGGTATGATCTTTAATCACTTACCTTTATTGTTACTATTAAAATTTTAGTTGCATGATTTATTAGTAATTGTTCTAGTAGTTATTCATATTATAGTCATCATCAAATTAGTATTCTCCGACTTATTTGTATAGTCTACATTACCAACTCATAATAATGATATCTTGGTTATTCGATAACCTCAATCATTATTCATCACAAAGGATTTATTGACACTTCATCTATGTCAATAAATATCCAAGTAAAACTTCTTATATTATGATAAAATGGGATTTTATTATAATGTTTGAAAAGCTTCTCAAGAATTAAGACTAATTCTTAAAAAGGGAACCTCGTTCAATAGGAATAGTATTAAATCGTCAAAACCTCAAACCACAAGTTTTAGAACCTTAACACCAAAACACTAGGCGTTTTAGAACTCCCAAACCAAAGTTATCAAGGAATTTTTGAGCTGACTTTTGCTGTCATGCCGGATCCCTAAGTTTATACTAACCGGATCCCATATGAGAGGGATCCGCGGGATCCGTGCAACAGAAGACAGTATATGCTCAAGAATGATCACTGTGGATGTTCCACAATAATACTCACCTCAAAGACTCACGAACAAAAACCTAGGTACTGTTCATAGGAGCAATTTGATCATTCCTCTCAAGTTTAACAATCACTTGTGTAGGTACAATCTTCACTACATTGTTAAGTTAATTCCTTGATTTTTAATATTACAATTTCTTCATCTTTAAGAGTTGGGTTCAAATGGGTTTATCATAATTTGTCACCACATTGTTTTATAAGATAATCTAAATCAAAGAAATAACATTGTTAATACAAATTAAACACATTTCTTGAACTCAACAAAGATGATGAGATCAAAATTGTGATAAAACCCTCTAGGTTACTATTCACCATTAACACCACATTATGGTTGTATTGTTTAGGAACATCATGCCAAGCAACAAGCAACAAGATTACCAAGACATCGGCCACTACATATCTATGTACCATAGGAAAAATGGATTAAGTCCAGACGATAGGAAAGCCTTTAAGTTGCTTGAAAGGAGACTCTTTCATGAAGGTAGAGTCGTTGATCCATCATTTTTTGCAAATACCGACATGAGAGAAGTATTTGGAACTATTGGGTTTGATTGTTTATTGGATATAAACGAGCAAATTTGCCCGGTCTTTGTGCTTGAGTTCTACAAGACTATGGGTATAATTAGAAATGATGATGGGTCCATCTCAATTGAATTCACCATAAATGGACATGAGTACACTCTTTCACTTGAGGAGTTTGGAAGAATTCTAGGGGTTACATATGATGGTGTTTGCATGTATTCTAATGAGTGGTCGTTGGAGGAGATACAATCTATGGGTGATCATCACGACATTTATCACGCAACAATTCCGGAAGCAACCACGGTAAGGGACACCGTTTTTATGCCAAGAGCATCCCCATCAAGGGTTACTAGGAAGTCGAAAGTGATCTATAGGGGTCCTTTCCAAATGGAGCTCTCGGAGATGTACGCGTTGTATAGAAAATGGGAAGATGTGATAAGGGAGAATGTGGTGTGTTTGGTAGGAAACAAGGATCACCCGAACGCATGCCTAAGCTTCATGATCTATTGTCTAGTGACCTAGACTCGCTTCAACCTTGCCTACTACATGGTCAAGAGAATGGCAAGTGTAAGAAGCATGGACAAGATGGTGCTCCCGTATTCAATGCTCCTAACCCGTCTTGCTAAATTCATCTTTGCATTAGATCCTTCTCCACAAACCTATGACCATAGCTTTTGCAACAAGGTTATGGTACCATTGACCGAGGGAAGAACCACGAGGTTTATGGTAGATGGCAAGAGGCCTCACCCACCCACGGATTCCTTGGAAGAAAGAGAGAGACCAAGAGAAGGTGAAGGAAGTAGCAATCCACTCGGAAATACCGAACTCGATCCTTTGGAGTATATCAACCAATTGTCGGATGTTCCTGGTGCATCACCCGAATGGCAACAAACCAAAGGAATCTTCAAGTGCTTTGCCAACTTCTTGAAGAAAAAGAGGTAGAGTGGAGGATGGGTGAAGATGAGAAGGAGAAGAGAGGTAAGGTCTTAGGACCCAAATGTATGTTGAACAATTTCAAACAATGGCTTGTAACACTTTAACTATGCTCGTAGTATGTAGGTATCGCCATATCTTGGCACTAAACAATCCTAACTTAGGTATTTGGAAAATGAGATTTTACGACCCCTTGAGTGGTCGTCGTCACTCATTATAGGAATTCTAGCTCTTCCTAACTTGATATACATTGTATTAGTTGTGTTCTTGCATCTAGTCCCTATAGAAACAACTAGGTAAAGCATTTACTATAAAGTGCAAAGTTGCAAAATTCCTGAAAACTCTCTGATCTGCAGTTGGCAGATCCCAGCTTTTGAACTAGCCGGATCCCTGCCATAAGGGAACCGCAGGATCCGTGGCATCTGATATACAATACAGATTTGGCTACATAAAAATAGTCTACTAGATCACCTCAAACAAGTCAAACATAAGATACTAAGTCTTCCTCAAATAGTTGAAAACCTCACTCTCATCCATGGCTTATCTAGGATATATTTTCGAAATATTTTTTTTTCAACTAGTCAAAACTCACCATAATTCCGCTCCAACACTCACACATTATCTATCACGTTTGATAGCACTTTGTTTGGTCTATCCTTCAATTTTAGCAAATTGATCTCAATCATCTTTGACTGAAAATTAGGCTCAAAAAATTAGTTTTTCATTTCTTTTTATTTTTAAAAATTTTAGTAAATTCCTCTTAGGACATCATCTGACTTCTAGGAATTGTTATCACCATTTCTCCACATCAAATTAAATGGAATCCTTGTCAAACATATAGTTAGACTACCCAAGGTCAATCTCCTTGGCCAAAACCATCATTAAGCACCACTACTTGTTATGGTTGAGGATTTGAGATATCCAACAGCTAAAGACTTCAAAATTAAGTCAAAACCTTGAAATCCATTAATAATAAACCCTACAAAAGCATAATGATCTCACCCAAACCCTGTCTGATAGCTGGATCCCTGGTCTTTAACCAGGCGGATCCCTGCTGAGAGGGATCCACTGGATCCGTAGATGCAGAAAGCATAAATCAGCTTCCATATTCAAATTCAAGTAACCTTTTGGTTCTCTAACCACTTTTAGCATTCATTAATTATCCTCCTAGAGCTGATCAAAACCTCAAGAGCATGCTTAGTCTTCTAAGTGGCAAAGAATTTAATTTCCTAATTCAAATTATCCTTTATAAACCAAACAACCTTAGGTTTAAGGCACCATCCTCACTCACCCTTCAAAACTCAGCAATTAGAAGCTCACATTAGCATCATCATCACCATGACTAAGACTCTTAGCAACAACTCCACAACCTTAGGATCAACCAAAAGAAAGGGTCAAATGATCCATGAAATATCTTCCACCGAAACATCCCCCACTAGAGATAATGATACTAGAACCCCATCCCATCAAACTCATCCAACAAAGGCTAAGAAAACCGCAAGGATTAGTATCAAACCTTTTGGACTAGAGAAAGGATCCTCTAGCTCAAAACCAAACTTGACTAATTCTAGCAAGCCATCAAAAACATCATTCATTGAGCATGGTCTACATTCCTTGAATGTGCCTCTCCCTCACCCAAACATCTATTGATTATTTCATTCACCATAAAGAAACTCCCATTCACCAACCTTTTCGTTAAATAGGAAACCACCTATAACACCAACTAGCCCATCATGGGAGACAAGGAACAACCTTGATCATATGGAAGAAGTTCCATTACCACCCTCATTTTTAGAACCTCTTGCTACTTCTCAAAATGAAGACCCGGAAACACACATTGAGCCTCCTCAAAATACCCATTTCCCTCCGGGTCCAAACCAAGACAATAATTGTCCAAATTGTCTAAACACTCAAGGACTTGTTCAAGAAGCACGAAATGAGATACATTTCATGTTTAATCATCTTCTTGCAAAGTTGGATCAAATCAACAAGTCCACTCATCCCTAGACTCAAGCACATTGTAGCATTTTAAGTCTAGTAACTAGTTAGTATTTAGTAGTACTTGTATGTCCTAGTTCATTCTCATAGGTTTAGAGATTTGTTTGGTTATCTCTTGTTTTATTGAATGAACATTTATGTGCTTTGATTATTTTGTGCGTTGTGCTCTTTATTGCACACATATATTATCTCCACACTAGCATTGTTTGACACATCTTCACTGTTGAAGAAACTGTCACCAGATAGCCGGATCCCTACAAAATGCCTAGACGGATCCCTCCAAGAAGGGAACCGTGGGATCCGTGGTACAGAAGCATAAATTTCTACTAACTTGAGTTTATTTGCAGGAAATTATGCACTATACTCTTGTTCTCTAACCTTTACTTTGTAGATTTTCAAAATACACATGAAGATTTTGACACCATAAAGCTAGGGGGAGGTTTGTGTCAAACGAAATTGCAAAAACATTTGCAACTTAATCCGATTTTGGATTATACTTCATGACACCCCATTGCAACTTTGAAATCTTCAAGGGGGAGCACGTTTTCGTCACTTAGACGAACCATTTGCAAACATAATTGCAAACACAATTAGTTTATTTTACGTCATGTCCTTGACACCCTTTCAAAGGGATGGACTCGTCAAGGGGGAGCTAAGACGAGTACCATTCCCGTCACTTACTCTCTTTACATTTTTACATACCTTTTTATAAAAATTGTGTTAGTTTCTTTTAACACTTTTTGTTTCGACAAAAAGGGGGAGAAGAAAGTAAAACTACAAATTCAAACTTTTACGAATTTTTAGCTTTTCCTTAAAATAATTTTATGTTTTGTCATCAACAAAAAGGGGGAGATTGTTAATACAAATAAGCCGTAAAAACGTTTATTTATATTTTACGATCTTCTAATGTTTTTTCGATAACAAACGTAAAATCGTTTTAACGAAACAAATAAAATACGTAAATGGTTTGAGTTAATAGTTTCATAACACACTTACGTTTTCACATAAAACACTAAAACATGTATAAGTGATTTTATGATTTAGATACATATGTACAACAACTAGTGTTTACATATTGGGTTAGCATATACTTAAACTAAGCATACCAAAATGGGTAAAAACAAGTATATACCAAAATGGGTAAAAACAAGTATATACTAAAATGGGTAAAAACAAGTATATACTAAATGGGTAAAAACTAGCAAATGGTATTGACCCACAACCCATGGTTTTATATATACCATTTAACCAAGTTCATTGTATCTAGAAAGAAAACCATGGATCAACCCATAACCCATGACCCATGACCCATAACCAAAAATACCCATGGGAAAAGAGGAGCGTTCTATGGATCCCTGGCTTTGTGCTAGCCAGATCCCTTGTGGTAAGGATCCGTGGGATCCGGGGAACAGTAGAGAATTTTCTCTCTAAATAAAGAGCCATTTATTCCTTTCTACTCACCACTTTACATACATACTTCCCCAAGTATTATAACCCTCTAACCTCAGATCTAAGTGATCTATGTAGTTTGTCTTTTGTTTTTGTGTGATCTTCTAGGTTCCTCTTAAAGGTAAGATCACCACTTCTTGAAGACGAGCAAGCTCAAGTCCATGAGTTGCCATGCTTCGTCATCATCAAGACAACCAAGGTTCTCTTGTTGATAGTTCTTCCTTTTTCCATAGATGCTGGGTTGAAGGCATTAGTGAAGAATGCCGAAAGTGTCAAGATGAAAGAATTAGTGAAAGGTGCCCATCATCCATGTCAAAGCATTAGTGAAGAATGCTAAAGGTGTCAAGACGAAGGCATTAGTGAAGGGTGCCAAGCGTTGTTTCAAAGGCATTAGTGAAGGATGCCGAAGAATCAAATCAAGTCGCATTTGGAAAGAATGCCTAGGTCGTATAATCGATGAGGTGCATTGTTATACATATAAGTATTTGTTTATTTCCAATGATGGTGATATCCTTGATGGTGTTGTAACAAGGAGAGGATCTCCTTGATATTAGGTGTTGTGTTGTGAAGGGTAGTAGT
Source organism: Chrysanthemum seticuspe (assembly GCA_019973895.1). Lineage (NCBI taxonomy): Eukaryota > Viridiplantae > Streptophyta > Magnoliopsida > Asterales > Asteraceae > Chrysanthemum > Chrysanthemum seticuspe. The sequence continues at coordinate 215,802,151 of BPTQ01000006.1, forward strand.
TCCTCCATAGTAATGGAACTAGGTGCTTAGCCGAGTATCTAATAAAGGGTAGGCGACGTTGTGATATGATTAGTTCTCCTTGGTGTGAAAGAACTCGGTGGTTAGCCTAGCACCGTATAAAGGGTAGGCGACGTTGTGTTAGGTATGGTTCGCCTTGGTGTGAAAGAACTCGGTATTTAGCTTTGTACGTGAAAAAGGTTAAGCGACGTTGTGAAGGCTTCTCCGCCATAAGGAGATTGGTGTAGTGCTTACGAACTCTCGAGTAGGTGACTCGGGGAGTGGAGTAGGGCAAGGAAAGTGTCCTTGTAGCTGAACCACTATAAATAACTTGTGTCGTGGTGATGTGCTTCTTACTCTTTATCTTTCATTACATGTTTATATATCTATCTATCAACGTCCAACATAAACAACCAAATAGATTGACATAAGTCAATTTAAATACTTAAAAGGAAGTTTTAAATTGGTAAAACTATTCAACCCCCCATTCTAGTTTTCCACAATTACATATAGCATGTAAAGACTCGTAGACTTAATGCTTATACCCCAATATCACAACCCTCCAAAAGGTTGCTATATATATTAAACACATCATCAAGAATATAATTCTTGGTTGATTTCTACGGACAAAACTACAAATTAGTCATTATACATCTTTACCACGTAAGGATAACTTGACTAATCAAAAGTTTTTGTTCATCATTTATCACATAAGGATATTGGCATTACATTAGTAATCTATGTCAAATAGTGTCCATGTGAAACTTTCCGTATCATGATAAAATAGTATTTTTTCATGATTCTTAACTTCCCAACTCATGACTTACTCATAAAAAGGGAACCTCATAAAACAGGACTTGTAAACACGAAAACTCGTCAAAACCTTGAACCTAAAACAAACCCTAACTTATAGAGCAAGACCATTGACAAAAATCAAAACTCCAGTGTCAAAATAATCAAACTCACTTAAACTGTTTTTGCTGCTGAACTGCCGGATCCCCACGCTTAAACTAGCCGGATCCCTTTTTCAAGGGATCCGTGGGAACCGCCACATCAGAAGACAGAATAAGTGCTTGATGATCACTGTAGACTTCTACTTCCTACTTTACTCTTCCACATACAAACATAAACCCAGAATTACTTTTCATAGGAGATCCTTCTACATCATTCCAAGGAAAGCAATCACTTGTGTAACTATTATCTTCACTACATTGTAATTTCCGTCCTCTAGTTTCTACTAGCACAATTTTTCATCTTGAGAACTTTGGTTCAAGTGGGTTTATCACAATTTGCTATCACATTGTTTTCTAAGATAAACTAATCAAATAATTAACATTGTTAATACAAATTAGAACTCATTTTGAATTTAAAAGAGATGTGTTGAGCAAAAATTGTGATGAACCTCATTAAGGAACTATTAACATAATTGACACCACATTATGGTTTTGGTGTTTAGGATCAATCAAGCCAATCTCTAGGCAACAAGACTACCAAGATATGGCACACTACATACCAATGTACCATAAAAAGGAAGGTATTAGCCCCAAAGACCGAAAGTCCTTCAAATTGCTACAAAAGGGGTTGTTTCACGAAGGCCGTGTAGTCGAACCATCATTTCTCAAAAATACCGACATTCCTGAGGTCTTTGCGGGAATCAACTTTCAATGTCTTCAAAACATCAACAAACAAATATGCCCCATATTTGTTCTTGAGTTCTACAAGAGTATTAGGATCATAAGGAATGAGGAAGGAACCATCTCAGTTGTTTTCATCATCAATGAACATAACTATACCTTGACCCTTATTGAGTTTGCTCGGATACTTTGTATCCCTCACCATGGAGTATGCTTATATTCCAATGAATGGTCACTAGCCAACCTTCATGACATGGTCGATGAGCATGAGATCTATTTCACACCCCTCCCGGAACCGGTTACGGTGAGAGATACAATTTTTATTCAAAGAGCCTCCCCATCTCGGGTCACTAGGAAATGAAAGGTCATCTATCGGGATCCCTTCCAAATAGAAATTTCAGAGATGTTCCCTCTATACAAGAAATGGGAACTAGTTCTTAGGGAGATTGTCCTTTGCTTGGTTGGAAACAAGGATCATCCCAACACATGTCTAGTTTACATGATCTATTGCCTTGTCAACTCAACTCCTTTCAACCTCGCCTACTACATGATCAAGTGGATGGCAAGTGTTTCAAAGACGGACAAGATGGTGCTACCTTATGCTATGCTCCTCACACGCTTGGCTAACTTTGTCTTTGCCCTAGAACCAACTCCTTATACCGAAGACCACTTCCTCTGCAACAAAGCCATGGTACCCTTATCCAATGAGAAGACAACGAGGTTCATGGTTGAAGGTAAAAGACTTCATCCACCGACGGACTCATCCGAAGAAAGGGAGGGAGAAGGAAGCAACCCTATAGGCAACTACCATCTTGAACCCGTGGCTTACATTGAGCAATTACCAGACATCCCAAGACCATCTCAAGAGTTCCAACAAATGAAAGGGATTTTTAAATGTCTTCCCAACTTTCTAATGGGGAAGAAGAAGAAAAACAAGGTGAAGTTTGGGGGGGGGGTTTTGGAGGAGAAGGTTGAGAGAAATGAGAGGTAAGGTCGAGGACCTTAATTGGAACAATGTGTTGTAAATATCCTAAACAATATTCTTTATCTTAGAACTTAGTGGTAGTAGATGGTATGGTGAAAAACAAAGACACCCTAACCAAGGAGATCCTAATAGGAATTTTACGACTATATGACATAATATCAAAAAGTCAGTCTTCCTCAAAATTGCATATATGTCACTTTTACATGCCATGCTTGATATGCTTTACTTACATATATGATTGCTTGATGTAAAAACGAATAGGTTTGAAAGTTGTTAAGAGGTGCAAAATTCTGCACACATTCTGTGAACAAACTGGTCCCAGTTGCCGGATCTCTGGGCTATAACTAGCCAGATCCATCAAATGAAGGATCCTTGGGATCCGGGTGGACATATATGAAAATCCTATACTTTCAAATATATATAACCTTCCAGACCTTATTAGACTAGTTAAACATGTTACATTAGGATCACTTTATCTATCCGTAAGCTCAGTTGATACCACATTCACTCATGCATGACGTTAGATCACATTCAAGATGTTTTTGAATTATCATTTCTTCATAACTCACCATATTTCTGCTACAATGGTTACAAATTGATTATCTCATCTCAAAAAACCTGGTTTAATATTTCTCTCAATTTTAGCAAATTGATTTTAGTCATCTTTACCTCAAAATAGGCTAAAAATTGTTTTTCATTTCTTATGATTTTTAAGGAATTTTCAAAATTTCCTTTGAGTTACCATCTGATCTCTAGGATCATTTGACATCATTTGACACCCTTAAAATCTTAGTATCATGCTTAAGTACTCATGTGCATACCTAAAAACTCCATTTTCCTGTAAAAAAAAACCATCATTAGTTATCCTCACTCATTATGGTTAAACATTTAAGTCATATGCCATTTAAAACACCTTAGGTAACTTAAACACTCAAGATATATAGGTACTAGACCTTGATAGAACATCATCACTCCATTTCATTACTGTCAAAAGATGGACCCCCAGTTTTTAACTAGACGGATCCCCAATGCTAGGGATCCGTGGGAACAGAGTCTACAGAATAACTTAAGTTCCCTCTACTCATTTTAAAGTCTCTTTGGTAATCTAAACACTTTACCTTGTCTTAAATGACTCCCTAGGATAGAACAACAATATAGTAACCTTAGTGCATGCCAAGAATCTTAGTGGTCTAAAATTTAATTCACTAACCTAATCTCATCCTTTATAAACCAAGTGTGCTTATGCCCCCAAACCATCATTCAAACCACCATTCAAATTCAGTAGCTAAGACACCCATTACATCTTCCTTTTGCACTATGACTAAAGCATCTAGCACAACCTCATCAACCAAAGGTTACTCCAAGAAAAATGCTCATGTCGTTCATGAGATTTCCTCAACCGAGTCATCACCCATCAAGGCCTCAAATACTAGAATTCCACCTCAACAAACTCAACCAACCAAAGCTAGAAGAACCGCTAGAATTAGTATTCGACCTTTTGAGATAGAAAGACTTTCACTAAACACTACCATACCCTCTAAACCAAACACACCTAGCTCGACTAAAACTCCTAAGCCATCAAGCTTCTTGCAAGAAGCTTTGTGTTGTTTACCCTTCTTACATGCCAAACAGGAGTGATCTTTCTTGTAAGTCTTTGAAGGTAAACCTCTAACTGAATTTCATTTGACCAGTTTGTTGATATTCTTGAAATTGACATGGCCCAATCTTCTATGCCACTGATGTGCTTCTTCAGATGTTGCTTTTGCCACCAAACATGTGGCTCTCCCATAAAAATGAAGACTCTTCATATCTAGACTATACACATCATTGGTTCTTGGTACTCTAAGGACTACCAAGTTATCATCAACAGGCTTGAATTCAGGAGAAAGGATGAGACATTCTGTGTTAGTGAATAACACAAGATGCTTTTTATCACAGATTTGAGAGACTGACAATAGGTTGAACTTTAGCTCCTTCACATATCTAACATTCTCAAAATCTATACGCCCTGCTTTGATGATTCATTTTCCAGTAATTCTTCCTCCATTGGGATCATTCCCAAATGCAACTCGTCCTCCACTAATAGATCTAAAATCAGACAGAATCTCCTTGTCTCCTGTCATACTTCCAGAGCACCCACTATCGACAATCAAATGATCTTTAAGCTCCTCTTCTGGGTTGCCCTGCACAAAGATTTAGAGAGTTAGTTTCTTTTAGGAACCCAAGCCATTACTGACTTATGTTCCCCTTGTGGAGTTACCAACTCAAATTCTTTGAGTATGTAATTCCCACTATTTTTTAAAACATGATCCGGAATTATCTTTTGATTTTTAGCATGTGGATTTTCAAAACTTTCAAAACTCTCTTTTACAAGTTCATTCTCTTTTTCTTGTATCACAAAAACATCTGATTCACTTTTTGTTGAAAGTACTGTTTGTCCCTCAGCAGTACTTTCTCTCTTAACCCATTCGGTTTTAACACTTGGTTCCTGTGATCTAGATCCCCTATGTGAATTGTAATACCTTCTAGGTTGATAGTAATGAGATCTCCTAGGATACCTGTTCCAAGAAGTGTTAGCAGTACCTTGTCTTGATGGAGCAGTACTTTGGGAAGGTACTGCTTGTGAAGGTACTTGTGGTTTAGAAAAAGGTCTTCTCTAGTGAGGGTACCTATGGTCTGGTGAGAAATTGTTGTGATTGACCCTATTTTTATTATTCCAGACTGGTTTATTTTCTTCTCTAAGTTTCTGATTGGCAGACCTATGCTTTGGAAATTTTCTAAGGTATTCTGAGTGATGTTCACAATCCTTGATTAAATGAGTAGGACTAAAGCACACAAAACACAGTTTTTGACCCATACTCCCAAAGTGACTTCTTCTATGTCTATGACCAAAACTATTTTTCCTTCTAGGTGAATGATTGAACCTATTTTGACCAAAGTTATCCCAAAAAGGTTTAGCAGTACTATTTTGAAAAGGTTTTCCTGAAGGTACTGCTTGTGGAGCAGTACTTTGAGTTGAAGGTACTGCTTGACTTTGAACGTTGTTTTCAACAGTTTCTTTTGGGGTTTCAGACCTAGATTGACCAACTAGCTTTTGCCTAAACTCTAGACTGTCTACTCCAAAACGAGAACCATCAGGTCTAGGGGGTTGATGAATTCTAGTGGGATGGGGGACTGAATGATAACCATTGTCTTTCTTATACTCAGGAGGTGTTTCACTAATTGAATCCTCATTACTAGATGTGTCTATATAATTAATGAGTTCATCATCACTAGTGGTTATATCCTCTAGGTCATCACCAGATTGATTCTCCTCTATGTTATCAAAGTCCATACCAAAACCTAAGCCAGTTCTAATGTAAGCTCTTCTCTGTTTTTGAACATAAGTAACATGTGACAGACCAGATTCTTTCCAGGTATCAAACTTTGCTAACAAATCATCTCTTTCTTTAGTCAATTTTTTAATTTCGGAAATTTTACAATTTAGTTTCCATTCACTTAGTTTTAACTGGTAATCCTGTTGTTCATACTTTTCAGCCCAAGCCATTTCATTATTTTCATGTGTTAATATTTTGGCTTCCATTGACTCTAAGGTAATTTGATAACCAGCTACCTCAGACCTAACCCTAACACAATTATCTCTTTCAATCACATAACTGCCAAGTAATTTTTGATAACATTTTGAGCATACCTCAGAGATAGGGGGTGAACTTGGTGAAGTAGCCACCATTGCAAGTGGAACAAGATCATCTTCACTCTCCAAGCTCCAATCAACTCCTCCTAGACAATCTCTGAATTCCAAAGTAGCATGTTCAGGTTCCTCATCAAAAGCAGTGCCCCAGTCCAATTCTTCCACTGAATCTTCAACTGCTTCTTCCACTGCTACCATACAGTAGGTTACTGGTTCATCATCAAACTCTTCACTCCATTCAACCTCTGATAAATTTTCTTGAGCAACCAAAGCCTTTGTTTCAGTAATAGGGATTTCTTGGAGCTGCAGCTTTGGTTTCTCAGTCATCTTGTTTGCTTGATACTTAGCAAACCTGCACTCCCTTGCAAAGTGTCCAGTCTTTTGACAATTGAAGCATTCAATTTTGGATTTGTCAAAAGTGATTCCCTGTTTTGGTTTAAAGTCAATGTTCTTTCCTGTTTTCTTCATGTACTTCTTGATCCTTGCAGTGATCAATGCAACTTGCCACCTGATATCAATTTCTTCTAAAGCATCCTCTTCAATCTGGAAGAGATCTTCTTCATAAATTACAGGTAAAGAAGCTTGCTGTGCAAAGAAAGAGCATACAACTTCATCTGAGTGCATGGTAGTAGTTGGTGGGGCTTGCTGAGCATAGGTGGAGGGAGTGTAAACAGCAGTACTTTGAGCAACAGTACTTTGAGGAGGAGAAGCAGTACTTTTAGTAGAAGTATTGCCCCTCTTTTCAGATGACAAAAAAGCAATACTGTGAGACTTTGAGCTTGATTGGCCATTCATCTCATGCTCATACACCTTCAGATGATTGTAGAGATCATCAAAGTCCATGACATCCAAACCAGGTTGTCCTCTGATCATAGTAGCAATCACATGCCATGTGGATGGCAAACTCCTTAAGAACTTCAGATTGGCATCTTCAACAGATACTTTTGCCTTGTATAAGTCCAACATGTTGAGGAGATTTTGAAATCTATCATATGCAGCATCAAGACCCTCTCTTTCACCAACAGTGAAAGTTTCAAACTGTTGCTTCAACAGATTTCTGTGCATCTTCTTAGAAGCTTCATTCCCTCCAAATCTTGTCTTAAGAGCAGCCCAGAGCTGCTTTGCATCTTTAGCATCATGAAACTTCAGTAGATGTCCATCAGGTATAGCAGATAAGAGTATATTAAGAGCCTTCTCTTGATTCCTTATGGTAGCTGCTGGTAAGACTGGTTTGGGTGGTTTAGGTTGTCCAGGAATCTCCACAGGTTCTGGAACTACTTCATTACCATTGACAATTACATTCCATAGTGCATGGTTTGTAATGGCAATGTACTGCCTCATCTTCATGCACCATAGGTCATATTCTCCCTTCTTGATGATTGGAATTCTGAGTGAGGTGATTGATGGTGGTGGAACAGCTTCAGTCGACATCTTTAGGTTTTGTTGTAGTAGGGTTTAAGGGTTTCTTCCTAGTCAGAGTTTCCACACAAGCTCTGATACCACTTGTTGGATCGATGTACTCTAACCAAACTAACTTAAATAGCTTGTTAAGGTTTAATAACCTCGGATAAATCCTAAGTTATTAACAATGAAAACACTGAGCAAACTCTATTAAGTAGGCGGAATTTACTTAACAAAGCTAAGAAGAATAACTTTAACTTTGAACGATTTTATTAATAACTCTAACTCTGCTTATTATGCAGACTCTTTAACAACTCTAATAATATCGAACTTCTCTAAAACTCTAATAATATCACGTACATCTAATATCAATCTAGGGGTCCTTTTATAGGCTCAAGGATAACCCTAAACGATTTACAATTCTTATCCTTGTACGTCAAGTAAACAATAGTTAGAAAGTTCTAGATAAACATTACTTTCTATCTTTAATCTAATACAACCGACTTTAAACTTTGCAGTACTTTAATGAATAAGCAGTACTTTGACTTTAACTTAGCAGTACTTTGACTTCTTGCAATACTTTTTCTTTCTCCAGTACTTTGTTAATCTTCAGTACTTTAATTTTCTGTATTCCAACAGCCTCCATCTCCTACTCATGACAATAATTTCTCTAATTTTCAACATACCCAAGGGTTATTTCAAGAAGTACGAAATGAGTTACATTTCATGTTTAATCATCTCCTTGAACGATTTGACCAAATCAACAAATATAATCGTCTTTAGAACTTAGGAATTCAAGCACATTGGTGCTCTTTATTAATTTTCGGCGCAACTTAGAATTATTAGAAAATGTCCTACATGCTTATGTCATTCTCTTAGTTTTAGAGATATGTATATCATTTCTCATTTTTTATTGAATGAAGTTACATGTTGTATGCTATTTGGTCATGAGAACATGTTTGGTGCTATGATACATAACCATTTTTGATGTTAACATCACATTTTTACATCCACATTACTGTCATAAGAATGCAGGTACACGGATCCCTCATTTTTGCCTAGACGGATCCCTCACAGGAAGGAACTGTGGGATCCGTGCAACAGAGGCTCATTTTATCACTAATATGAATCTCATTTGCAAGAAATTATGCATCATATACTTGCTTTCTAACCTTTGTTTTGTACATTTTTAAAATACACATGAAGACTTTGAGACCCTCAACAAGGGGGAGCTTTTCGTCAAAGGAAAGCAATTTCAAAAACACTTGCAATACTTTCACTTAGGATTTCTTTACTACTTGAAATCCTTTTCAAAAGGGAGCACTCGTCAATGGGGAGCATTTCATCAAAGACGAAACCATTTTCAAACATAATTGCAACACACTCGCTTAGTCTTCCTAATTACTTGACACCCTCAACAAACGGAAGCATCCATCAAGGGGGAGCTAAGACAAAAATCCTTCTCTCCTCTTACTCTCTATTTTTTTTTCTTTTCACATGTTTTTTCTCAAAATAACGTGTTAGTTTCTTTTCGACGCTCTTTTTGTTTCGACAAAAAGGGGGAGAAGAGAGTAAAAACTCCAATTCAAATTTTTACGAATTTTATTTTTTCCTTAAAATAATCTTATGTTTTGTCATCAACAAAAAAGGGGAGACTGTTAATACAAATAATCCATAAAAACATTTATTTATATTTCACGATCTTCTAATGTTTTGTCGATAAGAAACGTAAAATTATTTTAACAAAACAAATAAAATACTTAAATGTTTTGAGCCAATAGTTTACTAACACACTTATACTAAACATATTAAAACCATATCAAAACATGTTTAGTAAATAAGCTATATAAAACCAAAGACATTTTCATATAAACACTAAACAAGTAATATTGTTTACATCTTATAGAAATGCATATATATAACAACTAGTGTTTACATAATATGGAAGTGTACATATAGACTTTGTATATAGTAATGAGTAATGTAATGGGTAAAAGCCAAAGTCCATGACCCATGACCCATTGACTAGGTACAATGAATGTTGTTGGGTAAAACCAAAAGTCCATAACCTATACCCATGGAGCATGATTCATAACCCATGACCCATTGCATGACATCATGCATGAAGTCATATTGGGTATTATCCATGATCCATGAACCAAAGTCCATGACCCGGTTTGCAACTCGAAATCCAGATTTAAGCTGACCTAGTAGCTGGATCCCAAGGATTGCACTAGCCGGATCCCTCTGGGGAGGGATCGGTGGGAACCGTGGGACAGTAGACAATTTTGTAAATAAAGAGTGAGCTATTTCTCTCTTACTCACTACCACTTTTACACATACTCTCTCTTTATATTGTAACATCTCTAACCTCTGATCCAAAGGATCACTCAATTTAGTTTTATGTTTTTGTTATTCTCTAGGTTCATCTTAAAGGCGAGATCACCACCTCTTGAAGACGTGCAAGCTCAAGGTCCTGAGTTGCTAAGCTTCGTCATCATCAAGACCACTGAAGTGTATCTTGTTGATAGTTCTTTTCTCCCTCTATATAAGTGTTGTGTTGAAGGCATTAGTGAAAGGTGTCAAAGGGTCGTGTCGAAGGCATTAGTGAAAGGTGTCGAAGGGTCGTGTCAAAGGCATTAGTTAAAGGTGCCAAGGGTGTACGTTCAATATGGTGCATCGATGTACAAGATAGATAGTTTGAGTTAAAGGATATTGATATCCTTATGGTGTTGTAATAAGGAGTGTGTCTCCTTTGGGTTAGTCGTGTTGTGGTGTAGTGTTGGGTAGTAGTTCCTCCTTTGTAATGAAACTCGGTATCTAGCCTTGTACCGAATAAAGTGTAGGCGACATTGTGATAGGTGTGGTTCTACCTCGTGGAAGAACTCGGTGTCTAGCCTAGAACCGGATAAAGAGTAGGCGACATTGTGAAGGCTTCTCCGCCACATCAAGGAGGTTGTGTTGTGTAGTGCTTACGAACGCTCGAGTTGGGTACTCGAGGAGTGGAGTAGGGCAAGGAAGGTGTCCTTGTAGCCGAACGACTATAAATACTAATGTCGTGGTTTTGTGTTTCCTTACTCTTTATCTTTTCATTACTTACATATATGCTTATCTATCATTATCCAACACGCATAACAAATAGATTAACATAATTCAATCTAAATAGTTTAAAACAAAGTTTTAATCGGTAAAACTATTCAACCTCCCTTCTAGTTTTCCACACAAAGTACAAAGAACAGTTTTTCCTCATCCGTTTAGAAGAAATTTCTTAATCAAAAGTATTATGTTTACATCTTTCAAAATAGTGAGGAAATAAAGGCCCATAAAAATAAGTGGTCCCAAGTATACATCAGAGTAATCTATGACCATCTCATGTCATTCGCTAAGCGCCTCCAAAAGTAAGTTATGCAGGAGTAAAGATCAAGCACCTTAGATAAAGCAGGCTAAAAAGTCAACACAAAGGTTGAGTGAATTGATAGGTTTAGTAGTAAAAACAGTTGATCACAAGATTTCACGTTCAAGAGACAGTGGGCCACGTTTTTGCACCCATAAGCAAGTATTTACTATTGCACTAAGCTCATGAAACTCAAATCGTTAACAGTGGGTATCAACAATAACTAATAGTATCGACACTAATCGATATAATAATACTATCAACAGTAATTGATAGTATCGATGGTTGCCCTAGTAGGTATTTTGTCTGTTGGAATCACTCCTAACACGTAAATAGAAAGACATTTACGGGATTACATTATCTATCTTAGTTAGCCAAAACACATGGACTAGTTATGTCATATTGTAATAGTTGCATTGTGCTAGGCTATATATACCCTCCTAGACTTCACTAGGAGGGTGAGACTATTTGTGTAACTTCACCTTTCCTTATTAATAAAACACATAGTATTTCTCTTATCTCTCTACTTTCTCTCTCTAACATGAAGATCAAGTTCTTTCATCTTCCCCGACCTCCCGAATCACCATATCAACCCTTAGAAACGATCCTACAAGTGGTATAAAGACCCAGGTCAGTTTATCATTGATTGATTTGTGTGATGTTGTTTCCTGTCAAAAAAATCGTATCTTTGTGAATATTCTTGTTTGAATCTTTTTTACCATGGTCTTTGACTGTTTCTACTCGTATATGGTTAACAAGTTTCAAATAAGTAATATATGTGGTATAAGCTTATCATACATGGTCCTTGAATCTGTTTTTCATTTGACTGTTACTCATATATGGTCATAAGTTCATGTTTTCTCATGGTCAAAGTGGGTCAAAAGAGAGGCTTTTATGCTCTTCTTTCTGGTTTCTTTGAAGTTGGTCAAAAAACTGATCGAAAAAAGTCGCCGAAAAAAGGTCAACGAAAGTCAAAACCCTGTTTTTACGCTTAAGAACTCATCTCCAGATCTGTTTACGAGTACCTTGGAAAGTTACTCGTAAGAACCCATGTTTATGAATAAACTTACGCGTAAGCTTTACTAGTAAGCTTACGAGTAAAGTTGTTTCGACTAAGCCCTTACGAACAAGACCCTGGTTACGAGTAAGTTTTTCTTACACGTAAGGTTTACGAGTAACAAACTTTGCTTTACGCATAAGGTTTTCTTACGACCAACACTTGTTACGACCAAGGTCTACGCCGAAGATTCAAAATCAAGGTTTTTTCTTTACGCATAAGATTAGAAAATGAGAAGTAAACTGACCATGACCACAACACTACATAACCATCTACCACACTTGACCTCAGATCCGATTCGTCTTCATTGCGAAATTTCAAACAAAATAAGAGAAGACGAGGCAAGAACAGATCAACAACAAACAATCTACCATATCCAATCCTAATTTCAGTCACAACCAAACCCTCATGTTCAATCATCAACTCTCATCTACAACTAGTATCATAACAACCACAGTGATTAAACGGTCCGAATGAAAGTACCTACACGATCTCAGAATCTACTTTCGTGTGTGTCACACCCCCAATTTACCTGTTTTGCAGCGGAATGGAATTCCTGGGGATTGACTGTCATAGCATCACAATCACAGTTATATTGAACGACCTAAAGTATCGTTTGGAAAATACATCGTTTGAATTAATAAATTAATCAGAGTTACAAAATATAGGTCCCAAAAGTTTACAAAGTTTGCGGAAATATAAATATATTACAAGTCCAAACGATGGTTTTGAAAGAAAGTGCGATAATGTACAATGATGTAAGTCGACGCCGCGACTCAAAGGGTGGTTCCTTAACCATGCCATGATGAGTATGCTTTAGATACCTGAGATAAAAACATGCTAAAAGTGTCAACACAAAGGTTGAGTGAGTTCATAGAGTTTGGGTTGGAATGTAAAGACTTTCAAAATCGTTTATGCAGCAAAGGCATTGTAAATCCACTCAGTTCCAAGTTCCGCCCATACAAAACTTGCAACCTGTGTATTCACAACCCACTGCCAAAAGGTGCATAGTTTATGTTCAAGTGCATGATGTCAAATGAATTCACATTATAGTGCATGACTTAATGTATCCACAGTTACTTAATATAACACATAATTCGTATGGTTTCAAATTGTTCCATGACCATTAGTTCAGGATTGTACCAAGACCATTAGTTCAATGATTTTACCAAGACCATTAGTTCACTGATTATACCAAGACCATTAGCTCAATGAATATACCAAGACCATTAGCTCAATGAATATACCAAGACCATTAGCTCAATGAATATACCAAGACCATTAGCTCAATGATAATACTAAGACAATTCTAAGCATGGCAAAACTGTTACTTCGTATGACTAAACATTCAGTTCAGATAAACATATAGTTTGCAAATATTCATGGATGTCATGAAAATAATTGAACATGTATCTCCCCCAAAGAGTTTAATAAAACAATTAAAAGAGTAGGGGCTATGACTCACAGTAATCCTTAAATGTTTAGAGTAACTATGAAAGTAATGAAAATAGTTGAGCATGTATCTCCCCCAAAACAGTTATGAAAGCAAGTAAAAGTAGGGGCTATGAAACTCACTTGGTAAAATGAGGCGATGACAAAAGTGAGTACACTGAAATGTAGCGTGAATCTCAAAATGACCTATTATGAATGATATGATATGTAATGAGTTATGATATAATGTTATGCATGCATTTCGTATGTTATTTATACCATTTGTGAGTTTTGAAAATAATACTCTTCGTCGAAAAATACTCTCTTGACGTCTTGACCATTCTTAAATCACTTTATAAGTATTTACGTCAAAATGTCATCCTACAATGGTTTCGTAATGATTTATAGTGAAATTATCACGTTTCGTCGTAAAATAAAGTCGTCGGAAGTTTCATGAAAGTGACAAAAATGGCTTCGAAAAACTAGTCGTAAAATGGTGTACGTCGATCGTTAGGAAACGAACTCGACGGTTTTGGAAAGTTTGTATCAAAATCTAGAAGTTTCAGTTCAGGAGTTTTCGTCATAAAGGTCTCGAACATAAAGATAATAAGGGTTAAAGATGGTGGTTTTGTCTAATTGTTGTGTAAAAAGTGAGTTTTGGCAAAGTTTAAGCATCCGTAAATAATTTATTACAGCTCCGCTATACAAACGGTTGATCGTTTTAGAAAATATGTTTGGTGATCTCGATTTTATTAGAAGACACTTCGTTACAAAAAGTTCCACATCATAGTTAAAAACAGCCCTTAACATGGTCGTTTTAGTTACCGTAACACTTGTCTCGTAAAAATAATATAGTTTTTCTGAAAATAATAGTTACGGCAATTTTATGAAAACGTGTATATCTTTGTCGTTTCAAATCCGTTTTCTACGTATAATACGTCCTTAGCTTCGTATCAAAGTATACTAATATATTTTTGATAAGTCGAAATAATTTGTGAAGCTTAAGGCTCGTTTTTGACTCGAACAAAACAATAATATGTTGCTGAATTTTCTGAAAAAATATATATTTCGTCGTCAAACTTTAAAAATTCATAACTTCTTCGTTATAACTCCGTTTTAATCCGTTCAAGCGGCCACGGATTCGTTTTAAAGTATATTTTCTAAATATCAAGGCCAAATTTTAGTGCCTACTGTCGGATTTTCCAGAAAAATAAAATAAGGACAGAACACATTTTATACATATCGAAAATAATTTTTCTCGCACTAAACCTATTCTAATCCCTTCAAATCAACTCCAAAGCTAATCTAATCCTACCATACACCTTCTTAGGGTGTCATGGGTTCCTAGACTTCATCAAGACCAACATATACCAAGGGGATAATTATAGGATGACCTTATATATATTTAACACTAAAAATCATGTAAAAATGGTATAAACAACACAAGTCTTGCATGTTTGCTCCAAAAATGAAGAGATAAATATAAAATGAAGATGAAATATGTACAATGATAGAAATATGCTTACAAGTAAACTTGATGAGGTGCAAAGAACCAAGGTTAGCCTAAACACCCTAGGTTTTTATTTCAAAACCTTAATGAGAGTGTAATCTAGATTGTAATTACTTGATCTTGCAAAATTTTGTGATCCCTTGTACACCCTAGGTAGAACCGGTTTTATGAAGTGAAGAACAAAGAGAGAAAAAAATTTTACTACTTGAATAATTTATGAGATGAATGAATGAAATAATTGAAGATTGTGTTTATATCTATACATGTAACAATTTTCTCACCAACTCATTAATGCCAACCCCTAAGGGCCGGTTTTTGTGGATCATGTTTCTCAAAAATATTTTTTTTTTCTTTTCTCTAATGTATATATATAAATGTGTATGTAAATGGAAGTAAGTAAAGGTTAACTTGTAAAATTGTATATACATTAGTGTATTTAAGGTAGTTTTAGCTAAAAGTAATTTTTAATAGGTCCAAGTAAAGTATAATGAGATCTTAAAAATTGTAAAAATACATTCCTTGTAAGATTTGAGTGATATAATAATTATCGTGTAGTTTTTAAGAAAAGTGTCGTAATAATATAAATTTAACGATTTATATACAAAATAAATTTAAAACACTAGGTAAACTCAAAATATAGTTTTTATAAACTAAATGTAAGTATAAAGATATCTCGGGATCATTTTTGAAAGTATCGGATTAAATATTCAAAATAATAACTCACGCGATAACGTTTATTTAATATAAAAATTTACGCGTTTAATGTGAAATGCAATGTCATGAATGAGTTATCATGATGCAAATGATGTTAATGAAATGTAGACTAAACTTAGTCCATATGAAATGTTCGTGATGATATGATCATGAATTCGCCGCTAAACCCTTAAGGTTACTCGAATTTGGAACACGTAAACCTAGTTTACGATAAATGTTGAAATAGTGAAACTTGAGAAATGACTTGAAATTGCGAGTTGTCACATTCGCCCATCCAAAAAGGAATTCAGTCCCTGAATTCAGTCGTTGTTAGGTCTCTCAGGGTTAGGGTTTGATGAGGCAAGCCTTCCCATTCTCGAGCAAAACCCTCAAAAGACTTTTTGGTAACCGATTTTTACTTAATCTCACAACTCATCAAACAAGAACTGTCATGAGATTAGGCTAAATCGGTTCGAGTAACGGGTCTTTTGAAAATTTGGCTCGGTCATAGAATTGCTTACACATATAAGCCTACTACTCCCTTCATTGCATGATTCTTCCTGAATTAGACATAGGTGATCAGGCTATGTATAATTTAGGAGTAACTATGCAATGCTTGGACTAATCGACTCATATGATGTTTGGTGTTAAGTCAACTTGGTGAATTTTTTTTTTTTTTTTTTTTTTTTTTTTTTTTTGATAGGGAATGACAGGGCATTCACCACATTGGAGTATGAAGAAAGAATAATGGAATGGGCATTTAAAGGCATCCATGTGACAATCGATATGAAATGAAAGTAATTAACTCGAAAAATGTACGTATAAATCGCATGCAAAGTGAACATGCACTTATGATGAAATGATGCGATGCTATGATAATGTAGTTATAGTCTAGGGTCAATGATGCAACCTAGTTCTCTATAACTGTAGCTCTGATACCAATCTGTCACACCCCCAATTTACCTGTTTTGCAGCGGAATGGAATTCCTGGGGATTGACTGTCATAGCATCACAATCACAGTTATATTGAACGACCTAAAGTATCGTTTGGAAAATACATCGTTTGAATTAATAAAATAATCAGAGTTACAAAATATAGGTCCCAAAAGTTTACAAAGTTTGCGGAAATATAAATATATTACAAGTCCAAACGATGGTTTTGAAAGAAAGTGCGATAATGTACAATGATGTAAGTCGACGCCGCGACTCAAAGGGTGGTTCCTTAACCATGCCATGATGAGTATGCTTTAGATACCTGAGATAAAAACATGCTAAAAGTGTCAACACAAAGGTTGAGTGAGTTCATAGAGTTTGGGTTGGAATGTAAAGACTTTCAAAATCGTTTATGCAGCAAAGGCATTGTAAATCCACTCAGTTCCAAGTTCCGCCCATACAAAACTTGCAACCTGTGTATTCACAACCCACTGCCAAAAGGTGCATAGTTTATGTTCAAGTGCATGATGTCAAATGAATTCACATTATAGTGCATGACTTAATGTATCCACAGTTACTTAATATAACACATAATTCGTATGGTTTCAAATTGTTCCATGACCATTAGTTCAGGATTGTACCAAGACCATTAGTTCAATGATTTACCAAGACCATTAGTTCACTGATTATACCAAGACCATTAGCTCAATGAATATACCAAGACCATTAGCTAACTGCATATACCAAGACCATGAGCTCAATGATATACTACAAGACCAGTCTAGCTCAGAGCATATACCAAGACTTCCGTCGGCGTCAAGATTCCTACGACAATTATAAGCATGGCGACAACTGTACTCGTAGTGCAGCAAACTATTATAGCACGTTTCAGACATAAACATACAGTTGCAAATATTCATGGAGGTCATGGCAAACACCCTCATGGAACATGTATCTCCCTCCGCACCAAGTGCAGTCTTATAAGAACGTCACATTCGACTAAGACGTAGGGCGGACTCACGAGCTATCTCTACAATGTCGCCAGAGTACGCTATGAGTAATGACAAATAGTTGAGCATGAGCTCAAACAGTATGAGCAAGTAAACAGACGTGCGATATGAAACTAACTGGATGAGCCGAGGCGAGATGACGCCGGGCCTGCCGTACACTGCAAATGTAGCGTGCACTCTCGAAAATGACGCTACTGTATGGAGATACTAATGGGGAGGAGTAGAGAGCATGCTAGCAGGCAAGCGTCGTCTGTGTACGGCTGACCATTGTTGAGCCGGTGACAGAACGGGAAGACGTGTGGACGTCGAAGATAAATCGGGCATACAGCCGAATCAATGACGTCGTTTGGCCGTTCCGTGTGAAATCGACTTGATAGTGTGACGGAGGCGTGTCGTGGAGCTACAGCGCCGTGCGTGCGTCGAGTGAGTCCATCACGTTTCGACAGGACAGGGAAAGTCGTCGGATACGACAGGAGTGACAAAAATGGCTTCGCAAAAACTAGTCGTAAATGGTGTACGTCGATCGTTAGGAAACGAACTCGACGGTTTTGGAAAGTTTGTATCAAAATCTAGAAGTTTCAGTTCAGGAGTTTTCGTCATAAAGGTCTCGAACATAAAGATAATAAGGGTTAAAGATGGTGGTTTTGTCTAATTGTTGTGTAAAAAGTGAGTTTTGGCAAAGTTTAAGCATCCGTAAATAATTTATTACAGCTCCGCTATACAAACGGTTGATCGTTTTAGAAAATATGTTTGGTGATCTCGATTTTATTAGAAGACACTTCGTTACAAAAAGTTCCACATCATAGTTAAAAACAGCCCTTAACATGGTCGTTTTAGTTACCGTAACACTTGTCTCGTAAAAATAATATAGTTTTTCTGAAAATAATAGTTACGGCAATTTTATGAAAACGTGTATATCTTTGTCGTTTCAAATCCGTTTTCTACGTATAATACGTCCTTAGCTTCGTATCAAAGTATACTAATATATTTTTGATAAGTCGAAATAATTTGTGAAGCTTAAGGCTCGTTTTTGACTCGAACAAAACAATAATATGTTGCTGAATTTTCTGAAAAAATATATATTTCGTCGTCAAACTTTAAAAATTCATAACTTCTTCGTTATAACTCCGTTTTAATCCGTTCAAGCGGCCACGGATTCGTTTTAAAGTATATTTTCTAAATATCAAGGCCAAATTTTAGTGCCTACTGTCGGATTTTCCAGAAAAATAAAATAAGGACAGAACACATTTTATACATATCGAAAATAATTTTTCTCGCACTAAACCTATTCTAATCCCTTCAAATCAACTCCAAAGCTAATCTAATCCTACCATACACCTTCTTAGGGTGTCATGGGTTCCTAGACTTCATCAAGACCAACATATACCAAGGGGATAATTATAGGATGACCTTATATATATTTAACACTAAAAATCATGTAAAAATGGTATAAACAACACAAGTCTTGCATGTTTGCTCCAAAAATGAAGAGATAAATATAAAATGAAGATGAAATATGTACAATGATAGAAATATGCTTACAAGTAAACTTGATGAGGTGCAAAGAACCAAGGTTAGCCTAAACACCCTAGGTTTTTATTTCAAAACCTTAATGAGAGTGTAATCTAGATTGTAATTACTTGATCTTGCAAAATTTTGTGATCCCTTGTACACCCTAGGTAGAACCGGTTTTATGAAGTGAAGAACAAAGAGAGAAAAAAATTTTACTACTTGAATAATTTATGAGATGAATGAATGAAATAATTGAAGATTGTGTTTATATCTATACATGTAACAATTTTCTCACCAACTCATTAATGCCAACCCCTAAGGGCCGGTTTTTGTGGATCATGTTTCTCAAAAATATTTTTTTTTTCTTTTCTCTAATGTATATATATAAATGTGTATGTAAATGGAAGTAAGTAAAGGTTAACTTATAAAATTGTATATACATTAGTGTATTTAAGGTAGTTTTAGCTAAAAGTAATTTTTAATAGGTCCAAGTAAAGTATAATGAGATCTTAAAAATTGTAAAAATACATTCCTTGTAAGATTTGAGTGATATAATAATTATCGTGTAGTTTTTAAGAAAAGTGTCGTAATAATATAAATTTAACGATTTATATACAAAATAAATTTAAAACACTAGGTAAACTCAAAATATAGTTTTTATAAACTAAATGTAAGTATAAAGATATCTCGGGATCATTTTTGAAAGTATCGGATTAAATATTCAAAATAATAACTCACGCGATAACGTTTATTTAATATAAAAATTTACGCGTTTAATGTGAAATGCAATGTCATGAATGAGTTATCATGATGCAAATGATGTTAATGAAATGTAGACTAAACTTAGTCCATATGAAATGTTCGTGATGATATGATCATGAATTCGCCGCTAAACCCTTAAGGTTACTCGAATTTGGAACACGTAAACCTAGTTTACGATAAATGTTGAAATAGTGAAACTTGAGAAATGACTTGAAATTGCGAGTTGTCACAGTGTGGAACATCAAAAGTCCATAAACCTTAAAGGTTAAAAAACACGAAAGTAACCAATCATGATTGATCTTAACCACAGTTCGTAAGCAAAAACAAATTAAGGAATCTCAATTCTAATTGTTCATATATCTCCAATCGTTAATTATTCCACGAGAATGAACAGAAAGACATCACAGATCCTTGTGATGTAGAATCACTCACTTTAATTTTCAAAAATAAAGAAATGACCAATAACAATTATGTTATAATCGTTTTCTTGTTTCGATTAAAAGGTCAAACAAAATTGAAGCACAAAGCGAACATATCAAAAGATGAACTGAACCCATTAAACCTTACCCAAGTATATTGGATCTTGATGCCATCATTTGATGTTAGTTTGTTATTATAGAAGATGATGTGAGATTTATAGGTTACCACATTTTTGTTTTGGATGATTGGACTGTAAATTGAAGAGTCTTGAACTCTGGATCATGGTGTGGTTCCTGGATAACGTGATTGAGAGAATGAGTAGATAGGGGCGGACAGTTTTGAATTAGGGTTAGAAGTTACTGGTTATTAGGGTTGTGGATATGTAATCAGTTGTTGTTATATACGAGATCATTTAGGGTTTGTGAATGGATGGGTTATGTAGTTTTATTTAGGCCCGTTTTTACCCGGTTTTTGTTACAATGGAAATTGGGTGGACTCATGATGGGCTACAATGGACTAAATACTCTTAGAATGGCCTTTTATTTTGTATCCGAATTATCACTTGGGCTGAATTTTTAATTATCCAAATGTATTTCCTTAAATACAAAGTGTTAATTATTTTGGTATAACCTTTGGATAAAAAGAGTGGTATTTTGGTTCTTGCAATTTTTTCACGCGGATGCAATTTATTACAAGATCGGGAAACCATTATTAGATTCATTTAAATCACTAATGAATGCTAGTTTTGAGCGTTTAACCGCAAGATGTGATTACGGCGTTAATTCTTTATTATTTATTTGAGATTGAAGTGGGATATCACGGGTGCGTATACTTAGTATATGAAGATATCGTGGTTGGTTGGATGCATGATTCTTCGAGATCCTTATTCGAGCTTTAACCGTTACGAATGACAAAGACTTGAGTTGTCTAGTTATACCTGATGTAAGGAGTTACGTTGTTGTGCTCACAGCGTATAACTATCACTTTTAAGGAGTTACGTTGTTATGCTCAAGTGTCACAAAAAGATGTGGATCATTTGAGAAACTTTAAGTTTACCGTTTTTCGATTGTAGTAACAAAAAGGGTTCTTCGTCTAACTATAGTGCAAGTTTAAGTCACAAGTTTGAGTTATTTTACTTCAGTCTCAAGTTCGTCATATTGGATTTTCTTCATCAGTAGTCACTACAAAAGCCGTCAGAATGATAATGGGGTCGGTAAAGAGTTAGCTGAGAAGAGTATAAACAAGTAGAGAAGTCTTATCAACAATTGATTCTCACGAGATATTTATGGTACTTCACACTTATTCGATTAATTAGACATACACGGTTTCGATGTCTCCAATTCATCATCAACATACGTGGTGTATGATTCTGATTCATTGAAAACATTGGGGGGAAGAGAATGTAGGTTGTCTCTGTTTCTTTGACTTTTTTTCAAAAACCCGTTTCCCTTCATTAATTTCTTCAATTAGGGGGAAGAAATGACACGATATGTGGTTCAAACATCTTAATTCAGTGTTATCGTCTCAACTTTCACGGGTTATATTATGTGAAGTTACCTAAATAGGATGTTATGATGCCTCACACACGGTCATTTTATCGAGTAATTTCATACTCACAGGTGATTATTATTCCGATAGACCGCAACAATCAAGGGAAGTTACTTCATTTCATGTTTCGTTGTTTGTTTGGTGTGAATCATCTACATACATGAGAAGATCTTATTGATTTCTTGCATGTTACCCCCGAACAGACTTTCCGCATTGTGTACAACTGTGATTACATAACAAAACATATTTACCTGGTGTGGTTTACTGCTCATCTACAAATTCCGCTGCGTACTGAAAACTTCAAAAGTTAGAAGAAATGTCGACTACATCAAAGTTTTGAATCTGCTGAAGACGGTTGTCAGTTTAGGAGGAAGCTGATTTAGAAACTTCGCTAAAAAGAAGTATAAGGAGAAGCTGCTAAAGACATGCAACATGATTTGGGGTGAAGTTAATCTAATTCATGCATATTACATCATTTTCCTACAAGTGAAGAAAATTGTTCTCAATTCGAGGTACAAGAAGAAGACAAAGAGCGTCAACAGTCATCATCCTCAACATTTGAAGAGCTTATGTAGATCTTTCTTTATTTGTTTTTTGTACTTGTAGGAAATGTTGTAAGTAATCCCTTATGCCGTCCCATTAGGGGAAAATTGTTGGAATCGCTCCTAACACGTAAATGGAATGACATTTACGGGATTACATTATCTATCTTAGTTAGCCGAAACACATGGACTAGTTATGTCATATTGTAATAGTTGCATTGTGCTAGGCTATAAATACCCTCCTAGACTACACTAGGAGGGTGAGACTCTTTGTGTAACTTCACCTTTCCTTATTAATAAAATACATAGTATTTCCTTTCTCTCTCTACTTTCTCTCTCTAACATGAAGATGATGTTCTTTCATCTTCCCCGACCACCCGAATCACCATATCAACCCTTAGAATGATCCTACATTGCCGAATACCTAGGAAACTCAAATATAGTACGTTCGTTTGCCTATCCAGTCAACACAAATGGGATTCTTCAATTCCTATAGGCCTATATCCCTATATTCGCGCTCACTCGCAAGTGATTAATGGTTTATAATGTAGGGACTTAAGTTTGACAATAGTGGTACTTAGTGTTAATAAAATGTTCAGTTCAGAATACAGTTTTCAATCAATTGTGATCATAGAAAGAATAGTAGCATGTATCTCACCCCAAGTAGTTCAAAAAGAATAAAGTTCAAAAAGAGTAAAAGTGGGGTCTAACTTAGCGTAATGCGGTTACCTAAAAGGGCTCCCTAATTGCCAGTTGTCACAACCTCCCAGCCTCAAAAGAAACCCGTCCCGAGTTTCACTCTGAGTTTCTTGATGATAAGAAGAACTTATGCTACTTCTTACTGAATACGTCCTCACGTTCCAATGTGAACTCTGGTCCATGACGGGAATTCCAACAAACTTTGATAATCAGAATACGGCTATACTTCAGCCGCTTTACCTCATGATTCATGATCTCAATCGGTTCCTCAACGAAATTTAAACACTCATCTATACGGATATCTCTCATAGGTACAACTAGGTTTTCCTCGGAAACACATTTCTTAAGATTACTAACATGGAAGACATCGTGTACACTGCTTAACTCCGAAGGTAGCTCGAGTCGGTAAGCTACTGGTCCGATTCTTTCTAGGATTGGAAAGGGACCAATGTATCGGGGGTTGAGTTTTCCACGCTTGCCGAAGCGTATCACCCCTTTCCAAGGGGAAACCTTCAACATGACTCGGTCTCCTAGCTGAAATTAACGATACGAATATTCCACGAAAACTAAGACACATTGTCTTTCAGAAATTCACTTGCACTGCTAGATTTATTATGAGATAGCATATTATTATTAGGTCGTGTCGATCCCGTACCATTGTACCTATACTTTTGATACTGTTGTGTTATGCTTCTTGATGCCAGTTATGACAGTTGTGATTCTTGCGTTACTTCATATGAGGTGTGTTCATGGCCCCTACATTACTTGTTTTGAAACACTTTTGGGGGAGAATACATGCTTGTTTTACTAAATTTCAAAATACGCGATTACTTAAACAAAAGACTTGATTCTTGAAAACTTTATGTGCTTCGCTAAATAACTTGTTCGGTTATTCAAATATCATTACAATAACATTATTTCTTTCGATGTGCTAAATTCATATTATTTCATTTTGGACATATATGATTCCTATTAGCCAACACTCTTTGGGATTGGTTGGATACTTATGATTCCTATTAGCCAACAGTCTTTGGGAGTGGTTGGATACCTATGATTACTATTAGCCAACAGTTTAGCCCTACCTGGTTAGTGATAATGACAGACTGGATACCTATTGTGCATGGGACCACGTAGTGGTCGGATTACATGATGTGGATTGCATTTCATTTACTACTTGCTCAGCACTATTACTTATACATATGTCCTACTTGTATTCCAATGCACAACAAAACTGATTTACTACTTTAATTCAAACCTATGAACTCACCAACCTCGTGTTGATATTTTTAGCATGTATTTTCAGGTTTAACGCGACAACTTGCTTTGGAGGCTTTTGGCATGGCATGGCATGGTCATAGGATACTTTGACATATTTTGTACTGCAATATTAATATGGGCCTGTATTTCCGCATATTTTTTAATAATTTAAACTTTATACCTTTGTTTATGAAGTTTCTTAATTATAAACCTATTATTATACTTTGTGTTGTGATACCAATTGAGTAGCACCCCATGACCTGAATGCTTCCGCTGTACCAAATTTGGGGTGTTACATTTACTGTGAAGAGGTCATTAAGTAATGGAGCCGTAATTTTGCTTGACAACAAAGATAGGGAATTTACCGTAAATAGACAACGAGTAAAACATTATCAAGTAGGTAATAACTACTTGGTTAATGAAGAGGAAATTATTTTTGAAAATGAAGTCACGTAATAGGCCATGACTTTGAGTCTAACTACAAGACTTGTAAATAAAGAAAAAGCGCTTCTTGGGAGGCAACCCATGTTTTTTAGTGTTTGCTTGTTTGTTTTTAATTTATATTTGTTTATGTCATATATATGTTTTATACTTATTGTTTAATTTTCATGTTTCGTATAAATTTGTGAAAATACTTTATTTTGTTTTTAACCTCGTCTTAATCACATATAAAGGTATTTTACAAAAACATAAGTGTAGGGAAGTTCACATTTGTTGAATAGAACGAAAATCGAACATGAAAATTTACAATAGATGATGAACATATATTTTATTTTGTTTGTGTGTTTGTTTGAGTCAAATGCTTGTATCGAGTCACAATGAATGTTTTACAGGAAATTACAGGTTTTAAAATATAAATTTTTCCTGAAATTTTCCAGAAAACGAAACTTCAAATTTTTTCTGGTCAATCCTGACGGTGTCAGATTTATTTTGCAAGAATTATATCTTATTTGCTTTCTAGGATAGTTTTTATTATATATAGTGTTTACCGTCGATTTTATGCAAGGTTTCGTGTTCATTTTCTTAGAAATTTATAGGTTATATTGTACAAGAAGATTCAAGTGCATATTGGAAGAGAAGCGTATTGATCTACTCTTCTTGGAGGAGGATTTAACTGTATTTCTATCGTACATGCCGAGCAAATAAGGGGAGTATTAGTTTCTCCTATCTCTTTTATTTTTTTCGTAATCATAACTTTGGTACTTTTCAAGAACATTGGGGACAATGTTCAATTTAAGTGTAGGGAGGGAAAAAGGAACACCTTAGCAACTAATCACTTACTTGATAATTGTCGTGTTTTCTAGTAATTGTGTAATAAACCGAAAGAAATATTTGTTAGGGTAATTTTAGCACAAAATTTTAAATTTTTTATGACATTTATGAGTAAAACTTTTTAGCCTTAATAAAGCGTCTCATGGATAGGAATTATATAGCTAGCACAAAAACCCTTCCACTCAAATTCCACCCCAAAAATGTGAGGTTCTCCTTTAGATATATAGGTTAAAAGCATTCATTTTTAATGCTTATGAGTATACCGTTAGTATATAGATTCTAGAAGTTGTTTGTGATGCATTTCGAGATCGCTAGTGGGACTACATTCGTGTAGTTAGGGTTAACTAAATAATAAGAGGTATTAGGATAACTCTTGTTTTAAACCTGTTTATTATAATTACATTGGCTACATTGATCAAGTAATTACCCCACACCCTTACTATGTACTCATTTTTAGTTCAAGATACCCCTAGTTAACCCCTATGAGCCAATCCTTTTCGTGGTTCTCTTGATATTTCGGTGGATTTTGAAATATTAATAAAGAGCATTGTTAACAACCCACCCCTAAATGTACACCCAAATCGCCCTAGCCTTTCTTCTATGCACTCATTTTTAGTGTATTATTGTTATTTGTTAAACCCTTAGTTAATTGTCTAGTTGATGACATTGTTGCTAAGTCGAGTCATATTAGGTCATTAGTTAGTTTTTATATATTTAAAAGTTTAATGAAGGGATGCAACTATAAATCCCTTAGTTATGATGTATTATTTTGCGGATGGTTGGACAAAAGTGTATAAAAAAATGAAAAAAAGAAAACAGAGAAAAATGAAAAAAGAAAAAAATAGAAAAGAAAGACAAAAGACATTCGGACTATCATCCCGCCTCTATCCTTTATCTTTTATTGTTGGGATATATAAAGTCAAAGTGTTGAAGAGTCAAAGTACTGAAGTCAAAGTACTGCTAAAGAAGAAAGTCAAAGTACTGCTCGATCATCAAAGTACTGCAAGGTCAAAGGACTGCTATGCAAAATCGTTAAAGATTATATTGTAATTCTAGAATGTTCTAAGTTTAAGTTTAGTATTACTTGACGTACAAGGTTTGTAATTGTAAACCGACTAGGTTTATTCTTAAGCCTATAAAAGGACCCCTAGATTGGCATTAGACGTACGTGCATTATTAGAGTTTTTAGAGAGTACGATATTAGAGTTTTAGAGTTGTTAAAGAATCTGTATAACAAGCAGATTCAGAGTTTTAATATAATCGTTGAAGTTAAAGTTAATTCTTCTTAGCTTTATTAAGTCAATTCCGCATACTTAATAGAGTTAGGTCAGTGTTTCTTTGTTAGCAACTTAGGATTTATCCGAGGTTACTAAGTTCTTACAAGCTATATAAGTTAGTTTGATTAGAATACATCGATCCAACAAGTGGTATCAGAGCTTGTGTGGAAACTCTGATTAAGAAGAAACCCTTAAAACCTAGTTAACAACAAACCCTAAAGATGTCGACTGAAGCTGCACCACCCCCATCCATCACCTCACTCAGAATACCTATTATCAAGAAGGGAGAGTATGATCTATGGAGCATGAAGATGACGCAGTACATTGCCATTACAGACCATGCGCTATGGAATGTAATTGTCAATGGTAATGAAGTTGTTGCAGAACCTATAGAGATTCCTGGACAACCTAAACCACCCAAGGCTGTCTTACCAGCAGCAACAATTAGAAATCAAGAAAAGGCTCTCAACATCCTACTGTCTGCTATCCCTGATGGTCACCTACTCAAATTCCATGATGCTAAGGATGCAAAACAACTATGGGCTGCTCTCAAAACTAGATTTAGAGGGAATGATGCTTCCAAGAAGATGCACAGAAATCTGTTGAAGCAACAGTTTGAAACTTTCACTGTTGGTGAAAGAGAAGGTCTTGATGCTGCTTATGATAGATTCCAAAATCTCCTTAGCATGCTAGAGTTATGCAAGGCAGAAGTATCTGTTGAAGACGCAAATCTGAAATTCTTAAGGAGTTTTCCATCGACATGGCATATGTTTGCTACTATGATCAGAGGACAACCTGGTTTGGAAACTATGGACTTTGATGATCTCTACAACCATCTGAAGGTGTATGAGCATGAGATGAATGGCCAAACAAGTTCAAAGTCTCACAGTATAGCTTTTGTGTCTTCTGAAAAGAGAGGCAGTACTTATACTAAAAGTACTGCTTACCCTACTCAAAGTACTGTTTCCCAAAGTACTGCATATCCTGCTCATTCTATGCCAACCATGACCAACCCCACATCATCAGCAACAAACACCATCCATTCTGATGAAGTCGTATGCTCATTCTTTGCTCACCAAGCCACTTTACCTGTTACTTATGAAGAGGATTTGTCACAAATTGAAGAGGATGCTCTTGAAGAAATTGATATCAGGTGGCAAGTTGCTATGATCACTGCTAGGATCAAGAAGTTCATGAAGAAAACAAGAAGAGGCATTGACTTCAAACCCAAACAGGGTATAACCTTTGACAAGTCAAAGATTGAATGCTTTAACTGTCAAAAGACTGGACACTTTGCAAGGGAATGCAAGTTTGCTAAATATCAGGCAAACAGGATGACTGACAAACCTAAGCTTGAACTAAAGGAAATCCCTATAACTGAAACAAAAGCTTTGGTTGCTCAAGAAAATCTATTAGAGTTTGACTGGAGTGCTGAGTTTGATGATGAACCAGTAACCTATTGTATGGTAGCAGTGGAAGAATCAGTAGAAGAGTTTGATTGGAGCACAACCTTTGATGAGGAACCTGGACATGCTGCTTTGGAATCCAGAGATAGTCTAGGAAGCTTTGATTGGAGCATGGAGAATGAAGATGAACCTGTTCTGCTTGCTATGGTAGCTACTTCACCAAGTTTACCCCTATCTCTGAGGTATGCTCTAAGTGTCATAATTTTTATCAAAAAGTGCTTAATGATTATGTAACTGAAAGAGATAACTATAGTAGGGCTAGGTCAGAGGTAGCTGGTTATCAAATCACTTTAGAGTCTATGGAAGCCCAAATTATAACACATGAAAATAATGAAATGGCTTGGGCAGAAAAGTATGAACAACAAGATTATCAGTTAAAATTAAGTGAATGGAAGTTAGGATGTAAGATTTCAGAGATTGAAAAGCTAACTAAGGAAAGGGATGACTTGTTAGAAAAATTTGCTGCTTGGGGACAATCTGGTCTTTCTCATGTTAGTTATGTTGAAAAACAGATAAGAGCTTACATTAGAACTGGACTAGGATTTGGTATGGACTTTAGTAGCATAGAGGAAAACCCACCTAGTAATGAGAACCAACTTGATTTTGAGGATATAACAACTAGTGATGATGAACTCATCAATTATGTAGATAACACATCTAGTGATGAGGAATCAATTAGTCAAACACCTCCAGAGTTTAAGAAAGACAATGGTTATCATGCAGTCCCTCATCCCACTGGTAGTTTTCAACCACTTAGGACAGATGTTTCTCATTTTGGAGTAGACAACTTAGAGTTTAGGAAGAAGCTTACAGGTAAATCTAGTTCTGAAACCCCAAAAGAACCAGTTGAAAAACCCAAGGTTGATGATGTTAAGAGTCAAGCAGTACCTTCAACTCAAAGTACTGATGCACGATCAGCAGTACCTTTAAGAAAACCTTTTCAAAATACTGCTAAACCTTTTGGGGATAATTTTGGTCAAAACAGTTTTCATCATTCACCAAAAAGACAGGATACTTTTAATTATAGACCTAAAGGAAGAAATTTTGGGAGTATGGGCCAAAAATTATGTTTTGTTTATT
The DNA here is from genome assembly GCA_019973895.1 of Chrysanthemum seticuspe. Lineage (NCBI taxonomy): Eukaryota > Viridiplantae > Streptophyta > Magnoliopsida > Asterales > Asteraceae > Chrysanthemum > Chrysanthemum seticuspe. The sequence goes on from BPTQ01000006.1 coordinate 215,831,722, forward strand.
ACAGTCCTGATCATTTGATTAAGCACTGTGACTTTCACTCAGAATAGCTAAGGAAATTCCCAAAGACCAGATCTGCCAACTAAAAACCAAGGGAGAATAAACTAGTCTGGAATCATTCACATAGGGTTAACCACAGCAATTTCTCACACGACCATAGGTGCCCTCACCAGAGAAGATCTTTTTCAAAATCACTAGTACCTTCTCAAAGTACTGCTAGATTTTCAAACAATCAAGGTACCGCTCACACCTTTTGGAATAAAAACCCTAGGAGATCTAATTACTATCAATCTAGAAGACGTTTCAACTCAAAGAAAGTAGCTAGATCAAGGGATTCTACACTAGAAGTTAAAACCAAATGGGTTAAGAAGGAAAGTACTGATGAGGAACAAACAGTACTTTCAGCAAGTGTGAGTGAAACAGACATTTTTGTTGAAAATAATAAAGAGAACTTGGATTGAAAAGAGATTTTTATTGAAAAACCAACACAAGTTTTTGAACAACCAAAGATAATTGATCATGTGCTTAAAGATAGTGGAAATTACATACTTAAAGAATTTAAGTATGTAACTCCACAAGGGGAACACAAGTCAGTAATAGCTTGGGTTCCTAAAATTAACTAACTCTTTTATCTTTGTACAGGGCAACCCAGAAGAGGAGCTTAAAGATCATCTAATTGTGGATAGTGGTTGCTCTGGAAGCATGACAGGAGATAAAGAGATTTTGTCAGATTTTAGATCCTATTGTAGAGGAAGAGTTGCATTTGGGAATGATACTAGTGGAGGAAGAATAACTGGCAAAGGAACTATCAAGGCAGGGAGCATAGATTTTGATAATGTTCGATATGTGAAGGTGCTCAAGTTCAACCTTTTGTCAGTCTCTCAGATCTGTGACAAGAAGCACCATGTGTTATTCACTGACACAGAATGTCTCATTCTTTCCCTTGAATTCAAGCTTGTTGATGATAACTTGGTAGTACTGAAAGTACCAAGAACTAATGATGTGTATAGTTTGGATATGAAGAGTCTTCACTCTTTTGGAATAGCAACTTGTTTAGTAGCAAAGGCAACACTTGAAGAAGCACATCAATGGCACATAAGATTAGGCCATGTAAATTACAAGAATATCAACAAGTTAGTCAAAGGAAATTTAGTTAGAGGTTTACCTCCCAAAACATACAGGAATGATCACTCATGTTTGGCATGCAAGAAAGGTAAACAGCATAAAGCTTCATGCAAGAAGATTGAGGAAAGAACCATTAGAGAACCTTTGGAGCTGCTGCACATGGATTTGTTTAGACCTGTTTCTGTTGCAAGTCTAAACAAGAAGAAGTACTGTCTAGTTGTGACAGATGATTGCAGTAGATTTAGTTGGGTATTCTTCTTGGGTTTTAAAGATGAAATGTTTGATGCTATCCATGATCTCATAATAGCCCTTGAAAATCAATTGAGACTCAAAGTAAGAGGTATTAGATGTGATAATGGGACTGAATTCAAGAACAAACTTATGGATGAATTTTGTGCCAAGAAAGGGATAAAGAGGGAGTTTAGTATTGCTAGAACTCCACAGCAGAATGGTGTTGCAGAGAGAAAGAACATAATGTTGATTGAAGCAGCCAGAACAATGCTTGCAGATTCTTTATTGCCTATTCAATTTTGGGCTGAAGCTGTAAGTGTTGCTTGCTATGTGTTGAATAGAGTATCAGTCACTAAACCTCAGATGAAGACACCTTATAAGTTGCTGATGGTAAACAAACCCAACATTCGATTTATGAAACCTTTTGGATGCCCTCTAACTATTCTCAATACAATTGATAATCTGGGAAAATTTGATGGCAAGTCAGAAGAAGGATATTTATTGGGATACTGCACCAACAACAAAGAATTTAGAGTGTACAATAGAGTCACCAAGAAGGTTCAAGATTGTCTTTATGTTGAATTTTTAGAAGATCAAGAAAATCAGAAGGGTAAAGGTCCTGATTGGATGTTTGATCTTGAGGTTTTGACTCCTTCTATGAATTATGTACCTGTTAGAGAAGAAAATCAAGTAGATCACAAGGAAGATGATTTAAAGTACATTGTTCATGGAGTCAACATTAGACCTGATGTTGTTCCTGATGAAGAACCTATCACTGTCGAGAAGGAGAAAAGTACTGATGCACCAAAATCTTCATTATCTGCTGAAGATCAAGCTAAACAAGATGAGCTTAACAGGATTCTTTTTTAGGATGTAGTAGCACAATCTTACGATGATGATCAACGAAGAGCTTATGAAGAAACAAAGAAAAAGGGTAAGTCTACAGAATACCCTCACAGTACTTTGTTTCACAGTACTTTAGATCAAAGTACTGCTGCAACTATTGACAGTACTTTTGATCATGATCCGACCATGCCTGGTTTAGAAGATACTGATGATGAGTTTAAAGATGAAGGTATTTTCTCAGATTCCAATAAAGATGCTGATTTCACAAATTTGGGTGATAATCTTGAAGTTCCACAGACTCCTACATTCAGAATTAACAAAGATCATCCCACTGGTCAAATCATTGGACCAACTGCATCTAGAGTACTTACAAGGACCAAAGCTAAAGGATTTTCAAAACCACATAATGCTCTACTCAGCTTTCTCTATAAACAGAACAGGTTGAATCACAAAGATCATCAAACATGCTTATTCACTTGCTTTATCTCTCACGAAGAACCCAAGAATATAACTCAAGCATTAACTAAAGAGAGTTGGGTTGAAGCTATACAAGAAGAACTTCTTCAATTCAAACTTCAAGAAGTCTGGGTATTATGTGATCTACCAGATGGCAAGAAAGTTATTGGTACAAGATGGGTTTTCAGAGTCAAGAGAGATGAAAGAGGGAATGTCATCAAGAACAAGGCAAGGTTAGTTACACAAGGATACAGACAAGAAGAAGGAGTAGATTATGATGAAGTGTTTGCTATTGTAGCAAGGATTGAAGATATCTGAATATTTCTTGCTTTTGCATCATATATGGGCTTTCAGGTTTATCAAATGGATGTCAAGAGTGCCTTTCTCTATGGCACAATTACAGAGGAGGTCTATGTCAAACAACCTCCTGGTTTTGAAGATCCTGCACATCCAAACAAAGTCTTCAAAGTTGTTAAGGCTCTTTATGGCCTTCATCAAGTACCTAGAGCTTGGTATGAAAGGCTTTCTACTTTCTTATTGCAACATGGTTACAGGAGGGGAGCTATTGACAAGACTTTTTTTATTAAGAGAGATAAGAAGGATATCATGCTGGTTCAAGTTTATGTAGATGATATCATCTTTGGAGCTACAAAACAGTCCATGGTAAAGGAGTTTGAGCAGCTAATGCAACATGAATTTCAAATGAGTTCAATGGGTGAATTGACTTTCTTTTTGGGGCTACAAGTTAAATAGTCAAAGGAGGGAATTTTCATAAGTCAAGATAAGTATGTCTCTGACGTTCTTAAGAAGTTAAATTTTGATCCTATGAAGCCAGTCACTACACCTATCAAGTCTATCAACTCATTGGGCAAGGATGAAGATGGTCAACCTGTTGAAGTAAAGTTGTACAAATCTATGATTGGTTGTCTTATGTACTTAACTTCATCTAGGCGTGATATCACGTTTGCTGTCTGTTTGTGTGCAAGATATCAAGTCTCACCTAAGGTTTCTCATATGAATGTTGTGAAGAGGATTTTTAGTTATTTAAAACAACAACCTAAGTTGGGGTTGTGGTATCCAAAGGATTCACCTTTTCACTTGGAAGCTTTTACAGATAGTGATTATGCAGGTGATAACTATGATAGAAGATCAACAACTGGAGGATGCCAGTATCTTGGAAGAAGATTAGTCTCCTGGCAATGTAAGAAGCAAACTATTGCAGCAACATCATCCACTAAAGCAGAATATGTGGCTGCTATAAGCTGTTGTGGACAAGTCTTGTGGATGCAGAATCAGCTTTTGGATTATGGGTTCAACTTCAAGAATACTCCTATCAACATTGATAATGAGAGTACCATTTGTATTGTGAAGAATCCAATTTATCACTCCAAGACCAAGCACATTCAGATTAGGCATCATTTTATCAGAGATTGTTATGAGCATAGGCTCATTAATGTTGTTAAGGTTCATACAGATGATAATGTAGCTGATCTACTCACCAAAGGATTTGATGTTTCAAGATTCAATCACTTGGTGGTGAGTATTGGAATGATTAATTACTAAGCTACATTTAAGGGGATGACTGATTAGTGTGTTAGACAGTCATATGCATTGCTTGAGGGGAGGCAATCCAATGCCTATTTGGAGTTTTTGCTATTATAGAGAAGAAAATGGAAAAGTACTGCTTTTTGGTTGTATGAAATTACTGCACTGAAAGTACTGCTTTGGAAAGTACTGCGCACGTGGAAAGCACTGTTTGTCTTATCAACGTATTGTTCCAACGGTCAAAAAGAGGGGTCAAATTCAAATAACGGTAACTTTGTTATTATGGGCTTTGATTTTTTAAATCTCACCTATAAATACCTACTCTCCGAATTTCCCTCTCATCTTTATACTTAAATAATTTTTTTCATATTTCTCTCTCTTTCACAATAACTATTCATCAACCACTTTCTTTGATAACACACAATCAATGGCGAATCGAAACACAGTGTCTAAACACAACATGGTGGCTAGTTTGGATAAAACTAAAGCTAATGTCGAGTTTCATGACATCATTGATTTTCTCACTGGATCTCCAATTAGTTATGCGCTTTTGGTGGAACCAGACATTATTGAGCTATGGATTCAACAAATTTGAGCGACTGCTAGATCTCATATGGAGAATGATGAGTCCTATATACAGGGTAAAGTTGCTGGAAGGATTGTGAGAGTTACTGAAGCCTCAATACGAGAAGATCTTTTATTTGATGATGCAGAAGGGGCTATACGTTTTGATAAACAGCTTCTTTGGGATAATTTAAGTGATATTGGGTATGAAGGGTCTTTGACAGAAACAACATTCAAGAAACCCTTATTTAGTCCACATTGGAAGTACTTGGTTCATGTCCTACTTCATTGTATCAGTTCTAAAAGTACTTCATGGGAGCAATTTGGATCTCATATAGCATCTGCTTTAGTGGGATTGGCTACAAATCGTATCTTTAATTTTTCAAGGCTAATTTTAGATGGTATGCTATCACACATTTCTCATGGATCACGCTGCTTGATGTATCCAAGATTTATTCAAGTCTTCTTGAATAAACAACTTCATGATGTACCAAATCCTTCAAGCTTATTACCTGTTGTGGTACAACCTGCCAATATTTTCATTTTCATGGCTAGGAAGAGTGATTTGTTTACGGGCAGAAACACTCCTTTAACCACTTCAATGATGGAGATTGCTCAGGCAGTTAGAGATGAAGCTGCTACAAGTGAAGAACGAGAAGATACTGCATCACCTCAAGGTACTGCTTCTCAATATACTGATTCTTCACAAGGTACTGCTGCACAAGAAGGTATTGCAGTTTCACTTACACCATCTCCACCACATACTGAACATGTTGACTCAGAACCAGAAATCAATCCACTATCATCTGGAGGTGATGAGTATGCTATACCTCCTGAGGGATTGGTTTTGGACAATTATGTTTTAACAAGGGAGTTAGTGAAATTGAATAAAGCTTCTGAAGCTCAAGCCGCACAGCTATCAAAATTGCAGACCAAGTTTCGACGATTAAAGTCTTTTGTATGGCCTCTGGTTCAACATCATCGATTATGGGTCAAGTCACAAAAGAGACAAGGGAAGAAGTTTAAGAAGACTTCCAAAGGCAAAAAGGTTCAACAACAATCTTCTATTCAATTGGGGAGGAATCTGGAGCAAGATAATTTGAAAGAAGATGTTGGGTTTTATGAAGAAAAAGAAGATGAACCTCAAGGTAATGAAGCACAAGTAAACATTAAAGTACTGAGCCTGTAAGAACTGAAGTTCAAAGTACTTGAGTACAAAGTACTACTGATCAAGGTACTGCTCTTCATGAATCACATAGACAAGAGCTGATTACACCAAGGACACTTAATTTTGATGAAGAAGCTAGTCCATCAACTATTCTACAAGAAGAAGAAACTGATACACCCAAAGTAGTTCATACTGCGAGTGATGATGAGACAATTTCTGAGATATTACAGAGTATGACAAGACCAAGAGGTGTTACCATTCTAGGAGTTGCTGAAGAACAACCACAAACTTCTCAACCAATGATAGATCCTAAAGACAAAGGTAAAGGTAAATTGGTTGAAACAAAGAAGAAGAAGCTCACTTTAGCTGAAATTAGAGCTATTGAAGTGGCTAAGAATGAAGCAGCTGCTAGGAAGTTACAAGCTAAGTTAAATGCTAAAGTTTCTCAACCAGTGAAGGAATCTGAAGTTGTTATATCAGAAAAGTCAGTTTCTATACCTAGAAGACCAATGAGTAAGGCAAAGAAAAGAAATGCTATGATGGCTTATTTGAAAAGTCAAGGGTATACAAGATTACAGAAGCTGAACTATTTTGAGAAGAAACAGTTGTATGAATTTGTAAGAGAAGTTTATCAAAAACAAGTTGATAGTATTAAAGATTTTAAAGATGATGATAAGCAAAAGAAGGATGATACTAAAAGAAGCTTAAAAAGAAAAAGAACAACTGAAGCTGAACAGTTATTAAAGAATATTGAGTTAAGATCAGACACAATTGATGAGCTGAGAAATTATATAAGAGTTGTCGATTTTGATCATCCAAAGTCCAAAGATGTTGATGCTGTAAAGAAATCAAAGATAACTACTTTTGAAGTTGTAGAATCACAACAAGATGGAGATTATATGATGTTTCATAGAGAGGATGAAAGTTTCAGAACATTTAATTTGCTATGGGATATATTGCACATCATCAACAGAGAAGATTTGTTTCATTTATACCAACTGGTGCAAGAATATTTTGAACACATTCCATCAGAAGGAATTGGTCTAGTATTGCTTGGAGATCTCACAACTATCTGGGAAACAGAGGAAACAAGTATTGATGCTATATGCAATAATCAAGAAGTATGGGAGATTAATAGCTGGAGATACTTTGATGAATCTGGAGTGCATGTTTTGGAGCTAGAAGATGGAACCATGATCCATATGTTTGTAGAAAGAAGATATCCACTCACATCAGAGCTTATGAGAAGAATGCTAGATCATGGAATGGAAGTGGAAGAGGAGAATGAAACAGCACTGATGGTCATTGAATTATTCATCAAATGGACTACTATGGTTGATGATGATACATAAATACTGGTATGATTTTTAATTGTAAATTTTTGATAAATCAGTACTTTATTCAAGATACTGCTGATCAAACAGTACTTTAATCAAAGTACTGCTTGCAGCACAATACCAGTTAATGATTTTGAAAGAAAATTTTTGTTAAAAATATTTTGAAACAGTGGATAAAAGCAACAAATAGTTTTTGAGATGGTTATAACAAAAGGTTATCAATTCACCATGTTTAACAAAAGGATTAGCTAATCCATGAGCAAACGGCTCTGGTAAAGATATTTCAAATCCGTTATATAGTTGACAACTTGCTAATAAGTTGTATGGTAATCAACTCACCATATCAGCAAATGTAAAGAGTTGGCTAGCCCACAAGAAAAATGGCTTGTGGTAAAGGTTGTGGAAAAACCATTTATATGGTAATTAGTTCACCATGGTTGAAAGAACTAACTAGTCCAAAAGGGTACAACTTTTGGTAAAGACAAATCAAATCTGTTGATAGTTGATGATTTGCTAAAAATCATATGGTTATCAATGTACCATGGTCTTACACACCTAAACATTTGGCTACTCCAGAGTTAATGGCTTTGGTAAAGAGACATCAAAACCATTAAAATTTCAATGATTCACCTCTCACAGGAGTTTACACATCTGGAAGTGATGAGAATAGACTGAAACTTAAATGATCTGATGTATAAATTGTCATATGTTGCTGAAAAGATGGAGCTTGCTGATAGTTACTGAAAAGAATTACTGATAAAGACTACTTTGATGATGATTATACAAGCGCAGAGATTACAAAGACAAAATCTGAAGATAAAGATACAATCCTTGAAGACAAAGATGTTTAAGTCAAATATACAAAGGAACTTTGTTAGCCTTAATAGTTTTTATTAGAAGTGATGGTCATTCACATTTAGGAACTTTATATCGTGTGTTAGATATCGTGATAGAATAGTCAACGGGCTCGTGGATTGGACTAAGATAAATGGGTACTAGTTATGTTAAGCTTGCCTTATATCCAATCCAACCCATGTCCAAGCCCACGAAGCCTATAGAAAGCCCTTTAGGGCATCTTGTATTTAGACTATAAATACCCCTCAAATGGTCATTTGAGGGGTGTGCTTGAGTGTGTGTGTGTGTGTGTGTTTTTCCTTTGGAATATACAACATATTGTGTTCATCTTTTCTCTTCACATACACAATTCTTATAACATCAAGTCACCATCTTTCTCATCCTTATTTCTACGCTTTGTTTGTGTTTGTGTTTAACGTGTTTCTACGCGTATAGTGGTAACATGTTGGGTTTGTGATAAGGTTGATAAAAGTAAGGTCCTACAATTGGTATCAATCGCCTACCAATGGTTTAGGAGTGTTTGGTTGAAGTTTTTTATGTAGTGGTTACGCGTAGTGTTCGTTCTCAAAGATTCACGCATAAAACTTTAATTTTTGCACTTAAATCTTCAAGATTCTTATGGTCTAAGGTTTATATAGTATTAAAGATTCTAGTTTTGGAAAAAAGTTCGAAGCTTTATGTGTTTTACATCGTTTTTAAACTAGTTTTTGTTCGTTGTTCATTTCTACGCGTAAGCACAAAAGGCATTTTGATGGTGTTTTTGGTCAAAACAATCTTATTATTTGAGTGTTTTTAAGGTTGTTTGTGCATCAGAAATTGGTTGAATCATTGGAAATTTTTTACGCGTAAGTCAAAACCCTAGTTTTACGCGTAAGAAAGTCAAAACCCTTTTTCTACGCATAAGTTTCTACGCATAACTTTTTGTTGAAGAATTTTCGTGCAAAAACGGTGACTCAGTGCTTCCCTCACTTGGATAAGTGTGTGGAACATTTCGACTTTCGGATATCTTTTACGCTGTGACAGTGTAAAGGATTTTTGGTTTTAAACCAACTCTTACGCATAAGCAAAATACTGAGACTGATGAGGAAACACGTTCTTATTTTGAATCATTAATCAATAATTGTGGCATTGAAATTGAGAAAGTTAAAACGGTCAATTGCAAAGTTAAGGCCGCGAATGCTAAATTGACCGTTGAGCTTGAGAGTTACAAGGAGAACGTAAAAGCCTTTGAATTTTAGAAAAATAAAGAATCAGAATTAGAAATTGGTTATCGAAATTTGGTTTCTAAAGAACAACTTTTGCAAATCAAGTATAACACACTTGATGTGAATTTGAACTTGAAAATTAAATCTTTAAACAAGGAAATTTCTGATTTAAATAACCAACTTTCTAAACAAAAAGACATGTTTTCTAATCTTGAAAAAAAAAGAAGCAGTTGATTACTGATTTTTCAAAACGACAAGATTCTCTTCTTGATGAAATTCTTGATAAAAATGAGAAAATCCAAACTTTGGAAAATTTGCTTCTTAAAACGGGTCATTTTTCAAACAATCAAGATGCTTTCTAATCAATTAAATCCGCGTTATCATACTAATAATAGAATGGCACTTGGTAACGACCCTTCTTCGTTCCTCAAGAAAGCTCAGAAATCTCAGAATGTGTTAAACAATGGAAATGTTTTTCATGAACCCATAATTGTTCGTGATTCTCTTGAAACGTTAGAACTATCTGAGGAGAGTAGATCAAAAATGAAACAAAAGAATCTGGAAATCAAACCTATTGATTATAACAAATGGAACAAAATTAACGGAATTACTTTTGTTAATCAAAAAGAAAAGCCAAAGTTTTCCATCACACCAAGTGTTTCAAACAAAGAGTCAACACCTGTTTCAAAATCTGTTTCAAAACCAATTGTTGTCTCAAATTCTCTTTCAAACATTGAAAAAATGTCTTCAAACAATCCTTTTAACACAAGTGATGCGAGAAGTATTTTAGAAAATGTGAAAACTAGAATTGTGGATCTTCAAGACACTGTTAAACTAAAACCAATATTACAACAAACATCTGGTTTAATAGTTTTGATAATGAAAATAAAAAGTACTTTGAAACTCAAATTGCCCCTCAACTGAATGCCATCAGTGCAAGGGTAATTCATTTTGAACAAGCATTTTTTAAATAAACAACTGACTTTGTCAAGGACCATAAATCCCTGGTAAAGCAAGCTAATGACTGTGTTGAACAAATCAAAGTTTTGGAAAATTTAAATGACTCTCTTTGCGAAGATGTTCTGACTACCGATATTATGTCCATTATTTTGCAAACATATTCTGTTGAAGATCATGAAAGACTCCAGTCTGAGACCTCCAAAATTGTTTCAAAATATGAAAAAGCGTTTGAGAAACTTGAAAAAGAAAATGTCTCATATTTTAAACAACTTGATCGAAAAACTGAGGAATGCAAGTATGACAAATTGTCGTATGAGCGTGCCTACAATGACATGAAAGCGAAAAATGATCTTTTGAGGGCTCAGCTGGAATGTCAAAAAGGAAAGGCAGTGGATACTAAGATTACAAAACCATTGACTGCGGAGAAAGCAAATGTTCCCAAATCGGTTTTAAAACCAAAAATGTATGTTTCTATGCCTCCTCCAAAAGTCAATGAGAAAAATGATTTATCCAAATCAGTCACTCCACTTGCCTTGCCTAAACAACATGTTGACAAAGGAAAAGTGGTTATAGAGAAACCAAAAGTTTTAGCTCCTGGCCTTTTTAAGATGAGTACCACTAATGCGTCTGCCTCCACATCTAAAACATATGGAACAAACGACATAAGGTTAGAAAAGCACTCTAAAGAGACTAGGAAAGCTGAAACCACTTCTCTAGATAATAATGTGAATCCTAATGAGTGTGCCTTACCTTCTACAAGACTAGGAAGCACCTCTAGGAGCAGCAGACTAAAGCCTAAGAGCAATACAAGGAACAATAGAGTCTCGCTTGCCTCTAAGAGTAGTCGCTTGAATAAAGAGAAGAAAGTAGAAGAACACTCTAGGAATTTGCCGCTTTATAATAAGAAAGACATTTCATCTGAATGTAATGAACCTATGAAACTTGCTAAGTCTAATGAATGTGTTGAATCTCTCTGTTTAACTTGCAAGAAATCTTTAACTAATTTTCATGATGATTGTGTTTCTAAGAATGAGATTGTTAAGCCTGTTAAGAAGAATGTTCCCAAAAGAACTTATGCTAAATGAATAGGAAGACTAGTTGCGAGACTTAGGCTTTACACTACTCATAGGGAGCATAATGTTTACTTTGGGGATGACATTTGGAAACCCACGGGTAGAACTTTCACACTCGAGAATGGTAGAATGAGTGATGCACCTGTCTTACCTATAGATAACTTCTATGAGTGTGATCAGGATTTTACCTCTAACCCAAAGGAACCAAAATCCAAACGGTTTCCAAAATCTTCTTCTTCTGTTATTGGCAGGTTATCGAAATATGTCTTTGGATCGTCGACTCGGGTTGCTCCAAGCACATGACCGGGAATCTGAAGCTGCTGATCAATTTCGTCTGGCAATTCATGGGAACCGTACGTTTTGGAAATGATCGTGTAGCAGCTATCATGGGTTATGGAGATCTACCTTTTGGAAATTATTTGATCTCTCGGGTTTACTATGTCCAAGGGTTGGGACACAATTGGTTCTCAGTCGGGCAGTTCTGTGATGCAAATTTAGAGGTTGCTTTTAGGAAAAATGCTTGCTTCGTTAGAAACTTGGATGGCACTGATCTCTTAACTGGAAATCGTGATACAAACTTGTATGCTATCGACATCAATCAAATGGCCTCTTCATCACCAATATGTCTTATGACACGAGCATCTGGAACTTAGTCCTGGTTGTGGCACAGAAGGTTATCCCATCTCAATTTTGACACCATCAACAATCTTGCCAAAGACAACATCGTCAATGGACTTCCAAAGTTCAAATACACCAAGGATCACTTATGTCCATCATGCGAACAAGGAAAAAGCAAAAGAGCATCATATAAACCCAAATCCGTACCTAGTTCGGAAGCAAGGTTGCATATGTTGCACATGGACTTATGTGGCCCAATGAGAGTTGAAAGCATTAATGGGAAAAAGTATATTCTTGTTATCGTTGATGACTATTCAAGATATACATGGGTTAGGTTTTTGAGATCAAAAGATGAAGCACCAGGCATCATCATCACCTTTCTGAAACGAATTCAAGTACTTCTTCAAGCTCCAGTAAGAGTTGTAAGAACAGACAACGACACAGAATTCACAAATCAGGAGTTAAGAGCTTATTTTGAAGATGTTGGAATAACTCATCAGACATCAGTTGTTAGAACTCCACAGCAGAATGGGGTAGTTGAAAGAAGAAATCGTACTCTTGTGGAAGCTGCTCGCACAATGCTAATTTATTCTAGTGCACCGTTATTTCTATGGGCTGATGCTGTTGCCACTACGTGTTTCACTCAGAACCGATCCCTAATCCATCCTAGATTCAATAAAACCCCGTATGAGCTTGTGAACAACAGAAAACCTGATATCTCTTACTTTCACGTGTTTGGCGCTTTGTGCTATCCGACGAACGACAGAGAAGATCTAGGTAAATTGAAAGCTAAAGGTGATATTGGAATCTTCATTGGATATTCAGATAACTCGAGGGCATTCAGGGTGTATAACAGAAGAACTAGGAGGATCATGGAGACGATGAATGTGAAATTTGATGAACTTTCACATATGGCTTCTGAGAGACTCACTCTAGAACCCGCACTAAACCCGCAGACTTCTGGACACATCAGTTCAGGACTCGTACCTCAAAGAGCTCAATCAACTTCGTTTGACAATCCTAAAGAAAAAGAATGGGAGAATTTCTTCGAGTTAATGTTCGATGAATATTATGGTGGAACTTCGACAAATGCATCAAACCATCATTCCGCTGCACCTGCTCAAAATCATCCACCACCACCAACAGAAGATGCATCTACAACGGTCGAAACCAATGCACCAACTCCATCTACATCATCTACATCTACTATAGTTCTTGCACCCGTTCTACCAGCAGTTGATGAGCAAAAAGCAAAACCAGAACAATGTAACGTTAGATGTCGACTTATTTGAAAACCCCGTTTGCTACGGAATCAGCTGAATATTCTTCAAGCTTATGAGAACCATCTAACTCGCATACGTATAACCAACGGTATCCTTCTACTCTGAAGTGGACAAAAGACCACCCAATTGAACAAGTTATTGGTGAACCTTCAAGGCCAATTCAGACGAGACGTCAACTTGCCACCGATTGCGACTTATGCATTTACCTTTTCTCAATTAGAAATATAGAGCCAAAGAACATTCGCGAGGCAATGGCAGATCCCGCATGGATAGAAGCAATGCAGGAGGAACTTCTCCAATACCGTCTACATGAATCTTGAGAAATGGTTCCAAGACCAATTGACGTTCGTGTCATTGATCTCAAGTGGTTATGGAAGAACAAAAGGGATGAAGAGATGACTGTAATTCGCAACAAAGCTCGTCTTGTGACCAAAGGATACATACAGGAAGAAGGGATAGACTTTGAAGAGTCATTCGCGCTGGTAGTTAGACTTGAGGCAGTCAGGATTTTCTTAGCCTATGCAGCTCACAAAAACATCACGGTTTATCAGATGGACATTAAGACCACGTTCTTGAATGGAACTCTGAAAGAAGAAGTGTACGTGAGTCAGCTAGAAGGCTTCATAGACATGGAACATCCAGACTACGTCTACAAACTCAAAAAGGCAATCTATGGATTAAAACAAGCTCCGAGAGCGTGGTATGACAAACTGTCCTCTTTCCTTATCCAAAACAACTTCACCAAAGGAACAATTGATCCTACCTTGTTTACACAAAAATGCAAAAATGACATTTTGATTGTTCAGATTTACGTGGACGACATCATTTTTGGGTCCACTAATCCGAAACTTTCAAAACATTTTGAAAATCTCATGAAAAGCAAATTTGAAATGTCCATGATGGGGGAACTAAAATTCATTCTTGGTTTACAAATACATCAGTCCCCTCATGGAATGTTTGTAAATCAAGCTAAATACACAACTGAGATTTTGAAAAATCATGGTATGGATAATTGTAACTCGGTCGGAACACCAATGGTAACTTCACCAAAAATTGGAGCCGATTTGTATGGGAAACCTATTGATCCGAAGAAATATCGGAGCATGATTGATTCTCTCATGTACCTCACTGCTAGTCGACCAGATATTCATTTTGCTGTTTGCTTATTAGCATGGTTTCAGGCAAAGCCTACCAAACTGCACCTCAAAGAGGTTAAACGGATCTTTCGGTACCTAAAGACATCCATTCACATGGGACTTTGGTATCCGAAGGAATCCAGATTTGATCTAATTGCTTTTTCAGATGCGGACCACGCAGGTGATCAAGTTACAACAAAAAGTACATCAGGAGGAGCACAATTTTTGGGTGAAAAGTTAGTCAGCTGGTCTTCAAAGAAACAAGATTGCACTACACTTTCAACCGCTGAAGCTGAGTATGTGTTTCTATATGCGTGTTGTGCTCAAGTTCTATGGATGAGAACACAACTCACAAATTATGGCTTTACTTTCGATAAAATACCTATGTATTGTGACTCGAAAAGTGCCATAGCCATATCATGCAATCCTGTTCATCACTCAAAGACTAAGCATATCCGTGTCCGCTACCACATCATCAAAGAGTACGTCGAAAATGGTATTGTTGAATTATTCTTCGTGAAGACTGATTACCAACTCGCCGATCTATTAACTAAAGCCCTTCCAAAAGAAAGGTTTGACTATTTAGTTCGACGAATTGGAATGCGAAGCCTAACCCCTGAGGAGTTAGAACGTCTTCTCGAATCTTCTTGAAAATGATTTTCCAAAAAGCTTCGCTGTAAATATTTTTGAAAAACAAAATACAAAATTTGAAAAACCAACAAAAGCAAAATATAAAAATATAAAACTTTCAAAAATACAAAAACAATAGAAAATCAAAAATCCAAAAATATTCTTCTTACGACATGTCTCTCGTATAATCGATATTCTGTACGTTTCTAGAAATGTCATTCAACAATGATACGGGTATGTACAGATGCTTGAGCGAGAGTTCTTTAATATGTTTTCTAAAACATGTCGTTTCTCAAAATTTCTTCATATAATGGCTTTCGTATACATCAGTACGAAACCCGGACCGAAATGATGACTTTTGATTATTTTTTCAAATCAAAACTCGTGCTTTTTAATGAAAAAATCAATTGTACGCTTCAGTGCACTACATTTACAAATGGTGAGAAATCATCATCATCTTGAGCACTTTTTCAAGATTGTTCAAAAAGATTTTCAAAATCTTTCAAAATATTTTGTGCTCAAGATAACTCCCTCTAAAACCCTTTAATTGATTATGCTTTATTAAAGGGGGAGTATAAAACTAAAATGTTCCAAATTCATGCTTAAATCATATCCGTTTGTCTCCCTAAAAGATTCTAAAAATGATTTTTAATCCGTGGATATAAAAAATATCACGATTATGCTATTTTTGAGGGGGAGGAGACGTGATTAAAATGTGATCAAAAATGTTTAATGATCGGTGTTTGAATCTCAAAATGAGCTCGACTCAGACGGAATCAAAGTCAGTAAATGTACCATCTCTAGAAACTTGTGATAGATATGCACCTTCATGGGTCTAACCTCCTTTTCAAGGAGTGTTTACAACTTCAAGTCAGTTACTAGAGCTAGTTGTCACCTAAAAACTAACAATGGAACTCTTTAACTAAGCAACGTAACCGTATCTCGTGGGGAATTGTCTATCATGAGCCGATCAATTCAAAAAGTGCGAACTCTACCCTCGATGTGTAGATTTTTGTTAAACTCATAAGCACATGTGAAGGGGGAGTGTTTCTGAAAATATAAAACTCTCAGAGTGTTCCAAACACGTTTTCAACCATAAACACTTTGAGAGATTTTCAAGAAAAATGGTTTTATGGCATCCGTCCTATGATCCGCCAGAGCCGGAGGGATCTACCCAAGGACATCACAAATAGTTTAGAACTAGAAGTCCTTAGGAATGATTGAAAAAAGGAGTAATGTGAGAAAGGAGAAAGAAGGGGTTGAAGAATTAAAAAGAAAAGTAATGAAAAAGGGTGAAAAGAAATAGCACTCCATAATCAACCTTAGGGCAGAAACCGGGTTCAATTCATCTGCTATTGGTTGTCACTAGATGACACTGGTATTGAAGACCAAGACGTCATGGACCCAGTGACGCACTACACTAAACCTTCTAGCCACTCAATTCCTCTTAAAAGGATTTGTTTCATTCTCACTGGGAACCCTACATAATCTATCGACTTTCTCTTAGAGATTGTTGATATTGAAGAAGGAGACCCTCTCCCTAGTCTCCGCTCAGAAAAACTAAAAAGCACTTATTGAGTCTAGAGCCACGAGATTCATCAAAAGATCTCATAGGAACACTTGACATGACATCGCTTGTTGTTCATCAATAAGGACACAAGTGATATATTCTAGAGTCCTACGCAGATCTTAGCAATCTGCCAGAACATTTATGAGAGGTTTCACAATTGTGATCCTCAGTGATTGAATGGAAACTCCTGCCAGGGTCAACATCAAGCAGCCCTGACAGCAGGTCACTTTGGTAACTCCCCGTGGATTACGCTTAGTGTGTCTCAAACGGTCTACAGTCGTGGGGTGATGCTTCGGTGTACCTCAGCGACTCATCTGAACTGTATGTGTACTTCGGTACATCGCGTTATCTCACTTGTGGGACTCGAGTTCAGGAACGGCCTTTGTAAGAATTAGAGATGTGCTTTCACACTATGTTGTTAACACCCTCGAAATTCAAACTTGTAAGTGCCGGAATCCGCTTATCACTAACCTGTTTTTATGTTTTCTTCTTATGGAAGCTCTAGAGCGGATTGATCGTGTTGGATCTTAATATTTATGTTGTTTGATGATTCGGGTGGTCTAGGACAATGATTAAATAAGAAATCCATTAGAGAGATGAAGAGAGTTGAGAGGAGGTTCTTGAAAGAGAGTTGCTTAAACAAATGTAAGGTTAGATTCAAAGAAGCCACACCCCTTCCATGGATGGAAGGGGTATTTATACTTACAATACTACACGACCTCCTATCGGCCTGTGGATCAGGTATACAGTGGGTAAAGACCCGTCCTTCCTCCACGGTGTTACACTACGCTAAACTAGGCTAATAACTAACTAATAAAACAGTAAATAACGTAACTAACGATTTGTCTACGAGCTAACTTATGCTAGATAACACTTGGGGTGACCGACTCTTTACTATGGAATTTTCTAATTCCTAAGAATCTCCCCCTAAGGGAGGTCACCCCATGTTTTACATTTCGAGTCCTAGCATTCAATTCTTGACTTTGTTCTTGAGCTCGTAGACTTCAATTCTTCAATTCCGCAATCTTTGTGCTTAAGTAGTGAAACTTCAAAGTCCGAATGCTTTGTACTTTAAGTGGAGGCCTTTAACTAATCCACATCTTTGATGATCTACGAGCTTTCATTGAGATCATCAGCCACAGTAAATCTCTGGATCAAACTTTATTGTGTTGCCATCATGTGAAGTTGTGACTTTCAGACCGACATGCTCACACTTTTGAATCATGACATCTTTCCATCAAAGTAGCGGAAGCCTTACTGGTTCATGATATTTGCAGCAGCGAAGCAGAAGCATAGTATAAAAATATCAGAACCAGGTTATGTAGATATGCACCAGTCATGATTTCTTCAATTAAGTGTGGTTGTTGTGAACATGCGGCTTTGGATTCACTCCTCAATTCTGATCAGCTGCAATCGTCGGGGTGCACCTGCATACGACAGTTAGCAATAAAGTGCATGAAAGTGTCTTTGAACACTTTCGTTGAATTGAGGTACACGGCCCACGGTTCCCCGTTGATCAGTACAAGTACTGCCTGTGATCAGGTAGGATTCCTAAGAATCTCCTTGACAGGGTTTCGCAGCTGTTCTAGCTGTTCTCAAACCGGAACGTCTCAAAGAAGACAACACGGAGTGAGTGAACCAGCAAATTGAGATTCACTGATTGATGAAAAATGATTTGAAAAACAATCGCGTATTACTTGAAGAAAGAGTTTTGCAATACGACGAAGGTTTTATGAGAAAGATCAATTTTCAAACAAAATACTATTTGTATTAGAGAATGAGTACACATTCGACGTGCTAGCGAAAAGAAGAGATTCGCACATCGAACGGTTTTTCTAAAAGTATTTTTCAATCAGAGATACTTTTTGAATTTGAAATGAATACACATTCGATGTGCTAGAGAAAAGAAGGTTTGCACATCGAACGGTTTTTCCAAAAGTATTCGTCAATTCCATTCCTGGACCAAGGTTGATTCAAGAATGAATCTCCCCATCGTTTCTATCCAGTTGTCACAAGCTTGATCTTTTGCAAGATTTCACATGTCACCCACCAAGAGCTTGTTTGATGTTGGCTCTAGAAGGATTTCCATCTTCATCGTGAATACTTTTACATACCACTCAGATGTTCTGGCAATACCACAAGGATAATGCATAGGACTCTTAATATATACTTACTTTCCACATTGAGTGAAACAGCAAGTCTTCAAGAATTTAGTGTCCTAATGAGATATTGTGGATGATCTCTTGGCTCTAGACTCAATCGTGCATATTTGGTTCCTGTGCCGGAGACTAGGGAGAGGGTCTCCTTCTTCAATATCAACGATCTCTAAAAGATAGTCGATAGATTATGTAGGTTCCCCGTGAGAATGAAACAAGCCCTTTTAAGAGGAACTTGAGTAGTTTGGGAAGTTGAAGTGCAGTGCGTCACTGGGTCCATGACGTCTTGTCTTCAATACCGATGTTACCTTGGTAACCACTAGTAGCATATGAATTGAACCCGGTATCTGCCCTAAGGTTGAATTGATGGAGGGCTATTTCTTTTCACCCTTTTTCACATTCAGTTCTTTTTCATTCTTCAACCCCTTCAGTGCTTACCGAGACTTCATTACTAGAACCTTGTTGGGTTTATTCCAGTACTAGTTCTGTCTCAGTCCGCACTCTTCCCATTTCTCATTTTTCTCCTTTTTTCAATATACCTAAGGACTCTACACTATCTAGTGGATTGTCCCTGGGTAGATCCCTCCGGCTTTGGCGGATCGTGGGAACTAATACCTAACCTAACCATCCTTATAACACCATGCATAATGTAAATTGGTCGGTCTTTTGGTATTGTTCTTTCCTTCTTGAAACCAATCGAAAAATCATTTGGAAAAACAATCAAGGTACTTATGATACGAGATCAAAGCATTTTGTACCTTAATAGTTTTGATCATTTTAGAAATGCTCCCCCTCAACATGTGCATATGATATTGAAATTGTTTGGCACATGGAGGCAAGAGTTCTTTGAAATAATTTCTTTGAAATAATTTCTTTGAAATAATTTCATGATCACAATTTTCATAGAAAAAGCTATTTGATTTTCTTGGTAAATTCTCCCCCTCAATATGTGCATAGGATAAGAGAAATCATTTTAACACATAGAGGCAAGAGTTCTATTGAAGCACATCCACGAACACTCAAGCCATTAAGAAACCATTTAAAACTCAATCAAGGTACTTTATGTTAAACCATAAAAGCATTTGCACCTCGATAAAAGCATTTGCACCTCGATAGTTTATTTTCTTTTAAAATGCTCCCCCTCAATATATTCTTCGAGATTCGAAAGCGTTTAGCACATACGAGAGAGCAGCCTGCACAATTGAATCAAAACGATCACCTTTTATCAAATTTCATTATTAAATCACAAATTCTCCCTCGTTCAAAAATATCAAACCCTTTGAGATTTTGGATCCCAAGTGATTTAATTCGGTTTAGAAAACATGGGAGAAAATGTGGCCTTGTTTAAATACTCATCTGGTCTTTGGATAAATCCTCCTCCTCAACATGTGCATTGTGTATTTGAAATCGTTTGGCACATGGAGGCAGGAGTGCCTTTGAAGGATAAAAAATCAATTCCATTTAAAACAGATTTGAGATTTAAAACACGATCTCTCCCGCGATCAAAATTTTCAAACCATTTGAGATTTGTGATCCCAAAAGATTTAAATCATTTAGAAAATTTTGGGGAAAGACGTGGCTTGATTTTATTTTGAAAAATGACAGATAAGGACCATTTTAAGACATTAAAGATTGTTAGTATCAAGTATGATTGTTTTAAGAGATCTTTTAGTAAAATAAAACAATTTCACAATCAAACAAGAACAGAAAGAATTTCATTTTGACAGATCTTTGAGTTTTAAAAAAAATCATACCATGACATAACATTAAATCTTTAGATCACCACATTTTAACGTACAAACCGGAACTTTTATGAAGCGATATTGATTGAAAATAATTTATTTTAAATCATTCTCCCCCTCAATCGATGACCGAAGTCGATAATTGAGTGACTTAAGTTTTGATAACATGAAGTCCGGTGATTTTCAAAATTTAGTCCAATATATTTTCAAAACAACATTTTTCCATTTTTAAAACAATTTAATTCAATTAACTCAAAAATTGTTAAAAAATGGTATCCTGCACAAAGATTTGTTAGGTGGTTGAGAAGCTTCCGTTGTTGTTGCTGTAGGGTTCGGAAGAAAAACCGCCTGCAGATGCAGTGAGACTTCTTCTTACGTTGCATTTTGAATGCCAACTGAGGTCAAATTAAGCTCCGTTTCTTCAATCACTTAGAAGAAAATCATCTGCTGATGCAGTGAGACCTCTTACGTTGCATTTATGCCAACTCTCTATAGAAGTCCAATTAAGCTCCGTTTCTTCATTTGTCAACCCAAGAAGTAGTTACCCTTTCCTTTTGGCATCCAATCATCTTTAATTGTGGGATCCGGATCGGGAACATTCTTATATACCAATATACCTGCATACGTTAGTGAACACACATACAAATATATGGTGGTCGACAACACCCAAACATCAATCGACTAATAAAAGTCACTCCAACATATCAATCAGATCATATAAGGTATGGGAATAATGTGTTTATCAAACTCTAATCATCTAATCCTAGCAATCATATCCTAGGCACCTAGTCCTTCAACATAGGTTAACATCATTTTTAATTAAGCATATTAGGATAATTAAGAAAGCCCATTAGATGATATAAGTTTGAAAACATTTTCCCCCTCAATCAATGACTCATTTTTCTGAAAAGGTTTAAAAGCGCTGAAGTCATTGATTGAGTTTTCAATTTTACAAAAACTCTGAATCTGATTGTTTTAAAAGCAACTCATTTACCACCATTTTAGAAAACACCAAATATTTTTCTGAAGAATTTTAGACGGAAAAACATTTGTGTAGGAACAGCAGTCCTTCGACATACTTTCCTTGTTTTGTTTTCAGGATAAGTGCACGAAATATTTTGAAAATAGGTTTAGCGCAGCACTTTCCTTCCTTTAAAATAACGGGTTGCTATCTGAAATAATAGCAAGCCATGGTTTTAGCACGGGTTGCAGTCTGAAGTAACTGCAAGCCATTATTTGAAGCCCGGGTTACAGTCTGAAATAACTGTAAGCCATTTTTTGAGACATGTTATGAAAAGAATATTTACACCTCCTGCTCGAACTTCATCTAAAGTCCCGTGCCATTATTGAATGACATTTCTAAGATCGTAGATGTTATCGATACCAGAAGACATGTCTTGAGAAAACATATTTTTGGTCTTTTTCAAATTTTTCTAATTTTTATGGGTTTTTGATGGTTTTATATTTTTCTATTTTCTTTTTCTTGGTTTTATATTTTTGTATTTTGTTTTTGATAAATATATACAAAGATAGAGAAGATGATATAGTAAAAGAAGATGATGATACGAGTACCGAGATAAGGATATCAAGCAGCCCCGTTGTAGAAGATAGAAGTCATCATCTCTTAAACATTCACCACCAAAGCTTCCGAGGCTCCAGAATAGAAGACAGAACACGAGCCTTTGAGAAAGAGAGAGACTTTGGCAGCTTCCCCCCAAACCGAAAATCCATTAGATGAGCAGATTCGAAGCTCTATTTCAAGCTTGCTTTAGCCAGGTGCACATAGAAGCATACCATTATCATAAATCCCGCTGCTTCTTTTAAGAACGATAATCTAGATTCTTTGTTCGGGGTTATATCATCAACAAGAACAGCAACGTATCATCCCACTCTTTAAATTTCTTCTCATATTTCATTACTATTGAAGTCTGAAGCAATCCATTCCAAAAGGTGTCAAGAGAACAATTCCCCCAAGTAGTTGAATTTATGCAGTCAGCCTCTTTGTATAAAGCTCAAGAACTCTCCCAAATACACATCATGAGGGGAATGAAAACACCTCCCCATG
This sequence comes from Chrysanthemum seticuspe, assembly GCA_019973895.1. Classification (NCBI taxonomy): domain Eukaryota; kingdom Viridiplantae; phylum Streptophyta; class Magnoliopsida; order Asterales; family Asteraceae; genus Chrysanthemum; species Chrysanthemum seticuspe. The sequence continues at coordinate 215,854,284 of BPTQ01000006.1, forward strand.
TTCACATTTTTCTTCCCTGATGATCGTGTATGAAGCTCAAGAACCCGAAGTACACCAATATCCAAGAGCTCTCCCGAATACACATCATGAGGGGAAAAACACCTTCCCATGTTCACATTTTTCTTCCCTGATGATCGTGTATGAAGCTCAAGTATCCGAAGTATACCAATACACAAGGAATGAATAACTGAAAATATTGAAGAAGCAAGCCAAGTCACTGATTATCTCTGCGGATGACAATCTCTGCGGATGTCAACTCCGGAATAAGTGATTATATCTCTAAATCACTGATTAAGCCCTCAAGTGAAACAGCTGAGCGCCTCCAATGTACACAATTCTCTCTCCTCTGATGATTGTGATAACATTGAGATCATCACGCACTTGTGTACCTCTTTTATCTTCAGAAACTAACTCTTCCATCGCTTCCCACACATAGTTGGAATAAGAATACTAAATGCCTTGATGAGTAAAACCTTGAGTTTCTTTGCGGTCATGACATTTGTTTTCTCGGGATATCTTCAATCACTTAGAAGAATTAAGTTCATCAAGTTTACTTGCCATGAGTCAAACCTTGAGTTTCTCTGCGGTAATAACATTTGTCTTCCCGGGATATCTTCAATTTCTTAGAAGTATTAAGTACATCAAGTTTACTCGCGTTTATATGCTTGTCTCCTTCCCCCTTTCTGGTTTTGATACTTCAGAATCAGCAACTCTTTGAATGCCCAAAATACTTGAAATTTGTTGAGAAGATCGCTTCAAGTCTTTGTAAGAATCAACATGCTGAATAATGTGAACAAGTCTAATTGGAGATTAAATTTGACATATCACATTCCCCCAATTAGTGCTCTCCCTTAGACCGACAATCTTTTTGATAAATGCCCAGATTAAGAAGAAGTCTTTAGATCATTAAATGCAACTCGTCTTTGGTCTTCTAACATATAGCAAGAAATGTAGAACAGACTGTAGACTCGACCTTCTTCAAGATTGTCTAGTTGGGGAATAGATAATTAACATCTTCAACTCACACCAAAAAGCATCCCACCAAAAAGCATCCCAATTAACTTACATCTTGCAAATCCCCTTAACTAAAATCCCTCCCAATCAAACAAGAACAGAAAGATGTTCATCAAGGTAATCAGCAATCAGGCCGCAACGAACACACAAGATGGTAACACCAAACTACCAATCACATCAAACAAGAACAGAGAGATTGTTCGGAATCATCATGTTGATGTATACGTGAAGCATTAACCGGAAGCACTTTGTCGATAAACTCATCAATCCGAGTGAAGATGTCAACCAACGGCTCTTAGAAGAAAAAACTCCATGTGAAGATGACCCGATAAGAAGAAGCTCGGTTCTGACATGAGTTTAGACCCGTATGACCATTTATATTCTCTAATATCAATCAACAATGCAAAAAATTCACACTTCTTCTCCCCCTCAAGATTTGCATACTGAGATGCCATTCTTGATTAAACAAGTGAACATTATCCAAATGTAGTCTATTCACACTTCTCCCCCGCAAAATCAGCACAGGATGTCGCCATCGTCATTATAGTTGAGAAAGTGGAATCAGAAAACAATCAACAGTAGCCCGGTTCACTTGATGACTGAAGCGCATGGAAAAAGTATGAAGCATGTTGATGAGAATCGTCATAATAGAGAAGATTTCTCTTCTTCAGAAGATAAAGCGCACTGACACATACACTTTTCTTTTCTTTAAGAACGAGGCATGAACTGATATGTTCAAACGTCATCAGAAGATTTCTCTTCTTCCGAAGATAATGCGCACTGAAACGCACACATTTCTTTTCTTTAGAGAACGAGGCATGAACTGTTGTGTTCATACGTCATAATCTCTCTCTTTTCAACCTCTCTTGGCAAACATATAATCAACTCCATTATCATTCAGTGGGCTCTTTGTAGTGACAGCTGATGGAGAAAACCCAATATGATGAATTTGACCCTGAAGTAAAACAACCCGAACTCGTGACTTAAACTTGCACATATGTAACAAAGAGAGGTGCCGAGAATTCATGCTCCATTGAATCTCTAAGTACTCTATACTCTTCAACCAACCAACCATCAAGTAATAGACGTACATCACCTCTTGAGAATCCACAATTCAATGTGACACTGAGCACTACAACGTAACTCCTTAAAGTGATAGTTATTTTGTGGTGGTATGAGCCCAATTCCCCCAAGTGGTAAAAGAAAAGGTAAAAGACACCCAACAATAACTAGATTTCCAAGTCTTCATTTTCTTTTTCTTTTTTTTGATAATAAGCTCGAACAAGGATCATGAAGCATCTTCATCCAACCATCCCCGATACCTTCAGATACTAAGTACACTCGCCCGTGATATTTCACTTCAACCTCAAATAAATAATACTGAATTAACGCCGTTGTCACATCTTCTGGTTAACTGCTCAATTCTAGCCTCCTTTGACGTTTTAAGTGAACTTTGATAATGGTTTTCATCCCGACCATGGTTAAAAGCACATAACCCGTAAAACCATGTAGTAACCAAACTGCCATGAAGACAACCCAAACACACACCCAATTCATGAAGTACACCCTTTTATCCCTTCTTTGAAGAAGAAACCGTGGCACCAGCATCAGAAGATCCCGAAATACGCTTTCCTTTCTCCAGGATGGTTCCAACATTACGGGATTTTACAACTCTATGGTTTAAACCGAAAAATAGTATCTTTCGCGGGATTTTACAAAAGCAAGAATAAACCGTAAGATAGATCCGAGAAGGCACTTTACAATTACCTGGAAGTTTCCATGGTCACGGGATTTTACAAGTCTATGATTTAAATCGAGAAATAGTTTCTTTCGCGGGATTTTACAAAATCAAGACTAAACCGTAAACAATGTCAGCTTGAATGTGTTATGACAACTTTGGTTTCGGTGAATAACTGTTTTAGGGGAACATGCAGCGGTTCATCAGCGGTTCATTCTCCAACATCAACAACATCATCAACAATTATTTACCCAAATGTAGACAACTTCACAAACCACACTAAGTCGAATAGTAAAAACTACTTCCCCCTGAGGTTGACCGTAAACCATCAAAGTACACGTTCTCCCCCATGATGGTTTCGAACTTTCGGAAGCATCATAAACTTGTACGACCATTTGCACAAAAAGTTCTTGTCATAAGCAAGCATCTTGAAAGATCACGACTGACGTTGAAGATACTTGAAAGATTTTTCTTAGACTGTGAAGTATTATTGACATTCAGTGGCGACGAATATATCATGAGAATTGTTGATCACATCACAACCAATCAATCCATTGGTACACACATCATTCACGTATTCTGACGGCTATTGCAGTGACAACATGGTGAAGTAAACACGATATGCCAAACTTGATCATGAAGTGAAATTCCCCAGATTAATTACTTAAACTTGTATTCATCCTTGTGAAAAAGAAACGGTGTACCCAAAGTACAAAACCTCTTGACATATCCTCAACTGCGTGAGACACCGAAGTGATAGCTACGTTGTGAGTTAAGCAAGAAAGAATCACAAACGTAACTAAATAGCCAAGTCTTTATCACCCTCTATAAACGCCCAAACAAGTCATCTTCGCGGAAGGGTAGAAAGAAAGAAGACGAACTAAGTAAACGTGCCCGAAAAACCACACTTCAAATTCAAATAAGAAATACCGTACCAACAACCCCGTTGTCAACATTTTCCAATACCAATTAAAGCTGTGTCATAATATATTTCGTGAAAATGCATAAACCAAAGTATCAAGCCGTATCACACCAAATCTCATCTTTAAAGTTCATAGTCAAATCTCATAAAGTTCACATATCAACACATCTAATCAGCCCAGATCACATCATCCCATATCATTATCACAAATCTCAACAAGTCGCAAATAGTATCAACAAACTGCAATCCATATCCAAGAATAATCATCAACCATGTTCAACCTAACTCAAATTGCACATCGGAAATCAATTCAGGCCCTAAGTCGCTCTTAGACATTGTCACTCCACTTTTCCCAAATACAATATCAAATTAAATCAGCCCATCAAAATATCACATTCGATTGTCAAAAGTCTACACAATTCGAGATAAATTAGACGGCCCAATTCAGACACAATACCCGATCCTTAAATACTCTTTGAAAGACCAATGATAAAAAAAAAACATTAGCCTCAGTATTCCCTTGTCAAGACAATACGTATGAATTTCCACGTTCAAATCAGCTTAAAACCATTGTCTGTCCATGGATTCTCACGTCAAGAAGCCCATTTCCAAATTGGTGAAGCCCATATAAGAAGAATAATAGAAAGGCCATGTTCGGTCCATATCACTTGATCCGGGCCCAAAACCTGTCAAACCCTAATGATCTGGGTATTTAACACATCATTCTCACATACCACATAACCCTAATCTTTATCAAACCCTAAACATTCTCACTGAATATCCGCCCCCCTAATTCTCAGTCACCAAACACTAATTATTCTCAATATTCAGTCTCCACCAAAGAAAAATGCTCCAACACAAGATTAAGGTTTCACAAACCTTTTCAATCACCACGTTTTCTCTTATCCCACGAACTCAAATCAGATCGAGTATGATTTTACTAGGCATGATGACCTCGCCACAGGGATGGCTCGAGGTTTTTGATTCGGATTCAAGGTAGGTATTTTACTCTATGTTTTTGTACGAATTAAGGATGTTTGAACGAACCAACTAAGGGTTATAACACGTTTGTTATACAACCCTTTTTTTATGTTCGGATATTAATCAAGAGGCTTGACCATTAAATGATTGATGATGGTGAGATGTTCAAATAAATGTCTTGGAACCGATTGCAAGATGAAATGAACACACTGAGATCATAGAATGAGAATCTTTGTTTAGACTCGAATGTGTTTTGATGAGTCTTATTAGTAGATTTATGATATGGTTGTATTATGCTTTTGTAGTCATGAAGATGCTTGATAATTCATGATGTTTTTGATTGGTTTGTGTCTCGAATCTGTCTTACCATTACTTTTGTTCTCGTTTTCTTTACGGTAAAAACCATTGACCAAGGATGTAATACTGAGGTCATGTCTATTTGGTACAAGGTAGTGTGGTCGTGGTCAATATATTTTTCTTCATCCTTACAGTTTAGTCGCATTTGATATCAACTCGCATCTTACCAACACGCATTTGACCCATGAATACACAACTCGCATACCAGAATAAACCCTCTTGTACCAACTCGCTTTTGCTAACTCGCTTGTACCAACTCGCATGTACACAAAGACATTTGAGCAACTCGCATTGGCCAAAAAAAACAACTCGCATTAAATAATGCGAGTGTACAACACGCTTCTTTCCCAACACACATCAGACCTAACACGCATCTTGCCCAACCCGCATGACCAACTCGCTTTTGACCTATATAGATGACAACCCGCATCTTGTTGAATCAAAAGTCAAACAACGAACTCGCATATGGCAAGTCGCTTAGTACAAGTTAACAACTCGCATCATTAATACATTGAATCAAGACAGTCAAAACTCGCTTGAATGAAACCAGTTAACTCGCATGTATGAATTAGAGAACTCGCTGCCAAGAAACACGTATAGACCTAGAAAAGTAACAGCTTGCAAGACAGAAGGCCAAGTTCTAAGCATATTATTAACCCTTTATGACCAGTGACCAAGTTAACCAATAAACATCAGGTTGGACTATAAATACACAAGTGACCAAGTTTGGACTATATTATTAAACAGTTTGGACAATAACCAATAAACATCAGTTATGACCAAGTCAACTCGCATGTAGGAAGAAGACAATTCGGACCATAAAAATTGAACAAAAACAGTTTTTTAACTTGATTCAAAACCACACAAATCACAACACAATAAACCATGGATCAAAACGCATCAAAGATTCAACCAAACCGTATACAAAACCGCTTCAAAAACTATGCAAATCATCAAAACAACACAACCTTGGCTCTGGTACCAATTGTTGGATCTTAATATTTATGTTGTTTGATGATTCGGGTGGTCTAGGACAATGATTAAATAAGAAAGCCATTAGAGAGATGAAGAGAGTTGAGAGGAGGTTCTTGAAAGAGAGTTGCTTAAACAAATGTAAGGTTAGATTCAAAGAAGCCACATCCCTTCCATGGATGGAAGGGGTATTTATACTTACAATACTACACGACCTCCTATCGGCCTGTGGATCAGGTATACAGTGGGTAAAGACCCGTCCTTCCTCCACGGTGTTACACTACGCTAAACTAGGCTAATAACTAACTAATAAAACAGTAAATAACGTAACTAACGATTTGTCTACGAGCTAACTTATGCTAGATAACACTTGGGGTGACTGACTCTTTACTATGGAATTTTCTAATTCCTAACAGATCATGCAGATTCACCACATGCTCATACCAAAAACACGTGAAAGTTCTCATCATAATCAAAGGCTACACAAAGTTAAAGATGATTCTTTGTCAATGTCAAAGAATCTACAAAGTTTAAAGACTCGAGAACTACATCATTGGTAACCAAAAGACAAATAGAAGTGTGAGCATGGTGGAGAAAGACGTGGAGACACCAAACCAACAAAGTTGACAACGGCAGACAACCACATTTTCTGATCACAAAGCATGAAGGAACAAAGAATCAAGACTATTCTATATCTACACGCAAAGTTCAAGCTCGAGAAAAGTAAAGACCTATTCAAGTGGAGCATCTTTTGAATGACCACCCCTTAGGGGGAGATTGTTAGCCTTAATAGTTTTTATTAGAAGTGATGGTCATTCAAATTTAGGAACTTTATATCGTGTGTTAGATATCGTGATAGAATAGTCAACGGGCTCGTGGATTGGACTAAGATAAATGGTTACTAGTTATGTTAAGCTTGCCTTATATCCAATCCAACCCATGTCCAAGCCCACGAAGCCCATAGAAAGCCCTTTAGGGCATCTTGTATTTAGACTATAAATACCCCTCAAATGGTCATTTGAGGGGTGTGCTTGAGTGTGTGTGTGTGTGTGTGTGTTTTTCCTTTGGAATATACAACATATTGTGTTCATCTTTTCTCTTCACATACACGATTCTTACATCAAGTCACCATCTTTCTCATCCTTATTTCTACGCTTTGTTTGTGTTTGTGGTTAACCTGTTTCTACGCGTATACGTGTTGGGTTTGTGATAAGGTTGATAAAAGTCAGGTCCTACAAACTTGAAATCAAGCAAGTAGAATTCAAGTTAGGGGAGGATTGTTGTGATATATAAAGTCAAAGTGCTGAAGAGTTAAAGTACTGAAGTCAAAGTACTGCTAAAGAAGAAAGTCAAAGTACTGCTCGATCATCAAAGTACTGCAAGGTCAAAGGACTGGTATGCAAAATCGTTAAGGATTATATTGTAATTCTAGAATGTTCTAAGTTTAAGTTTAGTATTACTTGACGTACAAGGTTTGTAATTGTAAACCAACTAGGGTTATTCTTAAGCCTATAAAAGGACCCCTAGATTGGCATTAGACGTACGTGCATTATTAGAGTTTTTAGAGAGTACGATATTAGAGTTTTAGAGTTGTTAAAGAATCTGTATAACAAGCAGATTCATAGTTTTAATATAATCGTTAAAGTTAAAGTTAATTCCGAGGTTACTTTTTTTAGTGTTTCTTTGTTAGCAACTTAGGATTTATCCGAGGTTACTAAGTTCTTACAAGCTATATAAGTTAGTTTGGTTAGAATACATCGATCCAATATTTATTTTTGTTTAAGTCGAGATACTGTTTAAAATATTTAGTGTTAGTGAGTTGATTCTTGGCGTAGCAAGGCCACGTTTTACATGTGATTAACTTAGATGATTGACTTGCCGCCATTAAAATTCCCTATATCCAACCAAATCTTGTTTTCCATACCCTTACACCTAACGTTACAACCCTTTAAAAGCCCTATTTGATAGTTTATCCTATGTGCTTACGCTAAAGTGGTGAAGGTTTGATCTATTCTCAAGCCTATGGTAATCTATGTGCTATGATAGGTAGAGAGTGTTTTATTTTCCTGTTTCCACACATGTTATACTACTTATACACCCGAGAGATGTGAGAATCCAAACACTTTATTGTGAGGTGCTAGTATATGATTTTCGTGCTTGTTATGACTATTGTGAAATGAATGTATGTTATAATTAGTTTTAAACCAATGCTAAATGCCCCTTATCTTGTAAATTGATTTAATAAAAGCTGATTTGCTTGAGGACAAGCAAAACCCAAATGTAGGGATATTTGATAAGGATTTAAAACATTCCTTTTCACATTTTATGTACTTGGGACGCAAAAGATAAAACCGGCATGTTTTGGGTTAAAATGGACAAGAAAGTGAAGAAAGCGACAAATTCGTAAATCTATCTGGAAAAGGGCTCCAAACGTGTCACAGAATAAACGCGACGCCATCTTGCTTTTGGACGTGATGATTTGATGGAAATTTTACAAGCAACGGCTCGGAACATTTGAAGACCTTAACACCTGACGGTGTCACTTATATTTGAAGGCCATAATTTAGAGTAAAACTTATACGTGAAGACTCACATCTTTTTATAAGCGACGGTGTCAAGACACATCATGACGGCGTCAAAGACTCAAATCGACGACCTCATAACAATGACTTGCAAAAGACGAAACCCTAATTGCGGCGAGTTGACGACGTCACAATCATAAAGTGACGTCATCACAATTGTAATACTATATATATTTTTGTATGTTTTCCATTATTCCTGTTTTATTCTTCCTCCCTACACTTAAACTGAACATTTTCCCTAATGTTCCCCGAAATTATCAAAATAATGATAGAGAAAGGTAAAATAAAAGAGAGAAACTAATACTCCCTTGACTAGCTCTGTAGGATATGTGGACTACCTTCCTACATCTATCTTTTATGTTTTATGTTTATGTTTTGATTTTTTTTCAAGTTATTAGTTAGTGTTATTGAGTCGAGTCTTGGCTTAGCAACGCCGCATTTTACATGCATCTAGCTTAGATTTTTGACTTCCACCACTAAAAAATTCCCCATACCCTTTTATTCCGAAGCCAAAGCCTAACATTATAACCCTTTTGTAAAGACCTCTTTGATAGTTATTCTTAGGTGCTTACACCAAAATGGTGGAGGTTTGATCTATTCTCAAGTCTATGGTAATCTATGTACTATGACAGGTAGAGAGAGTTTATTTTCCATTTCCTTACATGTTATATTCCATATACACTCGAGAGATAAGAGAATCCAAACACCAATTATGAGGTGCTAGTATATAATTTTCGTGCTTGTTTTGACTATTGTGGCACTTGTACTTGTCGTAAATTGTTTTAAACTAATGCTAAATGACCCTTAACTCATATATTGATTAGCCAAAAGCACATTTGCTTAAGGACAAGCAAATTCCAATTATAGGGATATTTGATAAGGATTTAAAACAAACGTTTTTTATTTATATTGGGCTAAAAGGAGTATTCCATAATTACTTAGAAACCAAGTAATCCTAGTTAGACAAAAATACAAACACCCCTTGTGGGGTTTCGGCCCAAACCAACCAAAAAACCCTTAGAGGTTGTTTGTTTGGTCTTTTGTCATTTTACTCCCTCTAATACTTATCTAGGATACATATTAGACTTCATTTAATAATCGTTTATCACCTTAATAGAAATAACGCAATATTTTCATTTACTCATTTCTTTCGTTTTTTTTTTGTAACTCGTTTCTTATTTCCACTTGAATTGTCTCGTTTAGTGTACATCGGTGTGGCCCCTTCAACATTTGCCTGGATGCAAGTGTGAAAGATATTGTGTTGTTTGCACACAATCCTTTCATTGTTGCAATCATGCATGGATCCTTCCATGCATCCGGCTAAGCCAAGGATGTCACGCCACATGTTATTCTTGTCTCTTGCATTGGATGTCCACCACATGGACCATAGTCGACCAAGGATGGCTTTCTAGAGGGCACGAAGCCCTAGATCTATCTCTATAAATACTAAGATCATTCCCACGGAATGAGCCAAGCAACACATAGTGAATTCTTACATTCACACACTAGCACATCGTGAGTGTTCAACTCGTGACTACGATCACACTTTGGGGTCCTTACCGAACATGAGAAACCAAACGGTTGGCTACCCTCAACTTCCATACGTACCTTACGTAAACACCGCCTCTTAATGACATGAAAAAAACAAACACTCTTTTCGGGCCAAATCTCTTACTGCGTTTGAATAAGTTAGAATGCGAAGTTGTTAAGAGATATTTTTAAAAACAAACACCACTTTCTTCGATGCTTTCTCTGACCCATGAAAACATAAACACTTTCATTTGAGGATTTTACATCAAAGTTGCTATTTTTTTTCCTTTCCTTTTTATGTTTTTAATCACAATATTAATTCATCATAAATTTGTTAGCCAATGCATGTATGATTAGTCTATATTTGTGTAATGGGCTTTAGCTTGATTCTAGAACTATCTGTGTATTCACATATATTGTACTCTACACTTAATGAATGACACAAGAATCGTTTACCATTAACATGGTATTAAGAGCCTCCTAAATATTCTTTAAAAACACGCTTTTCATCCTAACTTTTCTCCTCTCTCTGCCGATCCAAATCAGTCCCTCACTAACCCTAAAAATATTACCGATCTTAACCACAGTTTTGTTGCTTGTTCTTTGGTTACCAAGTTGTTATAGGTGATTTATGCATTGGTTTACAAATCCAAACGGGTGATTATTCTTGTGCTTTGGTTCACGGGATAAGTTTTATTCCTTGTTTGTTCGTTGGATCACAGTCGTGTGATCTTGTTATCACTGTTACCTCACTTTCCTACCAACCTTATGTTCCCTAACACATAACAACACAATGACCGATGACACTAACCATCCTATCATTACACTTTCTGATAAGCTCCTGACCATCAACAACCTAAATACTCGTGTTCCTGTCACGCTAGATGTTGACAAATGTAACTATTCATCTTTGGTTTATTTCCTTAAAACCCTATGTCGAGGCTTCAACATACTCGACCATATTATACCTACCAATGCCATAACTAGCAACACGGTTCCTTATATGTTGGAATAGATAAATATTGATTCCATAATCTTTTCATGGATATTTATGACATTATCCGAAACCCTTCAAGCCTGTCTTGTGGTAGAAGATCCTCAAACTGCTCAAGAAGCATGGAAATATCTTGCTACAATATTTCATGACAACAAACACACTCGTACCATCACCTTAAAGGCAGATTTGAGATCCTTAAAACTTAGAGACTAGAGCATTGATCTTAATTTTAGCAAACTCGAGTCGATAGCCAGTATTCTTACGAGTCTCGATTCTCCTATTAGTAATGATGATATCGTTACTTTTGCACTCGAAGAGTTGACTAAGAAGTATGAAAATGTTGCTACCATCATTTTTCATTGAGAACCATTTCCCGATCTCAAGACCGTTCGTTCAATTCTCACCACCGAGGAGATACAGTTAAAGTCGCGGTCTCAAGCACACCACGTGGATTCGTCTTCCTCATCTCCTATGAGTCTATTTCCGAAAAAGGTAACACTAATCGTAGCAACTCTCTTGGTCACCTTAAGTCCTCTAGACCATGTTTCTAATTTGGGGGCTCGTGTAGGTTTGGTGATAGTTGTAAGTTTATGCATGACAAAATAGTTAATACTTCTATTCCTGATACTCCCTTTGGCTCCAACAATAACAATGCATCACTTTGGTCTATTTCAAATACTCGTATGCCACAACCTATTTCTATTACGCATGGCACCAATCCAGATCACATGCTTGCGTTAATAGAGGCCCAACAGGAATTACAACACCAATATAGCCAAAACACAACATTGGGCCGCCCTATTGCCTCTTCCCCACAGCCCACTACCAATCCTATACTTAATGGGCCACCAGGCTTCATTCCTTTGGCATATCGTGTAATGATTGGGCCCGATATCCTAGGCCAATATGGAATGGGTCAACATGTTTTGGGTCATCAGGTCACGGCTCAACCTGGTTTGGGTTAACCTAGTTCGGGTTAACCGGTAACGGGTCAACATGGCTCGGGTTAACAGCTTGCGGGTTAAATTGGTGTAGGTCAACAGGTTTTCAGTAATCATGTTGGGTCCCTTTGACCTGGGGCGCAAACCACGAACATAATGAACAACAACTTCCTCATGTAAGGGTGGCTAATGAGCATCAATAACATGAAAGTGATAGGGTTTGCTTTGAAATGACATAGACTTGCTAATAACACCATTTGTATTTTTTCAATTTTTTATAAATCTTATTATAAATGAATCAAAGATTTACAAGGAATAGCCCATGGAAAACTATCCTTGTTGATGACAAATACTCTCACATATCGTACAACAAGAGGCAACTAGCTTTGCATTGTTGTCCCTTTGAGAGAAGTATTCTTGTTGGGATATGAAAGTCAACATACTGAAGAAGTCAAAGTGCTGTAGATTCAAAGTACTGCTAAGTGAGAGTCAAAGTACTGCTGTCGAAGTCAAAGTACTGCAAAGCTAAAGAACTGCTATATTTGTTTATGGAAAGCTTTGTTATTCTAGAATATTTTTTGTTTAGATTACTTGTCGTACAAGGATTGGAATTGTAAACCGACTAGGGTTATCCTTAAGCCTATAAAAGGACCCCTAGGTTGGCATTAGAAGTACGAACGTGACTTTAGAGTTTTAGGGAAGTACGATATTAGAGTTTTAGAGTTGTTAAAGAATCTGCATAACAAGCAGATTTAGAGTTATTAATAATATCGTTGAAAATTAAAGTTAATTCTTAGCTTTGTTAAGTAAATTCCGCATACTTAATAGAGTTTGCTCAGTGTTTCATTGTTAATAACTTAGGATTTATCCAAGGTTATTAAACCCTTAACAAGCTATATAGTTAGGTTGGTTAGAGTACATCGATCCAACAAGTGGTATAAGAGCTTGTGTGGAAACTCTGACTAAGAAAAAACCTTAAAAACCTACCTTACAAAACCCTAAAGATGTCGACTGAAGCTGCACCACCACCATCCATCACCTCACTAAGAATACCAATCATCAAAAAGGGAGAATACGATCTATGGAGCACGAAGACGAGGCAGTACATTGCAATTACAGACCATGCACTATGGAATGTGATTGTCAATAGTAATAAAGTTGTGGAAGAACCTATAGATATTCCTGGACAACCTAAAGCACCTAAACCCATCTTGCCAGCTGCTACAATAAGGAATCAAGAGAAGGCTCTCAACATTCTCTTGTCTGCTATTCTTTATGGTCACCTACTCAAGTTCCATGATGCTAAGGATGCAAAGTAACTATGGGCTGCACTCAAGACCAGATTTGGAGGTAATGATGCTTCCAAGAAGATGCACAGAAATCTGTTGAAGCAACAGTTTGAAACTTTCACTGTTCGTGAAAGAGAAGGTCTTGATGCTGCATATGATAGATTCCAAAATATCCTTAGCATGCTTGAGTTATACAAGGCAGAGGTATTTGTTGACGATGCCAATCTGAAGTTCTTAAGGAGTTTGCCATCTACATGGCATGTGATTGCTACTATGATCAGAGGAGAACTTGGACAGGATGTTATGGACTTTGATGATCTCTACAACCATCTGAAGGTGTATGAGCATGAGATGAATGGCCAGACAAGTTCAAAGTCTCACAGTATAGCTTTTATGTCATCTGAAAAGAGAGGCAGTACTTCCACTAAAAGTACTGCTCACCCTACTCAAAGTATTGTTGCTCAAAGTACTGGCTATCCTGCTCATTCTATCACAACTATGACCAACCCCACATCATCACCAACAAGCACCATCCATTCTGATGAAGTAGTATGCTCATTCTTTGCACAGCAAGCTACCTTACCTGTTACATATGAAGAAGATCTATCACAGATTGAAGAGGATGCTCTGGAAGAAATTGATATCAGGTGGCAAGTTGCTATGATCACTGCTCGAATCAAGAAGTTTGATGGATCTAGACATACTCCTTGTGTCAATGATATTTTGTATAATATTATTAAGCACGCGGAATTTACTTAGTAATACTTAGAAGATGGATTGTATGATGTATTGTATATAAACACAGATTAAACACAAAACTTAAGCTCCAATATTATTGATGAATAATATGAGTGATCTTAGCTTATCACTAGGGTTACACCTTGAAGCTCTTGTGTGTAATACGTAGGTAAATTAACAAGTACCTAAGACAATGACCTAGGATCTCCTTTTATACAACAAGGAGTCCTTTACAAGATAAGTATAAAGCTAACAGAATAGAATATACATAAGATCTATTCTATACTTATCTAGACGCGTTAACCTCATCATAAACAATAGCAGTGGTAATAATGTTCTAGCAGTGGGTATACGTTTCCACTGCTAGTGTTAAACCAAGCAGTATAAACCACATACTATCCGTGGTAACGGATTATTCCCAACAATCCTCCCCTAAACTTATGATTTCTCTGCAAATCAATAAGTTTCTTCAATATGCATTATCTTCAAGGATTTGGGGAATTCAATCAAACACTTCACTTCTTTCTTAACTTCTGTATAGCTCTTGAACATTGATCTGGAAGTCTTTGTAACAATGCTCTGACCTTTTCATTGTCTTCATTAACTCTTATTGGTAAGGTTAACATCACTGTAAGAGCTCCAGCTCTAAGTGGATATTCTTTCTCAGCAAGCATGAAAAAGTCTTCTCCATTAGTCGTAGAGACATGATGAACTTCACATGAATCAAAGTAAAACCATTTAGTACCAAAACTTGTGAATAAGGTTTTCCAGAAGTCATCATCAGCATTTGGTTCATAGAGCCTTCTAAGATTCACCCATAATTGCATCTCCTTAGTATCTTTGAGATCCTGAGCATTAAACCTTTCTTGTACTAACCTCCATAGTGTATTAAGATCATCTTTGTCAAAAGCTTTAATAAGATCTTCAAATGTCATGAATGATGAAGTTTCACCTCCCAGCCTTGTGATCTTCCATGATGAAGCAAAATTGCTAGCAGTGAAAACTTCCCAATCAATAATAGGATGTCTTACTTGCAGTGGATCTGGATAAAAATCTTCTTCAACTATCATCATCATTCCAGTCAGTTGTTCTTCAGTGAACTTCTCAGTAGGAATTTCCTTCTCAGTAGACATTACTTGATCTTCATCAATCTTAGTCTTATTAATAGTTTGAGAATCACTTACTTTGGCCTTTCTCTTCAATCTAGGAAATCTTCTTGCTTCTTCTTCAGAGCCCATTGCAATAAAATCTTTATCTTGTTTTTGAGTTCTGTAGTAAGCCTTTTCAACTTGATCATCAGACATTCCTTTGAATTGATGCATCTTCCAACCTCCAACATGACAACAATAAGTTTTCATATATGAAAGAATTTGTCTCTTGGTAGGTTGTCTTGATTTCTTTTGACCCTTTTTGACTGTACTAATCACATCTTCAAGTGCTTGATTGTTCTTCATTTGAATGAAATCCTTCAACTGAGCAGTTCTTTGTTCCTCAGTTAAGGATGCACCAGCTACTAGGTCAATTGCCTTCTTCTTGATTTATGCATTATTAGCAATCAAGAATTCAATATCTTCTTCAGTAGGAACATAACTAAACTCTGGAGTCTTTTCTCTAAGAATTGTTGGTTGAATATTGAGCAGTGGATCTTCTTCCATTCTATTCAATCTTTTAGCTTCCATAAAACTTGCAACTTCCAATTCTTCAAGCTTTTTCTTTTCAACCATTTGTTCTTCAGAGATCTTTACAGCAACTTCACTATCAAGTGCAATTTGTGCTTGTCTTTTCATTGAAATCTTTCTTCCAGATTGCTTTACATTTTCCATAATTGCTTTACCTTTGTCTTTCTTCAATTTATCAAATTCTTCACTTGCAGTGGCAAAAGTTGGCTCTACAGTGGAAATAAAATCAGTGGTAAAATCAGTTGCAGTTTGAAAAATGTCTTGATCTTCAAGTTTCTCTCCATGAGTTTCAGCTTCCTTTGCTCCTTTACTTATATCTCCTTCATTTTCAAAATCAATTTTCCTCGCCTCAGTGTCAGCACCTGTTGTCCTCCCCTGTTTGGAAGAATTTCCCAAATCCTGATCAGCTGAATCACCATCAGTAGGTGAGGATGAAGATGAAACCACCAACTTTGCAGTCTTCGTGTGCTTTTTCAACCCTTGTATCTCCTCCTTTAAGGTCTGAATCTTTGTCTTTAAGTGTTGAACATCCTTGACATGTTGCTTCTTGACATTTGCCAAGTCCTTCTGTAGATATTCAACCTGCTTTGCTAACTTGGTACACAAAACCATCAATTCCAATTGGTTCCCACTGCCCTCATCACTTCCAACTGTATTACATGTTGGGAGAGGTGAATCATGGGGCAAAGGTTCAAATTTCTCCCTAGTAGGACTAGGTTGAAGTCTAGAACCACCACTGCTTCTTCCTAGACCAAAAGGTTCAGAAACTTGCTGTGTTGTCATGAGAGGAGTTGACTGTTTAGACCTTCTCTCATAGGTTCTTGAAACTGGTGGGGTATAATCAATGTTTGGAACATTAATTATGGGTGTGTTTTATTCAGAAGAAATTTTAGCAAGCATTTGGGGTAGGAGAGGTGTAAAAATCATATTGCCATCTTTGTTCAAATTTTGAAAAACTTTAGGCTTTAGGCAACTGATTTGATAAACATTAGTGTGAGGTTGCAGTTGAAACTCATTTAGTACTGCTTGCACAAACCTTGGAAACATTAAAAATTTTGTTTTACTCTGTACATTGCCTTTCATACTTGTAAAAATATAATTTGACCAGTTGAAAATCTTATCAGTGACTAGACAAACCAAAGGATAAGCCATGGTTGAACTAAATTGCTCATAAGATGTTTTCTTTGGACTGAGACAATGCAACAAAGTATAAATCAAAAATCTCCATTGGGGACAAAAACCACTCTTTTTGAAAGTAGCCTTTTTGTCAGTGGTATCATACCCCATAGATGATAAAGTATCATGAATTTCAGGCATAGGTAATATGATGAGACCATTGAGATCATCCAATTGGAGTACTCTCCTCAAGGATGCCTCAGTAACATCATTAGTTACCCCATCCACAGTGTCTCTTAGAGCATCCACTGTTTCATGTGTATCTCCATTCTCAAGTGTTATGGACTGAGCAGAAGTCCAAAACTGTTTGATTTGAGAGATATAGATTGTGGGATTTAAAAGCAAAGCATACCTTATATGGGTAGTATGAAGAAAGTCCACAATCTGATGAAAAACAGGGCCACCCTTCTCATTAGACTTTTGTAGGTAGGCCACTAGGTTGTGCTCATCTGCAAATTTCAAAGGTGCCATAGAAACTTTTGATGAAAAACGATATTATGTCAGTAACAATTGAAAGAATAGCTAGCCAATTGAGAGAGAAAGATATATAGGGTTAGGGTTTAGAATTATTGCGCAAGTAAATTTATCTTTAGAAAGTATTATAATATGGAAAGAAGATAATTTACATAAAATTGGAACCCTATATATATGACAAACAGTGGTTACTTTCAACGGCTAGTAAAAAGAAGTTACTGACACAATCAGTTGTAACGGCTAGAACAACAGTGGGAAAATAACACTGTCAGTGGTAACTCTGAACTAGCAGTGGTAATTTTTCACAAAAATTTCAAAGAGCAGTGGTAAATAAAATCATATAAAACTAGACTACTCTTATCATAGTTTTTAGCAAACTACCAGCTATCAACGGATTTGATATGTCTTTACCATGAGCCGTTTGCTATGGACTAGCCAACTCTTAATCATAGAGAATATGGTGAGTTGATAACCATATAGTTTTTGGTAAACTATCAACCATAAACGGATTTGTCAAGTCTTTACCAGTAGTCGTTTGCTCTGGACTAGTTGATTCTTATGTGTGTAAGACATGGTGAATCAATAACCATTTGTTGTGTATCTCAGATATACACCTTTTAACATCCACTCCTATCAAACCTTGGTTATACAAACTCATACAACAATTTTAGTACCCAACAGTCTCCCCTCAACACCAGAGAACAGTTATGGATTAAGCATTCCAAGACTTGTAACCAAGTACTGAAATCTTCCCACATCAAGACATTTTGTTAATAAGTCAGCATAGTTGTCATTAGTATGAATTTTGACAACTTGAATTAGTCCCTTTTCATAGCAATCTTTAATGAAGTGGTGTCTAATTTCAATATGTTTGGTCTTTGTGTGTTGAACATGATTCTTAATGATGCAAATGGTACTGCTATTGTCAATATGTATGATGGTATTCATGAAATTGTACCCATAGTCCAAAAGTTGATTCTGAAGCCATAGAACTTGAGCACAGCAATTTGCAGCAGCCACATACTCTGCCTCAGTTGATGAATTAGCCACCATAGTTTGCTTCTTGCACTGCCATGACACTAACATGTTGTCAAGAAATTGGCATCCACCAGTTGTAGATTTTCTATCCAAACTAGCTCCAGCATAATCACTATCTGAGTAAGTAACCAGATCAAGAGGAGAATCTCTGGAGTACCACAATCCCAGAGTAGGAAATGCTTTAAGGTTGTGACAACTCGTACTTTCAGGTCATTTCTCAAAACAATTCATGCTTCACAATTTCATCATTTATCGTAAACTAGGTTTGCGTGTTCCAAATTCGCGTAACCTTAATGGTTTAGCTGCGAATTCATGATCATTTTATCAACTATTTAATATCCTCATGCGAAACGATTTTCATGTTACTCTGAAAAATCATTGAGCCATTATCTTACAAAACAAAACGTTGGGTACCATCTAAAACTTCGGAGGAACATAATACCATTTCAACAAAAACAAGCATCACATCATTTGTCCTTGATTATACATGGCCTGATCACCTTTCTAACTACTGCTCCTGCACTTGAAACACGATTAGACCGCCTACTGCTCCTGCACTTGAAACACGATTAGACCGTCGACAGGAATAAATAATAAGTACCTTTCTAACTAATGTAATCTTTATCACTTATTATCTCCATGATAATCACCACCTTGTTTATTTCATTCCTTACTCCAATTGCCCAATTTACCATCATTTAACGACGATACATCACTATCTTACTAGGGGTTAGGCCAACTTTATTCTTGACCAATTAGGAGACTATTACCATTCGATGAGGTTCTCCCATGTATCTTACAAACTATTTCACAAATTTTATTTCAAGTTATTTTGCTACTATTTAATGAAATTATTTCACTTAATTTTATTTCGAGCTATTTACACCATCTTAGAAACATTGTTTTATAAAGTTTTAAAACAAGTTGTTTTGTTACCACCCTATCAATTGGCTTTCAGTCATTTTATCAACTATTTAATATCCTCATGCGAAACGATTTTCATGTTACTCTGAAAAATCATTGAGCCATTATCTTACAAAACAAAACGTTGGGTACCATCTAAAACTTCAGAGGAACATAATACCATTTCAACAAAAACAAGCATCACATCATTTGTCCTTGATTATATATGGCCTGATCACCTATGTATAATTCAGGAAGAATTATGTCATGAAAGAAACAAGTATCATTTCAAATTTCCTAAGACAATCTTCATTCAAAAGCAAAACTTTGAAATCAAATAAATTGTTCATAAACATTTATTTTGTTAACGCTCTATAGATACCTACATCATTCGTCACTCACTCAACCGATAAGTTAAATTTTTTTTTACTAATGACATTTCTAGGAAAGGCTTTCTATACCATCTACGAGGAGGATTCCTCGATACAAGAAAACAATGAAAGGATTTTGGAATGACCAACAAGGGCTAGAAGTAAGTAACGAGATCTTTCATGACTCAATAAAAATATTAAGACATCACAAGACAATCCGAATCACTATCCTTGAATTAGAAGCCAAATTACATCATTTCAAAAGTACTAGCTAGACCGAGTCACGAAATTTAGTATGAAGCGAATACACACTAAGCAACACTATAGGGATAAACTAAATATTCCAATCGAGACTATAGAACATTTCACTAAACATAGCTTCAACAATATGTGAACTTCCCTACAATGAGTTTTCCTTAAAGGAAAATTTGGCTAGATTAAGGTCATCGATATAAACTTTCCCTAAGGCATTGTGTTCTCTAGGAATTACGGATAACTTTACTTTCACATCAAAAGATGCAACAGGTTTGAACATATCGGACAATCAATGACTCTCCATCTACAAGTGAAATTAGAACAAACATTCTTCGACATAGTATGAGCTGATATCTATTTTCTTACTAGCATGATAGCAATATAAGAGATGAATTATTTTAGAAGTACTCAATATTGAAACAAGTCTTGAAAATCAACCATCACACCACCTCACTTGAATATTTAAGGTTTTGTGATTTTACAACATAGAGCATGGAAACACTTCGATAAATCAAACAATAAACATTTTAGTCATAGAGACTAAGCACTTTAGGCAAGTAAGACTCAGGTCATGACATTCGCTAGGACTAGAAACGCGAGGAAACACAACTGTTACCGATAATCTATTCTTTTCAATAAGGTCCTTTCCGACAGATTTAACATTTAGAAATCTAACACGAGACACGTGGTATCAATTCCAGTTGTACCTATTATAAGCTATTCGATTCACCTTAGACTGCTGACAGTCATTTCAGGATTTCCATGGAACCTACTAGGACATGATTACCGCCTACCATCCCCAGCTCAATGGTTAGAGCGAGAGAGCAATTACCACATTAGATAATATGCTCAAGCCAGTGTGACTTTCTAGAAATGGTTAGACAAATCATTCTCCATCGACAAGTTTCTTTACAACAATAGTTAGCTCATGAACATATTGACTACACCATTTGAGGCACTGTAAGGTTGAGGTATCAATCACTTATTTACGGGTTAAAATCAGGAAAGTCCAATTCATTAGTCCATAACTCATTCATGAAACAAACAAAGAAGTCATACAGATCAAAAATCAGTTACAAATAACAACATATGGCTAGATAAACTATGTCGATGTACGACGCAAAATATTAGATGTTCCATAAGTCGCAAACCATTAGAATTTCTAGTTGGCAACAGATTTATGTTCAGAGTCCCGTCCTGGAAGGGCGTGGTACGATTCAGAAAAACACTGGACGAACCAATTTGACCCAAATATCCTCACCTTTCACCGATAACATTGTAGAACCTAACCTGGACTGAATTCAGGGACTGAATTCCTTTTTGGATGGGCGAATGTGACAACTCGTACTTTCAGGTCATTTCTCAAAACAATTCATGCTTCACAATTTCATCATTTATCGTAAACTAGGTTTGCGTGTTCCAAATTCGCGTAACCTTAATGGTTTAGCTGCGAATTCATGATCATATTATCACGGACATTTCATACAGACTAAGTTTAGCCTACATATGTTTGACATATCACCATCATTACAAGCTCATTTTATCAATTATACATTCACAATTTGAAAACATTTACGTTTGATACGTAAACATGCACTTTTGACATTTACATGCATGCAAAATATAACCAATACTCAACACTACATAATACAAAACTTAAATAAATGAAAAAATTTAAAACATATACTCCCTTTACCCCTTTAAAATTTGGCCCAGCACACACAAAAATACAACACACAAGTTAATTATACACTTTACCTATTTAAATCATAAAACCATGCTACCTTTATCCTTAAAGTAAGGCTTTCAAATATTTTAATGATATAACCATGCATGTTTTTTTTTTCTCTTACATGAGCCACCCTCTAAGCATATTATAATGCCTAGTTTTCTTACATGGTTGCTTGTTTGACCCATAAAACACAAAACACATAAGGTTCTTAAACTATCTCTTGGTCCATAAGTTAAAGTCACCAACACATGTGTGTCCCTTGTCCAAACCCACGACACACCTTACACACCCTTCCCAACATATTTTTTTATTAGTTAACTTGTAGGGTCTTATTTTAATGTCAAAAACCATACCTATGTTTTCTCATATGTCACATCTCACTTGTCTTATTATAACTTTTTTTTTTGTTGTTATAGCTATTAGAGTCCTTCTATACTATTTAAGCCATGCTTGGTCATTTGCCTCTCTTTTTCTCCATATTCAGCAGACCACAAGCTAACACCACACTCCTTTGTATATTTTTATTTCAAGCCTATTGTGTAGAGTCTATTTAAAATGATAAAGGCCATGCCTTCAATTTAAATAAAGGATGTTGTCTCCTTTTCTTTGTCCTTTTTTTTCTGTCGAACAAGCAACAACCCACCCCCAGGATTTCATTTTTTTTATGTCCTAGATTTCTAGAGTGAATTTTATATTTCGAAAACCACACTTGAGGTTGCTAATATAAACTAGCACATTCACTAGTTCCTTACAATTAAAAACAACACACCAAATCCTCTCTTGGTTTTCTCTGCCTCACGACACAAAAACAAAAGAAAAAGGGAGAAGAAGCTTTGGATTTTTGGGTAAAATTTTAGCTTATTTGAGAGCTTATTGGGTTACAAGTTAGCTTATTGGGGCATTATTGGGTTAAGTTAGTGATCACTAGAGTTCTTGAGCCATAAACTATCTCTAAACAACAAAGTAAGCATCTCAAGATTTCATTTCATTTATACATTTACTACATATATCGCATACATGCACAAATTTGTATCACCATTATATGCTCATGTCATCAAAACAATGTTCTCAAAACCTAAAAATGGCAAACTACCTGATACTTTTCACACTTTTAATTTTCATCACTTAGATTTGATGTTTTGTTAAAAACCTTGCTATTACAGTTAAATATAATGTTAATGACGTAACATATTCGAAATCTAGATCATTTAGATGTAATCTTGTATTTTAATTCTTAAAAAGAAAAGTTATGATTTTATGTGAAAATGCACCAAGTGACTTCCTTTAGGCCTAATAATGAACCCTCTAGAACTAGGTGGCGGGCCATTAGAGTTTTGAAATAGGTAGACCACGAAACAAGCTAAATATAGCCCTTTTAATCAAACAAAACCGATCCTTAACGAAGAAGATACGTTGATTTAAAGTAGCGACGAAACTAACTTTCCAGCTCAAAACAGTCAAAAATATTCTAAGTGTCAAAAACCGTTTTTCTCACATGGCCATGTTTGAGCCCGTCTTTCTCATAGAAGGAGGCCGTTTTGGAAAATTTATAGCGTTAAGTAAAATGAAGTAGACATGGTCTAGTTTCCAAAAAGTCCAACCATTTGTCAAACAGATCTATAACGAATAAACTACAACCTTGTAAACTTGCCCGAAAACAGCCCAAAAACCACGAAATCAGCCTGAGTACCCAATTTTGAGTCCATTTTGATGTGGGATCGGGTTCAATTGAGCTGAAGTTCAGTTCTAGACTTTTGTAAACCTTGTTCCATACTCCCTAAATCCATTAAGTCGTGTTCCAAACACTGGATAATCAATGTTCTACGACTAGTTTTCCAAGGCCACTTAGCCATTTTGGAGACATGATAAAATATAAAATTTTCAATATAAACTTCATTTTTCTCGTAAATAACAACTAGAAAAATATCACAAAACACGTCGGTGATTTTCTAAAATACTTATAAACAAAACGGCCATACTTTAATTTCGAGATGAACCAATAACGCATTATACAATAATGAGCTTAACTTTCAAACGAACACGATAATGTAACCACATTTTCACAACTAAACTTCGACGCAAGCATATAAGGTGATATAAACTTTATAAAAACTCATTTGCATAGCATTCATACAAGAAACTACTGCACGACCTAAAACATATTATTAATTTAGCTTGCGGTTAGAGTCATCGAACCTCAAATTCCGTGCACATCATTTCAAATGGTATTACTAATTGCTCAAGGTGAGTTTTCATAGCCCCGTCGTACATGTTTAATTATTTTCAAACCTACGGGGGAGAATACATTGCACAACATTTTTATTACGATACCAAGTATGTTAAATTCATTTACATTGCTTAAGTTACCACATGCCAATTGAAAGTCCCCATTTCCTGAACATGAACCGTTAATCATAGAAGCGAGGGTGAGTGGATAGATCTATCGAGGGTGACGCCTCCATCCGGGTTGGTGAATCCCAACTAGTCATACGGATGCATCTCATTTAATAACATTATTGAGTTGTCTGGCAAACACTCTGTTGGGGCATACATTATGAACAGTCTAGTTTCGGTGTCATGGACTTATAGCAATTGTAACATTTTTATGTGACATGATTGTCATACCTGTAACATTTTTATGTGACATGATTGTCATACCTGTAACATTTTTATGTGACATGATTGTCATACCTGATCTATACTTGCGTAGTCGTATAAAACATTTACCAAACCTATGATTTCTCACCAACATTATTGTTGACCGTTTTTAGCAATGTATTTTCAGGTAACTAAGGCATACTCATCATGGCATGGTTAAGGAACCCCTTTTGAGTCGCGGCGTCGACTTACATCATTGTACATTATGGCACTTTCTTTCAAAACCATCGTTTGGACTTGTAATATATTTATATTTCCGCAAACTTTATAAACTTTTGGGACCTATACTTTGTAAACTCTGATTGTTTTATTAAATCAAACGATGTTCTTTTCAAACGACACTTTAGGTCGTTCAATATAACTGTGATTGTGATGCTATGACAGTCAATCCCCAGGAATTCCATTCCGCTGCAAAACAGGTAAATTGGGGGTGTGACAAAGGTATCTGAAAATCTTCTTCACAACAGTCAAGTGAGAGAACTTGGGAGTAACTTGAAACCTTGCACAGGCACACACTGCAAACATGATATCTGGTCTAGATGATGTAACATACATCAAAGAACTAATCATAGACCTATACATGTGTACATCAACAACTTCACCACTATTTTCCTTCAGAAGTAGATGTGTAGTCTTGTCTGCAGGAGTGCTGGATGACTTTGCATCAGTGAACTTGAACTTTCTTAGTATCTCAGCCACATATTTATCTTGATTAATGAAAATACCATCTGGCCTCTGTAGTACTTGAAGTCCCAAGAAGAATGTGAGTTCACCCATAGAACTCATTTGAAATTCTTCTTTCATCAGTTTCTCAAAATCTTTGCACATCTCTGTCTTTGTAGATCCAAAAATGATATCATCAACATACACTTGAACAAGCAAGATATCATTCTTGTCTTTCTTGATGAACAAAGTTTGATCCACTCTGCCTCTATGAAACCCATTAGCAAGAAGATAAGTGGTTAAGGTTTCATACCATTTCCTTGGTGCTTGATGCAAGCCATACAATGCTTTAACTACCCTGTAAACTTTGTTAGGATATTCAGGGTCTTCAAAACCTGGAGGTTGTGAGACATAAACCTCCTCATCTATCTGCCCATATAGAAAAGCACTCTTTACATCCATTTGATAGACTTTAAAGCCCATAAAGGATGCATAGGCTAAGAACAGCCTAATTGCTTCAATTCGTGCAACTGGGGCAAACACTTCTTCATAGTCAATACCCTCCTCTTGAGTGTATCCTTGAGCCACAAGCCTAGCTTTGTTTCTGATAACAATTCCTCTTTCATCTTTCTTGTTTCTGAACACCCATTTAGTATCTATTACCTTCTTGCCAGAAGGCAGATCACAAAGCACCCAAACCTTTTGAAGCTTAAATTGGAGCAACTCTTCTTGCATTGCTTCCACCCAACTTTCATCTTCAAGTGCCTTGTAGACATTCGTTGGCTCCATTTGGGACAGAAAACACATAAAGAGACATTCATTCTTGCCTTCATGAATCTTAGACTCATATATTTCACTAATGAATCCATGGACATCAGGCAGCTTAGTTTGTCTTCTAGTCTTCACAGGTGAATAGACATCCCCAATCACATTTTCAAGAGGATGTGATTTATGAATAGAAGTGTGGGGAGTCTGAGGAACTGCAATCTCACTTGGCATATTTGAGATTTCAACATCATTGGCTTGAGCTTCCTCTGTAACTGGAGTTGTAATTTCCACATCTGATGTTGCAGTGGAAACATTTTGCCTAGCAAAGGAACCTAAATTTCCACTTCTTTCAGAATTTTTAGCATTCAAATTGCTCCTTCCTCCCAGATCACAATAAGGGTGAGCATCTCTAGTTTTTGGTAAATCATCATTATCTGCATAGTCCCAAAGAGGTAGACTGAATTCATCTTGATCATCTGCATGATCTTTGCTTGGTTCATCATCATCAAGAAACTCTTCTGAACCTGCAAAATCAAAAGAAGATGTTCCTATAGAGACAGGTACATAATTCATAGTATTAGTTAGAGTATCAAGATCAAACAACGTTTCTGGACCAGTTCATTTGAGATTGACTTTGTTTTCCAGAAATTCCACATGCAGATTTTCTTCAATCTTTTGGGTTCTTAAGTTGAATACTCTGAAAGCTTTACTACTCATGGAATACCCAACAAAATACCCTTCATCAGCTTTTTCATCAAACTTGCCCAGATAATCTATGGTATTAAGAATAGATACATGACATCCAAATGGTCTCATGAAGTCAAGGATAGGTGGTCTACCCCTAAATAATTCATAAGGTGTCTTGTTCTTTGTCATTACCACTAAAACCCTGTTTTGCACATAACATGCAGTGTTAACTGCTTCAGCCCAAAAATTGATTGGCAATTTAGAATCTGCCAACATGGTTCTAGCAGCCTCTATCAGTGTCCTGTTTCTCCTCTCAGCAACACCATTTTGTTGAGGAGTTCTAGCCACACTAAATTCTCTTTTAATACCCTTATCTCTGCAAAATTCATCCATAACTCTATTCTTGAATTATGTGCCATTGTCACACCTAATGATTTTAACTTTCATATCATATTGGTTTTCTACTTCTGTGATAAAGATCTTGAGGATGCCAGTTGTTTCATCCTTGGTTCCAAGAAAGAAAACCCATGTAAACCTGCTAAAATCATCAGTCACCACTAGACAATATTTCTTAAGATTCAAGCTGCTCACTGATGTAGGACCAAATAAGTCCATATGTAACATTTAAAGTGGGTGAGCAATAGAGTTAACCAACTTTGACCTGCAAGAAGCTCTGTGTTGTTTGCCTTTGAGACAAGCCACACAAGTTTGATCATTTTCAAACCTTTTCTGAGGTAAACCTCTCACCAAACCATCTTTGACAATCTTGTTAATGGTTTTGAAGTTAACATGACCAAGTCTTCTATGCCATAACATGGATTCATCCACTGTGGCCTTTGCAAGCAAGAAAGTATAATCATCTTTAGCTACAATGTTGTTCATATCAAAGCTATAGAGATTGCCTTTTCTAGGAATTTTAAGAAGGATCTGACTGTCATCAGGCATCTTAAAGTCCTTAGAGAGTACAAAGCACATATCTTTGGTAAAAATAACATTGTTCATCTTGTCACACATTTGTGACACACTAAAAAGATTGTACTTTAGCTCTTTTACATAGTACACAGGTTCAAAGTCCAAGTTACCAGTTTTAATAACTCCTTTACCAGCAACTTTACCATTTACTCCACCTCCAAAGCTGACATACTGTCCATCATAGTGCTCAAAATCAGAAAGATAGGACTTGTTGCCAGTCATGTGCCTTGAACACCCACTATCTGTATATCCTTGATCTGATCCTTTTGTCCTTGGATGTTCCTGCACATAAGAGTAAATAGTTAGTTTCTTTTGGGGACCCAAGCCATGATTGACTTGGATATGCCTCGTGTATCAATATAGTTAAATCTATCAAAGGTTATTGATATACCATTGGGATTGGTTGTAGAGGTATTTCCTTTAGGTTTCCATTCTCAACGTGCTGAGGCCTTCACAGCATTGCCCATATCCCCCCTTTTCTTGTTCACAACCCTTGCAGTGGTAACTTTTGAATGAGCAGTGGTAACTGCTGGTTTCTTTTTAGGCACCCACTGTTGGTTATAATTAAACTTTTTGGCTTGAAAAGTTCCTTTTCCTATTTGTGCATATTTTGCAAAAGTTGTTTTGGAGTTTGCACTTTTAACAGGTGACTTAGGATGAGCAATATTAACAGTTTTAGCAGTGGCAAAATTTTTGAGACCACTTCTAAGTTGAACTGCTCTTGGGACCATTTTGCAATGTGTGTTAGGGTGTACATTATGTTGAAACCTGTTAGTCTCCACCCTTTTATTCCCATGGACTTCCCTTCTCCCAACATGATAGTTACAATAAGCATGTAAATGATCAAAACTACCACAGATATAGCATGCCTTATTGTACATCACAAAATCACTACCTAGTTGTTGAGATTTAACATGATTCCAACTCCGCTGGTTACCCCTAGGAGCTGAAGGCTTGTTCCTATACATCTCAGCATACTTTACAGTTGGTCTAGGTTTATTAATTGGTTTCCTAGGTTCCTCTGTAACAGTATTAACAACTTTTGGGATAGAAGTCTCTACATTCTTTTTAACACTCTCATCTACAACAGATGAGTCACTAGCACTCTCAAAAACATCATTATGAAGCTTAACTTCTTCCTCACTTTTCAACTTAGTGTCCTTTAAAGGACCATATTCTCTTTCAAGATCCTTAAAATCCTCTATTCCTGTATGAGCTAAGTCTATACCTGGAGGTAAATGAACACCCCTTAGTGGTGGAGGCACAGAATTATAACCCATACCAGACTTAGCTTTATTATAAATTTGAGCATTCCAAATTTTATCAATTGACTTAGACTGATGATAACATGTGTCTAAAGTTAAATTGACATTTTCAACTTTCTTTTGAAGTTTTTCAAGCTCTTTTTGGTATGCTTCATTCACAGCAGTTGTATGTTCTACCTCTCTTCTAAGAAGAATCATATCATCATTATATTTTGACTCATTTGCCTGATAGTGCTCTATTTGCTTTTCTAACACTGCCATAGCTCTTCTAAGATTAGACACAGTATAATTAGCAGTATATAACTCTTGTCTTTCATTAGAATATAAATCATCGAGTCTTTCAACTTCTTTAGCAGCCCTACATGTTTTAGAACAACTATCAAAGTTTTGTACCTCAGAGTCAGAGAAAGCCATGAGAGCAAATTCAGTAGCAACAAGAGCAGCATCCGAATGTTCTTCTTCTTGTTCATCAGCCATGAAACTCCAATCATATCTCACACCATCAATAGCCAACATTGCCTTTGGTTCTTCCACAGTTGATCCCTTCTTTTGCTTGTACCAAGTAGACCTGTTGTCCTTGGTCTTTGGTCTTCTACATTCTCTAGCAAAATGTCCAAACTTGTGGCAGTTAAAGCACTCCACTTTCTTCTTATCAAAACCTGCAGTATCATCACCATTAATGTGGATAGGCTTGCCAGTCTTCTTGTAAAATTTCTTAGCCCTCATGCTAAGAAGAGCTATCTGCCATTTTATATCCATCTCCTCCAAGTCATCTTCATCAATTTGCTCTATGTCTTCATGAGTTAAGACAGATCCATCAACTTGTGTGGAGATGAAAGCATAAAAGGTGGGATCTCCAATACTAGCAACCTTCTTCTTTGTACCTGCAGTGGTAACATTTACATTACCAGTGGAAACTTTAGAACCAGCAATGGCAACTTCATCATCACTGTCATCTTCAGAATCATCACTGTCAACAGAGGTTGACAACAATGCCAAGCTACTAGAGCTTGTGCCAAGTTTCCCTGTCTTCTTTAACCTTTGCTCAATAAGTTTGAAAATGTTGTAAAGGTCATTGAGCTTCATTGTCTCTATGTCTGATTTGTTTTCCCAGACAGTAACATTTGTTGGAAATTCTGAAGGCAAACTTCTTAGAAACTTCAAATTGAGGTCTTCCTTTTCTACCTCAATGCCAAGCACAGTCAGTTGAGTAACAATCTTCTGAAGTTTGGTGAAGATACTATCAAGAGAGTCATTGCTTGAAGCAGAGAAATTTCCATAGCTTTGCTTCAATAATGTCTTTTGTGTCTTCTTTGTAGCATCATTACCACCAAACACTGAGCAGATCTCTTCAAACAGTTCCTTTGCAGTTGTGTACTTGCTAAATGCAATGATCTGATCTCTAGGTAGAGTCATCAGCAACAAACTTCTAGCTTTAAGATCATTCTTCTTGCAAGCCTTTTCAATACTAGATTCAGGCACAGAAACTTTCACAACATCTGTGTCACCAACCTTCACAGTACTAGTCACAGGCTTAAAGGAATCACCAGTTTGAATGATCTCCCATAGAGCATAGTCCTGAATGAGAAAGTATTGCTCTATCAGTATCCTCCACATCTCAAACTCATTAAGTTTGAGCTTAGGTAGCATTGGTGTAGAAGCGTTGGACTGGTAGTTTTCCATCTCCATTGAATTGAGTGAGTAGATTAAGCTAATTCCTTGGATCTTCTAAAACAAAATATCAGAACCTTCGCTCTGATACCACTTGATGGATCTAGACACACTCCTTGTGTCAATGATATTTTGTATAATATTATTAAGCACGCGGAATTTACTTAGTAATACTTAGAAGATGGACTGTATGATGTATTGTATATAAACACAGATTAAACACAAAACTTAAGCTCCAATATTATTGATGAATAATACGAGTGATCTTAGCTTATCACTAGGGTTACACCTTGAAGCTCTTGTGTGTAATACGTAGGTAAATTAACAAGTACCTAAGACAATGACCTAGGATCTCCTTTTATACAACAAGGAGTCCTTTACAAGATAAGTATAAAGCTAACAGAATAGAATATACACAAGATCTATTCTATACTTATCTAGACGCGTTAACCTTATCATAAACAATAGTAGTGGTAATAATGTTCTAGCAGTGGGAATACGTTTCCACTGCTAGTGTTAAACCAAGCAGTATAAACCACATACTATCCGTGGTAACGGATTATTCCCAACAAAGTTCATGAAGAAAACAGGAAGAGGCATAGACTTCAAACCCAAACAGGGTATCACTTTTGACTAGTCCAAGATTGAATGCTTTAACTGTCAGAAGACTGGACACTTTGCAAGGGAATGCAGGTTTGCTAAATATCAGGCAAACAGGATGACTGAGAAACCAAAGCTTGAACTAAAGGAAATTCCTATTACTGAAACAAAAGCTTTAGTTGCTCAAGAGAATCTATCAGAGGTTGACTGGAGTGCTGAGTTTGATGATGAACCAGTAACCTATTGTATGGTAGCTATGGAGGAAGCAGGAAAAGAATCAATGGAAGAGTTTGATTGGAGCACAGCGTTTGATGAGGAACCTGGATTTGCTGCTATGGAATCTAGAGATGGTTATGGAAGCTTTCACTGAAGCATGGAGAGTGATGATGAACCTGTTTTGCTTGCTATGGTAGCTACTTCACCAAGTTCACCCCCTATCTCTGAGGTATGTTCTAAGTGTCATGACTTTTATCAAAAAGTGCTTAATGATTATGTGACTGAAAGAGATAAGTGTAGAACGGCTAGGGCTGAAGTAGCTGGTTACCAAATTACTTTAGATTCAATGGAAGCTAAAATAATAACACATGAAAATAATGAAATGGCTTGGGCTGAAAAGTATGAACAACATGATTATCAATTAAAATTAAGTGAATGGAAGTTAGGATGTAAGATTTCTGAGATTGAAAAACTGACTAAGGAGAGAGATGAATTGCTAGCAAAATTTGCTACTTGGGGATAATCTGGTCTTTCTCATGTTAGTTATGTTGAAAAACAGAGACGTGCTTACATTAGAACTGGACTAGGTTCTGGTATGGATTTCAGTAGCAGAGAAGAGAACCCACCTAGTAATCAGGATGACCTTGATTTTGAGGATATAACAACTAGTGATGATGAACTCATTAACTATGTAGACACATCTAGTAATGAGGAATCACTTAGCGAAACACCTCCTGAATATAAGAAAGACAAAGGTTATCATGCTGTCCCTCATCCCACTGGTAGTCATCAACCTATTAGACCTGATGTTTCTCGTTTTGGTGTAGACAACCTAGAGTTTAGGAAAAAGCTTACTGGTGAATCTATGTGTGAAACCCCAAAAGAAACAGCTGAGACACCTAAGGTAGATGCTGTTAAGAGTCAAGCACTACCTTCAACTCAAAGTACTGCCACATGTTCAGCAGTACCTTTAGGAAAAACTTTTCAAAATACTGCTAAACCTTTTAGGGATAACTTTGGTCATCATAACTCTTATCATTCACCTAGAAGACAGTATAGGTTTGGTCATTCACATAGAGGAAGAAATTTTGGGATTACAGCTCAAAAATTGTGTTTCGTTTGTTATAGTTCTGATCATCTGATCAAGGACTGTGACTTTCACTCAGACTACTTAAGTAAATTCCCAAAGAACAGATCAACCAATCATAAGCCTAGGGAGAATAAACCTGTCTGGAATCACTCAGATAGGGTCAACCATAGTAACTTCTCACAAGACTATAGGTACCCTCACCAGAGAAGACCTTTTTTGAAACCTCCAGTACCTTCAAACACTTTTCAAGGTACTGTTAAGCCAAAACCAGTAATTTCTCAAAGTACTGCTCAGTTTTCACCAAACACCTTTTGGAATAGAAACCCTAGGCGATCTAATTACTATCAATCTACAAGGCGTTTCAACTCAAAGAAAGTAGCTAGATCAAGGGACTCTTCACCAGAGGTTAAAACCAAATGGGTTAAAAAGGAAAGTACTGATGGGGAACAAACAGTACTTTCAGCAAGTGAAAGTGAAACAGAAATTTCGGTTGAAAGTAGCAAAGAAAACTTGAAAGAAAAAGAGATTTTTATTGAAAAACCAACACAATTTTTTGAAAAAACAAAGATAATTGATCATGTGCTTAAAGACAGTGGAAATTACATACTTAAAGAATTTAAGTATGTAACTCCACAAGGGGAACACAAGTCAGTAATGGCTTGGGTTCCTAAAATTAACTAACTCTTTTATCTTTGTGCAGGGCAACCCAGAAGAGGAGCTTAAAGATCATCTAATTATGGATAGTGGTTGCTCTGGAAGCATGACAGGAGACAAGGAGATTCTGTCAGATTTGAAGTCATACTGTGGAGGAAGAGTTGCATTTGGGAATGATGCTAGTGGAGGAAGAATTAGTGGGGAAGGAACTATCAAAGCAGGAAGCATAGATTTTGAGAATGTAAGATATATGAAGGAGCTCAAGTTCAACCTGTTGTCAGTATCTCAGATCTGTGACAAGAAGTACCCTATGTTATTCACTGACAAGGAATGTCTTATTCTTTCCCCTGAGTTCAAGCCTATTGATGATCACTTGGTAATACTTAGAGTACCAAGAACCAATGATATGTACAGTGTTGATATGAGGACTCTTAGCTCTTTTGAAAGAGCAACATGTTTAGTAGCAAAAGCAACACTCGAAGAAGCACATCAGTGGCATAGAATATTGGGCAATGTAAATTTCAAGAATATCAACAAATTGGTCAAAGGAAATTTAGTTAGAGGTTTACCCACCAAAACTTACAAGAATGATCACTCCTGTTTGGCGTGCAAGAAGGGTAAACAACATAAAGCTTCATGCAAAAAGCTTGAAGAAAGAACTATTAGAGAACCTTTGGAGTTGTTGCACATGGATCTATTTGGTCCTATTTTTGTTACTAGTCTAAACAAGAAAAAGTACTGCTTGGTTGTGACAGATGATTGCAGTAGATTCAGTTGGGTATTTTTCTTGGGATTTAAAGATGATACTTTTGATGCAATTCATGATCTAATCATAGCCCTTGAAAACCAATTGAGACTCAAGGTAAGAGGTATTAGATGTGACAATGGGACGGAATTCAAGAATAAACTTATGGATGATTTTTGTGCTAAGAAAGGAATCAAGAGGGAGTTTAGTATTGCTAGAACTCCACAGCAGAATGGTGTTGCAGAAAGAAAGAACAAAACTTTGATTGAAGCAGCCAAAACAATACTTGCAGACTCATTACTACCTATTCAATTCTGGGCTGAAGTTGTAAGTACTGCTTGCTATGTGCTTAACAGAGTATCAGTCACCAAAGCTCAGATGAAGACACCTTATGAGTTGCTGATGGGTAACAAACCCGATATTCGATTTATGAAGCCTTTTGGATGCCCTCTGACAATACTCAATACTATTGACAATCTGGGAAAATTTGATGGCAAGTCAGAAGAAGGATACTTATTGGGGTACTGCACCAACAGCAAAGGATTTAGAGTGTACAATAGAGTCACAAAGAAGGTTCAAGATTGTCTTCATGTTGAATTTTTAGAAGATCAAGAAAATTAGCAGGGTAAAGGTCCTGATTGGATGTTTGATCTTGAGGTTTTGACTTCTTCTATGAACTATGTACCCGTTAGAGAAGAAAATCAACCTATTCACAATGGAGAAGATTTACAGTATGTTGTTCATGGAGTCCATATTAGATCTGATGTTGTTCCTGATGAAGAACCTATAACTGTTGAGAAGGAGAAAAGTACTGATGAGCCAAAAGCTACATTATCTGCTGAAGAACAAGCTATTCAATAAGAGCTTAATATGATGCTTTTTCAAGATGTCATAGCACAATCTTATGATGATGATCAAAGAAGAGCTTATGGAGAAGCAAAGAAAAAGAACAAGTCTGCAGAGTTCACTCACAGTACTTTGGGTGACAGTACTTTCGATCAAAGTACTGCTTCACCTGTTGACAGCACTTTGGATGATTTGGATGATCCTACCATGCCTGGTTTAGAAGACACTGATGATGAATTTGAAGATGAAGGTATTTTCTCAGATTCCAATGAAGGTGCTGATTTTACAAATTTTGATGATAATCTTGAAGTTCCACAGACTCCTATCTTAAGAGTTCATAAGAATCATCCTACTGATCAAATCATTGGACCTTCTAACTCTAGAGTGCTTACAAGACACAAAGCTAAGGGTTTTTCTAAACCTCACAATGCTTTACTTAGCTTTGTCTATAAACAAAACAGGCTAAATCACAAGGATCATCAAACATGCATGTTTACTTATTTTATCTCTTAAGAAAAACCCAAGAGTATAGCTCAGGCATTAACTAAAGAAAGTTGGGTTGAATCTATGCAAGAATAACTTCTTCAATTTAAACTTCAAGAAGTTTGGGTACTGTGTGATCTACCTGATGGAAAGAAGGTCATTGGTACAAGATGGGTGTTCAGAGTTAAGAGAGATGAAAGAGGGAATGTCATCATGAACAAGGCAAGGTTAGTAGCTCAAGGCTACAGACAAGAAGAAGTAGTAGATTATGATGAAGTATTTGCTCCTGTAGCAAGGATTGAAGCCATTCGAATCTTCCTTGCTTTTGCATCATATATGGGATTTCAAGTTTATCAGATGGATGTCAAGAGTTCCTTTCTCTATGGCACTATCACAGAGGAGGTTTATGTCAAACAGCCTCCTGGTTTTGAAGATCCTGCTCATCCAAACAAAGTCTACAAGGTGGTTAAGGCTCTTTATAGCCTTCATCAAGCACCTAGAGCTTAGTACGAGAGGCTCTCTACTTTCTTATTACAACATGGTTACAGGAGGGGAGCCATTGACAAGACTTTGTTTATCAAGAGAGACAAGAAGGATATCCTGTTGGTTCAAGTATATGTTGATGATATCATCTTTGGAGCTACCAAACAGTCCATGGTTAAGGAGTTTGAGCAGCTGATGCAGAATGAATTTCAATTGAGTTCTATGGGTGAGTTAACATTCTTTTTGGGACTTCAAGTTAAACAGTCAAAGGAAGGAATTTTCATCAGTCAAGATAAGTATGTCTCAGATATACTCAAGAAGTTTAATTTTGATGCCGTGAAGCCAGTCACTACACCTATCAAATCTATCAACTCATTGGGCAAGGATGAAGATGGTCAACCTGTTGAAGTCAAGTTGTACAGATCTATGATTGGCTGTCTTATGTATTTAACTGCATCTAGGCCTGATATTATGTTTGTTGTTTTTTTTGTGCACGATATCAAGTCTCACCTAAGGTCTCTCATATGAATGCAGTGAAGAGAATTTTTAGTTATTTGAAGCAACAACCTAAGTTAGGGTTGTGGTATCCTAAGGATTCCCCTTTTCACTTGGAAGCTTTTTCAGATAGTGATTATGCAGGTGATAACTATGACAGAAGATCCACTACTAGAGGATGCCAATATCTTGGAAGAAGATTAGTTTCATGGCAGTGTAAGAAGCAAACAATTGTAGCAACATCATCCACTGAAGCAGAATATGTGGCTGCTGCAAGCTGTTATGGACAAGTTTTGTGGATGCAGAATCAACTCTTGGATTATGGGTTCAATTTCAAGAATACTCCTATCAATATTGATAATGAGAGTACCATTTGCATTGTGAAGAATCCATTTTATCATTCCAAGACCAAGCACATTCAGATTAGGCATCACTTCATCAGAGATTGTTATGAGCACAGGCTCATTAATGTTGTCAAGGTTCACACGGATGATAATGTAGCTTATTTACTCACCAAAGTATTTGATGTTTCAAGATTTAATCACCTGGTGGTAAGCATTGGCATGATTAATTATTAAGCTACGTTTAAGGGGAGGACTTATTAGTTAGTTAGACAGTCCTGTGCTTTGCTTAAGGGGAGGCAATACAATGCCCACATGGAGTATTTGTTATTATAGAGAAGAGAATGGGAAAGTACTGCTTTTTGGTTATATGAAAGTACTGCTTTGGAAAGTACTGCACACGTGGAAAGAACTGCTTGTCTTATTAAAGTACTATTCCAACGGTAATATTGAGGGATAAAACACACTAACGGTAACTTTGTTATTATGGGTTGTGATTTTTCAAATCCTACCTATAAATAACTACTTCTCGATTTTCCCTCTCATCTTTATTCGTATCAATC
This sequence comes from Chrysanthemum seticuspe, assembly GCA_019973895.1. Classification (NCBI taxonomy): domain Eukaryota; kingdom Viridiplantae; phylum Streptophyta; class Magnoliopsida; order Asterales; family Asteraceae; genus Chrysanthemum; species Chrysanthemum seticuspe. The sequence goes on from BPTQ01000006.1 coordinate 215,891,173, forward strand.
TTTTCCATATTTCTCTCTCTCTCTCACACAATTACGTATTCAAGAATCAATCTTCTTTAACAATCATCCATGGCAGATCTACACACAGTTTCTAAACATAACATGGTGGCGAATTTAGATAAAACAGAGGCCAATGTCATCTTCCATGACATCATTGATTTCTTCACTGGTTCCCCAATCAGTTATGCGCTTTTGGTGGAACCTGATATTAATTGAGCCCTGGATATAGCAGTTTTGGGAAACTGTAAGGACACATATGGAGAATGATGAATCTTATATAGCAGTTTTGGGAAACTGAAGCATCAATTCGTGAAGATTTATTGTTTGATGATGCAGAAGGAGCTATTAGGTTTGATAAACAGCTTCTTTGGGATACACTGAGAGATATTGGATATGAAGGGTCTTTGGTTGACACAACAACATTTAAGAAGCCCTTGTTCAGTCCACATTGGAAGTACTTAGTACATGTTCTTCTTCATTGTATCAGCTCTAAAAGTACTTCTTGGGAGCAATTTGGTTCAAACATTGCATTTGCACTGGTAGGATTAGCTACAAAACGTATGTTCAACTTTTCAAGGCTAATCTTAGATGGAATGCTCTCACACATCTCTCATGGATCAAGATGGTTAATGTATCCAAGATTTATTCAAGTCTTCTTGAATAAACAACTTCCAGATGTATCAAAGCCTTCAAGTCTTTTACATATTATGGTACAACCAGCCAAGATCTTCACATTTATGGCTAGGAAAAGTGATCTGTTTACTGGAAGGAACACTCCTTTAACCACTTCTATGATGGAGGTTGTTCAAGCAATACGTGATGAGGCTGCAGAGAGTGATGGCAGAGAAGGTACTACTTCAACACAAGGTACTGCTTCTCAAAGTGCTGCATCTCAAGAAACTGCATCACAAGGTATTGCTTTACAAGGTACTGATGTTAATGAAGGTACTGCAGTTTCTCCCACCTCATCACACCATACTACTCCTCCTATTGCGTCACCAGAACAAGATATTCCTATTTCCTCATCATCTTTTGGAGGAGACACAACTACTATACCCCCTGAAGGTTTAGTGCTGGATACTTTTGTTCTGACAAGGGAGTTAGTCAGTTTGAAGAAAACAACTTAGGCTCAAGCTGCATAGATAGTTCAGTTGAAGACCAAGTTAAGAAAACTTAAGCGTTCTATCTGGCCTGTGGTAACGCATCACAGATTATGGATCAAGGCTGAAAGGAAGAAAAGAAAACATTTCAAGAAGTCTTCAAAGAGCAAAAAGGTTCAACAACATTCTTCTGTCCAATTGGGGAGGAATCAAGAGCAAGAGAATTTGAAAGAAGATGCTGAATTTCAGGAAGAAAAAGAAGATGAACCTCAAAGTACTGATGCACATGTTAATATTTCAAGTACTGAGCCTGAAAGGACTGAAGTTCAAAGAACTGGTGTTCAAGGTACTGCTGATCAAAGTACTGGACTTCAAGAATCTCATAGACAAGAACAGATAACACCAAGAGCTTTGAATTTTGATGAAGAGGCTGGTCCTCCTACTGTTATACATGAAGAAGAAGCTAGTCCTTCAACAATTCCACAAAAAGAAGAAGCTGATACACCTATGGTTGAACATACTGCAAGTGATGACGAAATTGCAGCTGAGGTATTGCAAAATTTATCAAGACCAAGAGGTGTGAGTATTCCAGGAGTTGCTGAAGAACAACCTCAAGTTTATCAATCTCAACTAGTGTTAGATCCTAAAGATAAATGGAAAGGTAAAATGATTGAAACAAAGAAGAAAAAGAAACCTACTTTAGCACAACTAAGGGCTGCTGAAGTTGCTAGGAATGAGGAAGTAGCTAGAAAGGTACAAGCTGAATTGAATGCTGAAGTTGCTATTGAAGAAGCTAAGGATAAAGAAGCAGCTAAGAAATTGCAAGAAGAATTGAATGCTGAAGCTGCTGTACCATTAAAGACAGCTATACCTATTTCTGCTCTACCAAGAAGACCAAATCGTGCTAAAGAAAGAAATGCAATGATGGCTTATTTAAAAGGTCAAGGATATATTGGATTGCAGAAGTTGAATTATGTTGAGATGAAACAGCTGTATGAAGCTGTTAGAGAAGCTTATCAGAAGCATGTTGACATTATCAAAGACTTTAAAGAAGATGATGCTCAGAAAGAAGATGATAGAAAAGGAAGCTTAAAAAGAAAAAGAACAATTGAAGTTGAAGATGATCAGCCATCAAAGAAGGTTGAGTTAAGATCTGATACAGATGATGAACTAAGGAATTACTTAAGAATTGTAGAATTTGAGTATTCTAAAGATGATGCAGAAAAGAAGACAGAAAAGAAGAAGAAAAAATCACCAATAACTACTTTTGAAGTTGTAGAATCTAAGGATGGAAATTATCTGATGTTTCATAGAGAAGATGAAAGCTTCAGAGTGTTTAATATGCTATGGGATCTATTGCACATAATAGATAGAGAGGATTTATTTCATTTATATCATTTGGTGCAAGAATATTTTGAACATATTCCATCAGAAGGTGTTGGTTTAATCTTGCTTGGAGATCTCACAACCGTTTGGGAAACTGAAGAATCAAGCACTGATGAGATTTGGAAAAATCAAGAAGATTGGGAGATTATCAGCTGGAGATTTTTTGAAGAATCTGGAGTACATGTTTTAGAGTTAGAAGATGGAACTATGATTCATATGTTAGCAGATAGAAGATATCCGCTTACATCAGATCTTATGAGGAGAATGCTAGAGCATGGTATGGAAGTTGAAGAAGATAATGAAACTGCACTTATGGTCATCAAATTATTTATCAGATGGACAACTATAGCTGATGATGATATATGAATAACTGGTATGAATTTTTATTGAATAAATTTTTGAAATATTAGTACTTTATTAAAAGTACTGCTGGTCAAACAGTACTTTAGCCAAAGTACTGCTTGCAGCATAAACCAGTAAATGATTTTGAAAGAAAAACTTTTGTTAAGTGACAAATATTTTAAAACAAAAGTTAAAAGCAACAATGGTTTTTGAGATGGTTATAACAGCAGGTTATCAGTTCACCATGTTTACAAAAGAACTAGCTAATAAGTTGTATGGTAATCAACTCACCATATCAGCAAATGTAAAGAGTTGGCTAGCCCACAAGAAAATGGTTTGTGGTAAAGGCTGTGGAAAAACCATTTATATGGTAATTAGTTCACCATGGTTGCAAGAACTAACTAGTCCAAAAGGGTACAGCTTTTGGTAAAGACAAATCAAATCTATTGATAGCTGATGATTTTCTAAAAATCATATGGTTATCAATGTACCATGGTCTTACACACCTAAACATTTGGCTACTCCAGAGTTAATGGCTTTGGTAAAGAGACATCAAAATCCATTAAATTTCACTGATTCACCTCTCACAGGATTTTACACATCTGGAAGTGATGAGAATAGACTGAAATTTAACTGAATTAATGTACAAAATTGTCATATGTTGTTGAGTAGCTGAGAAGATGGAGCTTGCTGATTGTTGCTGAAAAGAATTACAAAGATTAAAACTACTTTGATGATGATGATATAAGCACAGAATCTACAAAGACAAAGTTTGAAGATAAAGCCACAATCCCTCTTTGAAGACAAAGATGTTAAAGCTGAATATACAAAGGAAACTTGAAGTCAAGCAAGTAGAATTCAAGTTAGGGGAGGATTGTTGGGATATGAAAGTCAACATACTGAAGAAGTCAAAGTGCTATAGATTCAAAGTACTACTAAGTAAAAGTCAAAGTACTGCTGTTGAAGTCAAAGTACAGCAAAGCTAAAGAACTTCTATATTCGTTTATGGAAAGCTTTGTTATTCTAGAATATTTTTTGTTTAGATTACTTGTCGTACAAGGATTAGAATTGTAAACCGACTAGGGTTATCCTTAAGCCTATAAAAGGACCCCTAGGTTGGCATTAGAAGTACGAACGTGACTTTAGAGTTTTAGGGAAGTACGATATTAGAGTTTTAGAGTTGTTAAAGAATCTGCATAACAAGCAGATTTAGAGTTATTAATAATATCGTTGAAAGTTAAAGTTAATTCTTCTTAGCTTTGTTAAGTAAATTCCGCATACTTAATAGAGTTTGCTCAGTCTTTCATTGTTAATAACTTAGGATTTATCCAAGGTTATTAAACCCTTAACAAGCTATATAGTTAGTTTGGTTAGAGTACATCAATCCAACATTTCTAACTATTAACTTGTACTATTTTTTTTGTTGAATCATCTACTTAATCTGTTTACAACCTTTCATATTTATAGTGAGGCAATTAGGGTTTGCATTTGGGTGGGTTAGTAAGTTGTCGACATTACTATCAATAGGCACGTGCCTAATAGGCTAGTCTGAAGCTTACTTTTGGCGTTTCCTGATTTGACAACTTAGAGCCCCAATGCATGTTTCACGCTTATTGATAAGTATTTGATCTTATCTTCTTGAGGAAGTTTCCCGCCCATGCTTTTTGTTGGTTGAGGTTGTATTTCAAACTAAGTCTTCAGAGTCCTAGAGACACTTGTCAGATCCTAGAACTTCTGGTGTTGCTTTTAGCTACTTAAAATATCACTCCCTGACACCGCATCATTTTGTAAAATTGTTTTGTTTAGATGGTCTTCGACGTCCCTAAAGCCAACCAGCGTTTGAGCTTTATATAACACTCACTGACATCAGTGAGTCCGTCTTTTGAATAATAATCAGATAGTCAAGTTCTCTGATAACCATCAAAGATTATGTCACAAGACATCAATCAAAATCACTTATACAATCTATCCGTGACATACCTTTTGACCCTTATCAGAGGTTTGGTTCTTTCTGACCTTCATAAGCCGTATTAGGCTATTTTATGTTTAAATATTTGTCATAGACAATTGGGTCAGTTTGTTAGATCCAGAAATATCCCCTATTTAAATATAAAAATACACTAATTTATCATAAGTGAGCATAATGGTTTCTTCTTACTCCTGATATTACATCAAATAATATAAATGATTCTACAATTTACACTATGAGTCTTCGATGTTCCTGATGTACTAAGGGAGATAACTCTATAGCTATCTTCTGAATCCTTAGCACAGTCTGAACATTTCATTGCCTCTCTGGGTCTAGATCTATCCATTGTCGGAGATCCTTTGACATCTTGTTTAGATCTTTAGTATTGTAACTGGCTATCTTACAATTTTTGCTATTTTTTTTTAAGTACAGGGATAACCAGTACATAATTAGTCATAAGTGAGCATATGGGCTTCTTTTTACAACTAAATTACAATAGAAAATAAGAATAAAGACAATTGAGCTCGATTCTTTATTGTTTGTAACTTCAGGTAAAGTTTCTGATAGACCAGAGACTATCATTTTACTGACATTTCCTGATGAACATTGATGAACATTCCCTGAAGACATCTCCTCTGCCCTAGATTTTCCCAAACTCAATTTCCTTACGATGCTCCAATTTGCAGATAATGTGTAATGCTTCTTTCCCCCTCTTGGTTTCTTCTTAACCACACTTATAGCTTATGTCTCTTGATACACGTATACTTGTAAAACCCTCAAATTCATATTATAAACTTTACGTCCAATTTGAATTTTATTCTAAGTCATTAATAATTAAACTTTATAGTACATGTGTAATTAAATAATTTAATTCCTATATATAATTAAAAACCTTATGCTATAAAGTTTCCTAAATTAAAATTAAACTACACTACTTAAAATAAAGTTAATGTTACACTACTTGTGAAGTTTTGTACAAGTTTATAAGCAAAATCCGAATACCTAACATCTCCCCCCCCCCCTTTGGCATTTTTATTCATTTATTTTGGATAAATTTCATTTTAAGACTTTCCTAATTAAAAATCTAATTATCCCCCAATCAATCCCTAAATCACGCCCCAATTATCCCCCCCCCCTCATTCCAATAATATTCGGCCTTCCTTTTTTTTCCCTCTCCAATTAATCGACAAAAAAAAAGAGACCCCTAGGCTTCCCAAAAAAATCGATTAGAAGATCAAGAAGATGAATTCGGTTTTTGATTGGTGATATTCGGGTGTTCTTCATCCCTTGTTTTCGGTGTTCTTGTGGTATCCCTAAACCCTTGTTCATTATCTTTTTAATTCGAATAATATATGTGTAATAACATGAAAACCGGAATTGAAACAATGGTAACATGATTACTTATGTAAAAGGATGACTAAAAGATGTTTTTGGAACCCTCAAACACTATAAAAAAATCGAATCTGGGTTAAATGGGGTAAAAAAATCGTTTAGGGTTTTGTTTGGGAGGGTCTTAGTTTGGGATAACTTTGTAAGCTGAAGATGTGTGCGTTATAGCTCGAGTTCCATAAGCGTTTTTCCTGGGTTTTTGTATGAAAACTTAGTGTAATGCTTTAATTAAGTTTTCTAAGTGGTTTGGACGAATTTGGAGATGTCTAAGTCGTATTTTTGAATTTTTTGGGATCAAGTGTCAAAGCTGAGAAAACGGGCCTGAAATTCAGTTGGATTGTTTGATTTTTCATATTCAAACCAAAGGGAATTTAGAGATCTCATTTTTACAAGATTGATGTTTAGGATATAAATGAATTTCTGGAAATTTTGGGAATTTTTCCAAGGTGTTTAAACATGTCTAATAAACGTAAACTTTTGAGGTGTACTTCGTGAACACTTCCTGGACACTTCCTGGACAGGTCTGGAAAGATGATTTTCTAATCCATACTTAAGCTCAGTAATAAAATCCCCAAAAATTCATGAAGTAACCTAACTAATAAGGTAACACCTGGCAATTTTCCTAAATTTACTAGAGTTAAGTTAATAGTCATGAAATTTTGTCCAATACGGGTCAAGATTTGAGGTTTAAAACCTAATATGTAATACAAGCCTAACAATAAGTATATGGCCAATAAATCTAAGAATAACTTTCGATATGAATATATAAATGATATGCGAACCGTAATCCGTGTAGATTAATTAAAGAAGATGTGGCGCTGTGTCTTCGTATTCATTCATTCGTTTGCTTTCCTTTCATTGGCGTTATGGTACAGATATTCTGACCTTTCTCTTAAGGCTTCTCATGACCTCTTACACATATTTTGATCTTTAGCTATCTTGATTATGAACCTTGAACTATTTTATGTAAACCTTTGAATTGACCCTTTACTATGAACCTTTTATTATGAACCCTTGATTATGCTATTTACCAAAATTTGACCTTTCCTTTTGACCCTTCAGTTTAATATCCGAGCCATTTTTCCTAGCCATGAAGGTAACATGGCCGTGTCATTGATGCACCAATGGCATGACTCCAGGGTGGTCGAGTGATGAACCATTCCATCCTTTTCGGTTATATATATTATGAGCTCAAGATTATTATATATGTTTGGCCACTAATATTTTTGGAGGGGCGTATGGATGCATCCTAGATTTGTTCTGTATATGATATGATATGACATGATTGATTTGTTTCGGTGATTGATGTTGTGTGCAATACACGTCCTTCACATTTCGGTAGTTAGCTACTCCATTGGTTACTTATGCTATGATATGTTTGTTTCGGGCTCGTGGTAGATTACTGATATTTTCTTTCCATGACCTTTTATCTTTGTAATGCCTCATGTTATTCCACAATGCACCATATTCTATATTTCTCGTTTTTAGTTTTCCATCGATTACTCATTCATTCATTATCCTTATGTGATTCAACTGACTACCATACTATACTCCATTTCATTGATTTTTCATACTCTCATTCCATTTTGGTTGACTACCAAGATTATACTTCATATTACCACTTCATATGTTTACCCTGCTATTATATGATTAATAAGTGACTAATCGTTTATCATGCTATTATGTGACTAATTGATTCACCCGCTTGCCGTGATAGTATGTAATTATTTGACTCATCCGTTTACGCTGCTATCATATGATTAATATGTGACTAATCGTTTACATGATATTATGTGACTAATTGATTCACCCATTTTCCATGCTAGTATGTACTTATTTGACTCATCCGTTTACCATGTTATGCCTTGTTTAGTTATTTTGTGGGCTATGATTATCATTTAGTATTCCTATTTGCTATTTGTGACTACCATTCTTGTACTTTTGGATGGTATTTTTCCATTGCTTACGATATTGTTTTAGCTTAGTAATTGATGTTTACCTGACTTGTTGATCTACCATGTTTACACTTATGTTCATGCTACTGGTTGATGAAGGAATATGGTTCAACTTATGTTATCCGTCTAGTTGACTTGTTTAGTTTGCCATGCTATATTCTTGTTTAGTTAATTCATTCGATTATGAAGTTCGTTTTGTATTCCTACCAGATACATGTGACTCTCATGCTTATACTGCTGCTAGTATTTCTGCTGGTTATGATACTGGTTCTGTTTATTAACTGTGGGTTATCTGATTTGTGTGATTGCTATGTTTACATTCAATTTAGTTATTTCCGCCTGCTTATAGAATTCAGCTTGGCTTATATGTATTCTGATTATCTAATTTATTTGTGTTGCCATATTTAGGTTTAGTTGATACGCTGACTGCTACGCTTGTACGCTGTTTAGTTACTTGTTTTGTTTATGATATTGTTTATCAACCTCTATTTGTTTATGTTTGGTTATTTATACGTGCTTATATCTATTCGCTGATGCGCTGCTTTGTTTTGGTCTCCTTCGACTGTTGTTCTTCTTGTTATCTCTTAATATTGTGCTCAGCAGGTTCCTCATTGACTCATTTTGTTCAATTGCTATGTCCTTGATATCAGTTTCCTTTGATTCCCTTCATACCTTGTTAGGAATTAGAAATTCCAGGTATTAAAGAGTCGGTCACCTCAAGTATATGTAATCGTTAGAAAGCTCGTAGTCGTAGTTATTTTAAGCTAAGTAGTATTTAGTTAAGTAACACCGTGGAGGACGGACGGGTCTTTCCCACTGTATGCCTGATCCACAGCCCGTTGTGTGGCGTTTTATTGTAAGACTATAAATACTCTCTACCTTCCAAGGTAGAGAGTTGGAGCTCATAATAAGATTTTTCTTTCTCTCACTAAAGTTCCCGAACCTCTAACTTTCTCTCTCTAAAACCTCTTGTACGCCTACTTTGTGTCATGGTTTGATGTGTATGTGAAATCCAATATCTTACAATTGGTATCAAGAGCCATGGTTAGATCATCTCTTACATATCTTTGGATTTCTAGTGGTTTTTAGGTGGTTTTTGAGTTTGAAAAAGTTTAGTGGTTTTTGCATCATTTGGGTGATTTTGTCACACCCCCAAATTACCTGTTTTGCAGCGGAATGGAATTCCTGGGGATTGACTGTCATAGCATCACAATCACAGTTATATTGAACGACCTAAAGTGTCGTTTGGAAAATACATCGTTTGATTTAATAAAACAATCAGAGTTTACAAATTATAGGTCCCAAATGAAAATCAACTTGTGCGGAAATAAGTTTGTTACAATTCAAATGATGTTTTAAAGTACGTAAAACTCAAGTGAGACGCGTCGTCACCGCGACTCTATGATGTGTCCAAATGCATGCCACGAAGTGAATGCCTTAGGTACCTGAGATAAAACATGCTAAAAAGTGTCAACAGAAAGGTTGAGTGAGTTCATAGAGTTTGTTTTGAAATGTAAAGCCTTTCAAAATCGTTTATGCAGCAAAGGCATTGTAAATCCACCCAGTTCCAAGTTCCGCCCATACAAAACTTGCAACCTGTGTGTTCACAACCCACTGCTAAATGTGTATAGTTTATGTTCAAACACTTGATGTCAAATGAATTCACAATAGTACCTAACTCGACGTAGAACAATAGAGCTTAATCAATAGGACTAGACTCAATGTATCAGTAGTCAACTGATTTAGAACATTATACGACGATGTATCAGTAGTCAACTGACATAGAACTTTATACGACGATGTATCAGTAGTCAACTGACATAGAACTTTATACGACGATGTATCAGTAGTCAACTGACATAGAACTTTATACGACGATGTATCAGTAGTCAACTGACATAGAACTTTATACGACGATGTATCAGTAGTCAACTGACATAGAACTTTATACGACGTAGAACTATACCAAACAAACAAAAACAACTAATATAGTGCAACCTTCAGTTTGAAACAATGATGATCATGATAAAAGTTATCCTAAAAAAGATAAAGTACTTGTGAAAAATAGTTAAGCATGTATCTCCCCCAAAATAGTTCAAAACAATTAAAAGAGTAGGGGCTATGACTCACCTATTGCAATGGTTATGATGACAAAAGTGGATACACTGAAATGTAGCGTGAATCTCGAAACTGACCTATTATGAATGATATGATATGTAATGAGTTATGATGTAATGTTATGCATGCATTTCGTATGTTATTTATACCATTTGTGAGTTTTGAAAATAATACTTATCGTCGAAAAATACTCTTTTGACGTCTTGACCATTTTTAAATTACTTTACTAGTATTTACGTCAAAATGTCATCCTTCAATAGTTTCTTAATGATTTATTGTGAAATTTTAACTTTTCGTCGTAAAATAATGTCGTTGGAAATTTCATGAAAGTGACAAAAATGGCTTCGAAAAGCTAGTCGTAAAATGGTGTACGTCGAACGTTAGGAAACGAACTCAACGGTTTTGGAAAGCTTGTATCAAAATCTCAAAGTTTTGGCATTTAAGTTTTTATCCTAGAGGTCTCGTTCATAAAGAAAAACATAGGTTAAGTAGGGTGATTTTGTCCAAAATGTAGTTTAAAAGTGAGTTTCGGCAAAGTTTAAGCAACCGTAAATAATTTATTACAACTCCGCTATTCAAACGGTTGGTCATTTTGAAAAATATGCTTGGTGATCTCGATTTTATTAGAAGACATTTCGTTACAAAAAGTTCCACGTCAATGTTAAAAATAGCCTTCAATATGGTCGTTTTGTTTACCGTAACACTTGTTAAATGAAAATAATATAGTTTTTCGTAAATAATAAAGTTACGGCAATTTTATAAAAACGTGTATATTTTAGTCGTTACAAATCCGTTTTCTACGTATTATACGTCCTTAGCTTCGTATCAAAGTATACTAATATATTTTTGATAAGTCGAAATAATTTATAAAGCTTAAGACTCGTTTTTGTCTCGTACAAAACAAAAATAGGTTGCTGAAATTTTCAGAAATATATATTTCGTCGTCAAACTTGAAAAATTCATAACTTCTTCGTTATAACTCTGTTTTAATCCGTTCAAGCGGCCACGGATTCGTTTTAAAGTATATTTTCTAAATATCTAGGCCAAAAATTCGTGTCTACTGTCGGATTTTCCAGAAATACAAAACAAGATCAGACCACTTTTTATACTTGTCGAAAAGAGTTTTTCTCGTACTAAACCTATTCCAATCCCTTCAAAACAACTCCGAAGCTATTCTAATCCTACCATACACCTTCTTAGGGTGTCATGGGTTCCTAAACATCACCAAGACTAATATATAACAAGGGATAAATTATAGGATGACTTATATGTATAAAACTCTAAAAACAATGTAAAAATGGTATAAATAACCATAAGTCTTGCATGCTTGCTAAAAAAAATGATGAAATACATATGAAATGATAAGGAAAGATGTAAATAAAAATGATATGCTTACTAGTTACTTGATGAGGTGATAAGGACAAGGGATTAACCTAAACACCCTAGGTTTTTATTTCAAAACCTTTAATAAGAGTGTAACTAGAGTGTTTAAAACTTGATCTTGACAATTTGATGATTTCTTCTTACTCCTATGGTGTGACCGGTTTTGAGAGGAACAAAGCAAGAGAGAAAAAGCAACTTACTAACTCTTGAATGATTTTTATGAGTGAATGAGTGAAAATGTTACTTGGAGTATAGATATATACAATCAAGACAATTGTTACCAACTCAATAAATGCACTACCCCCCTTGGTCGGCCAAGGGGGAAGTATTTGTAATATATATATATATATATTTTTTTTCTTTCATAATGTATAAAATTGTTAAAAAGTGTAAGTGAAATGTATATGTAATAATAACTTGTAAGATTGTATATACATTAGTGTATTTAAGGTAGTTTTAGGTAAAAGTAATTTTTAATAGATCAAAGTAAAGTATAATGAGATCATAAAAATTGTAAAAATACATTTCTTGCAAAATTTGAGTGATATAATAATTATCGTGTAGTTTTTAAGAAAAGCGTCGTAATAATATAAACTTAACGATTTATATACAAAATAAATTTAAAACACTAGGTAACTCAAAATATTGTTTTTATAAACTAAATGTAAGTATAAAAATATATCGAGATCATTTTTGGAAGTATCGGATTAAATGTTCAAAATAATAACTTACGCGATAGCGTTTATTTAATATGAAATTTACGCGTTTAATGTGAAATGCAAAATCATGAATGAACTATCATGATGCAAATGATGCTAATGAAATGTAGACTAAACTTAGTCTATATGAAATGTTCGTGATGGTATGATCATGAATTCGCCGCTAAACCTTTAAGGTTACGCGAATTTGGAACACGCAAACCTAGTTTACGATAAATGATGAAATGGTGAAGCATGAATTGTTTTGAGAAATGACCTGAAATTACGGGTTGTCACATTCGCCCAACCAAAAAGGAATTCAGTCCCTGAATTCAGTTCGTGTTAGTCTATTGAATTTTTGAGTTTGTGATGAATAACGAGGAGAGAAGACATGAAGAGGTGTCGTTACGGTTATCGATGATTGAGAGTGTATAAACATCATAGTAGAGAAAATATCGGATAAATCTCTCATAAGTAACACTTTGAATTGGAACATGCGAAAATTTTGCTTGCACTAAGATTTATAAGTAACCGCTCCGAACATAACATGATCCCTCCAGAATTAGACATAGTTAGCTAGGCTATGTATAATTAAGGAACAATGACGTGACGTTCGGTTTAGTTGTTATAACTCTCAATGTTTACAAGGATTTAAACCGTGTCGTTAAAATGGTAGTTAAAGTAAAAAGAATTAAAATTCTCGTAAATGATATCGAATCAAAAGGAAATAAAGTACGATAAATGAGAATGTTTTACAACGAGTGGTTTAGCAAAAGTGGTACATCTTAAGTCATAAGATCCGAATACGATGGAAGACATAAACTTAGTACAACATAGTACATAAAGAAAAATAAGACTGTTAGTTTTCGAACTTCTTCAGTCTTCCGCGTTGTTGATACCTTGACGAGCTTCTCCTCCTCCTAACATGTATGCATTCCCATGAGCACCTTCAACTTGTTGACCTTGGTTTTGAGGACATCGATTACGATAATGTCCTTGCTCCCCGCACCCGTAACATGTACCCATGGCCTTGCCTCTACAGTTCCTGGCAAGGTGTCCCAGTTGTTGACACTTGTAGCACTTAGCAGGACAAAGACCCGTGTGATGATACTTACATCGACTACATAGTGGGTAGGTTCCAGCATAACCTCTGCCTTCTATTGTTGCAGCGACATAAACCATTGCAGTTTCTTGCCCTCTATTCTGTTTTTGATGACGGTTAGTGTTACGGTTTTGGTTGTCGTTATCATAACCTCCCTGGTCATTTTCCCATTTCCTTTTGTTGTTGCTAGTTTGGTGGCTGCTGTTGTTGTTGCGGTTATTGTTGATAATGTTTTCCCCTTTCACAACTTGAGCCATGAGTTTTTGAGTCATCCTAATAGTTTCTTCAATTGTTTGTGGATCGGAAGAAGTTACATCTCCTTGAATACATTGTGGAAGTCCTTCAATGAAATTTTCCAGTAATTTCTCATTGTCTGAAACCATTGATGGACATAGTGCAGCCAATTCTTGAAACCTCCTGATGTAGGTCTCGATGTCATAACCGACAGTCACTAACTCGTAAAATTCCGTTTCCAATTTCTGCACCTCCGTGCGTGGACAATACTTCTTAGTTACCAGATTCTTGAATTCACCCCACGTGAGCTTATAAGCATTTTCGATACCAATAGGCTGTGCATACGAATTCCACCATGACATTGCGCCATCTAAGAGTGTACCAGTGGCGAACTTTACCTTGCAGTCATCTGGGCAATTGCATAGAAGAAATACAGACTCCATCTTTTCAAACCAACGGATCATAGCAGTGGCTCCTTCCGTGCCTTTGAACTTTGTGGGATCACAGTTCTTAAAGTCCTTGTATGTACACTTACGAACTCCAGACCCTCCTGCAGCTCCTGTAGCAGCAGCAAGTCTAGCAGCTTCAGCAGCAGCCGCGGCCTCAGCAGCAGCAGCTACCATTGCTCGTTCTTTCCTTAGTGCCTCGGCTATACTATCCTCTACATACTTTTGCATAGCCGCTTGAGTCAATTCAGGTGTGGCTTTCTTCGGCGCCATAATTCTTCAAAATAAAAGGAAGGGTGAGACGTAACAAAGTCCTATGTTAATAATAAGCACTCTAAAGAGATGTGATAAGAGATGCTAAGTTTGAGGTTATTTTTTTTTTTCAAAATGATCGACGGGTTCCGAAAAGGTGGGTTATGAGATGTTGTAAGTGCTTCAAGTGTATGGTGGTTTAGTGACTTAATGTGTGAATAACTTGTAACTCGACATGTTAGTGGTGAAACAAAGGAGTGAGAGTGACTTCGCCCTACTTAAAGGTTTACCTCAGCATTCGACGTTATCGGTGATAAATCAGTTGATATTAAAATCATGATAGGGAATGACAAAGCATTCTCCACATTAGAGTATGAGGAAAAGGATAATGGGATGAGTATTTGAAGGCATCTATGTGACAATCGATTTCGAAATGAAAGTAAATAACTCGTAAAATGTGCGTATAAAACCGCATGTAAAGTGACTATGCACTTATGATGAAATGATGAGATGCTATGATGATGTAGTTAAAGTCTAGGGTCAATGATGCAACCTAGTTCTCTATAACCGAAGCTCTGATGCCAATCTGTCACACCCCCAAATTACCTGTTTTGCAGCGGAATGGAATTCCTGGGGATTGACTGTCATAGCATCACAATCACAGTTATATTGAACGACCTAAAGTGTCGTTTGAAAAGAACATCGTTTGATTTAATAAAACAATCAGAGTTTACAAAGTATAGGTCCCAAATGAAAATCAACTTGTGCGGAAATAAATTTAGTACAGTCAAACGATGTTTTTAAAGTGTATAAATCCCATGTGAGACGCGTCGTCACCGCGACTCTATGATATGTCCACATGCATGCCATGAAGTGTATGCCTTAGATACCTGAGATAAAACATGCTAAAAGTGTCAACACAAAGGTTGAGTGAGTTCATAGAGTTTGTGTTGAAATGTAAAGCCTTTAGAGAATGTTCATGCAGCAAAGGCATTGCAAATCCACTCAGTTCCAAGTTCCGCCCATACAAAACTTGCAACCTGCGTGTTTACAACCCACTGCCAAAATGTGTATAGTTTATGTTCAAGTGCATGATGACTAATGTATTCACATAATTGTACATTACTTAATGTATCAATAGTCAATTGATATAACACATATGAGTGTTGTTTCAAATAGCCCCACTTTTTCTCGTTTTAATTATTTATGAAACTCTTTGGGGGAGATACATGCTCAATAATTTTTATTACATTCATGACTATTTGCAAATTATATGTTATCCGAACTGAATGTTTAGTCATGCGAAGTAACAGTATTGCCATACTTAGAATTTCCATATCATAATCATTGGACTGATGGTCTTGGTATAATCATTGAACTGATGGTCTTGGTATAATCATTGGACTGATGGTCTTGGTATAATCATTGAACTGATGGTCTTGGTATAATCATTGAACTGATGGTCTTGGTACAATCATGAACTAATGGTCGTGGAGCTATTTGAAACAACACTCATATGTGTTATATCAATTGACTATTGATACATTAAGTAATGTACAATTATGTGAATACATTAGTCATCATGCACTTGAACATAAACTATACACATTTTGGCAGTGGGTTGTAAACACGCAGGTTGCAAGTTTTGTATGGGCGGAACTTGGAACTGAGTGGATTTGCAATGCCTTTGCTGCATGAACATTCTCTAAAGGCTTTACATTTCAACACAAACTCTATGAACTCACTCAACCTTTGTGTTGACACTTTTAGCATGTTTTATCTCAGGTATCTAAGGCATACACTTCATGGCATGCATGTGGACATATCATAGAGTCGCGGTGACGACGCGTCTCACATGGGATTTATACACTTTAAAAACATCGTTTGACTGTACTAAATTTATTTCCGCACAAGTTGATTTTCATTTGGGACCTATACTTTGTAAACTCTGATTGTTTTATTAAATCAAACGATGTTCTTTTCAAACGACACTTTAGGTCGTTCAATATAACTGTGATTGTGATGCTATGACAGTCAATCCCCAGGAATTCCATTCCGCTGCAAAACAGGTAATTTGGGGGTGTGACAGATTTCTAGTGTTAAAGTTTGGATTTTGATAGTACTTTTCTGTTTAGAATCATCACAAGTGTTTAGGTTTTGATTTTGAAGGCTTGAATCATCGTGGTTGGGTTGTTTTTGGATTGAAAGGTGGTGTTTTTGTGATTTTGTAGTTAGCGACTTGGTTCTCGGTGTGATATTCATCATAGCGACTTGCTTCATAAAAAGTTAGCGAGTTGGAGTGGTATTTGGTAGCGATTTGGTCCTAGCGACTTGTCTATTGAGACAAGCCGACAAAAAGTACACGTAGTAGATTCTCCACTACACGTAGCGACTTGGTGTAAGTTAGCGACTTGTACTTTATATTGTTAGCGACTTGGTGTTAGCGACTTGGTACCTAGCGAGTTGCTATTTAGCGACTTGGTGCTTAGCGAATTGCTGTCAAAATTTTGCTAGCGACTTGGATTGTAGCGAGTTGTTATATAGCGACTTGGGACTATAGCGACTTGGCACTTAGTGACTTGGTTCAAGGTTTCCTAGTGACTTGGGTGATATCCTTTGAATACGGTTTTCTCTTGATTTAGTAAAATCCCGTGAAAGAATCTATTTCCCGGTTTAATCATAGAGTTATAAAATCCCGTTTAATCAGTCATCATGTCTACCAACATTCCTACAATCATCTCCACTGTTGTCGAGGATGTTCAAGCAGCTGGTTCAGATACTCGTCCACCCATGCTTGACAGAACTGACTACGACTCTTGGGCTCAACGAATCAGATTGTACTGTCTTGGAAAGGAAAATGGAGTCAACATTCTCAAATCCATTGATGAAGGACCATATCGGATTGAGACTACTAGAGACTTAATTGATATAGCTGAAGATGGAACAATGATCTATAGAATTGACAGACCAAAGACATATGATGAGCTCGATGATAAGGAGAAAAAGAGATTCGATGCTGATATCAGGGCTTCTAACATCGTACTTCAAGGTCTTCCAAAAGATATCTACAAGCTGATCAATCACAACACCGAAGCCAAGGCAGTGTGGGATAATGTCAAGATGCTTCTCTCAGGCTCTAAATTAACTATGGAAGACAGAGAATCACAACTCTATGATGAATTTGAACACTTCAAGATGAAACCAGATGAGAGTGTTTATGAGTACTATGTGAGATTCCACAAGCTTGTTAATGATATGAGGAACATCAGAATGACTATGCCAAACATTCAGCTGAACTCAAAGTTTGTGAACAACATGAATCCCGAATGGCACAAGTTTGTCACCTCTGTGAAGCTAACCAAAGGATTAAAGAATAAAAACTATGAGCAACTATATGCCTTCCTCCTTCAGAATGAGAGACATGCTATGTTTGAAAAAAGGATTCTTAATCAGTTCAAAACCAACCAGGGAGAGACAAGCTCATCAAATGATTTAACTGCCTTCTACTCAAACATCAAAATCACAACCAAAGCCTCACAAGTCATACCCATGGGTAATGGTAATCACAAACTCATTCCTGATCCTATGTTCAAACAAGCTGATGCTGATGCACACGTGGGAAACTTCATTAATCAGCTAGCTCTCCTGATTAGTCAAAACATGAACTCTCTTCCACACACCAACAACAATCTCAGAACTGCTTCCAATCCACATAATCAAGCCACTGTCAGAGATGGGAAGGTTATGGTGCAGCCAGTTCAAGAACGACAATACGAACAAGCAAGAGGTGGAGCTGGTAGAGGTTATGCTGCAAATCAGAATAGGGGAAGGAATGGAAATCAGGGTCAAGCAAAGCCAATCAAATGTTACAATTGTGGAGGTGAGGGACACATTGCAAGGAACTGCACATTGCCAAAACGCCCTCAGAATGTCGAGTACTTCAGGGATAAGATGTTGCTTGTGCAAGCTCAGGATAATGGTGCAGCTTTGGATGAAGAGGAGTTGTTGTTCTTAGCTGAGGGAAATGCTAAGACATATGATGCAGATGTGGATGAGCAACCAATTCAGGAGATAGGCCATAATCATCAGAATGCCTTTCAAGTAGCTGATTGTGATGCATACGACTATGATGTTGATGAAGAACCCACTGCACAAACCATCTTCATGGCTAGCATTTCTCCAATGGTCTCTCCTAAAGTCTCTTCATCACCACAAGTTGGTCCATCCAAAGACAAACTCATTTCTGAGGTATTAAAATTATACGATGAAGTTGATGAGCAAAAGATACATAACGAAGTACAATCAACTGTATTTATTGAGTCAGATATTGAAAATATGGGTAATATCAAGGTTGTCCCATATGATCAATATGTGAAACAAAGTGAAAGTGAGATTGTACCAAGTGATGCATCTTCTGCAGTCAATAATGATTATGTTTTTGATGAATTCACTGCATGTGCCCCTGATGATTCTGTCATCTCTGAACTGAATGCCTATAAAGAACGTGTTGTTATTTATGAACAACCTGCAAAATTTGAGTTGACCACCCGTGAGCAGGAAATGGATGACCAAATGCATACAACTATTAGAAAAATTAGGTTTAGAGAAGAAGTATTAAAACAAGAGTTAAACTCCTTACAAGAAAAGCTTTCTAAAACTGCTAAGCAAAAACAAGAACTTCAAGAAAATGTTAAAATGCTTAAGCAAGAATTCAGTGCTAAGGAATCAAAAGTTTTGAATGATTTTTATAATCTAAAAACCTTGAAAAACAAGCTTGAAAATAAGTTGTACGTACAAGGAAATACCATTCAGACTGCTCACTTAATCACTAAGCATAGAGTCTTAAGCGATAAGCATAGCATTCCCCTTGTTGAGGAACCAAATCCAGAGGTCATTAAAAAGGCTAGAAATGTTCATAAGGTTCTTTATGATGGCAATGAAATTCTTAAACCTAGACAAAAACCTAGTTGCGTTAAGTACACAGAGGAAGATAAGAAATCAGATGAAGTCACTAGGGAGAAGATGATCAAGAAACTAGATGATCCTAAATGTAAAGAGAAGAAAATAATTATCACACCCCATGAGTACAAAAAGGAGAATTGGATCTCCTTGAACATGTTTAAGCCTCAAACATTGTTGACTCCCGAATAAGTGTTCTGGAAAATGGACTTAGATAAGCAGAAAGCGGAAAATATTGTTGAAACAAACTCTCCCCTTAGGAAAATGCCTAAAGCGACTGTGTATCCTCCCAATACACCAATGCATCTAGTTCCTAGAACTATTGCCACTAAAAGCAAGACCTTAATCAGTCAATATGTTATTTTTCAACTGTTTGTTGATTTTGAGAAAACTTGTAAGAAAAGGATCACACCGACTGGTATAACTGAAGGGGAAAGGGGTTTTGAGCAAACAAAAGAATGTTATTTAACTGAAGTCATGCCTTTCTTTAAACAACTAAAAGATCATTTTGAAAGTCTTAAAAAGGGAATGAATTTAGACATTAAAGAAATGGAAAAGGAATTTGATGCAATGATAGTTGAGGTTAGTGACTATGAGCGTGCACTAAAATATAATGAGATTGAGAGGAAGAACTTGCATACATTGAATGAGACTCTTATTACTGAATGTGTTGCTCAAGATGTGTTTTTCACTGCTACAAATTGTTCCATTAACGCTTCTCAATTTCATGAATTATCTGTTGCCCTGAAAGTCTCCCATGATCGTGTCATTGAGCTTGAAAAGACTAATTCTAAACTAAATGAGAAAATTGAACTGGATGATCACGACAATTTGGTTAAACATTTTTCTAAACTAGAGGTTGAGCATTTTAATTTACAACTAAAATATCAACATCTTAAAGAAAATGTCAAAACTTCAAATATCAAGACATCCTCAGATGCTCCAGAGTTTGATGCAGTTTTTCAAATTAACAAACGTGATGAACAAATTCAAGCTCATTGTAACACGATCAGAAAGTTGAAAGCCTAAATCTCTCAATTAAAGGGTCAAAAGAACGATGTGACAGGCTCCCAAATGCCTCCTCCTTTAGATTCTCAGAATTCTCAAACGTTTCATCTTCAAAACTTAGTAAATACATTACAAAAGGAAAACGAAAGTTTTCTAGAAGAAAATGAAAAGGTTAAACGTCATTTCAATGAGTTATTTGAATCAATAAAGGTCACTCGTAACAAAAACAACGAACAAATAGCTTCATTGCAAAAGGAAATTGAGAATCTGAAGAGCCAGGTAAAAGGGAAAATGCCAATGACCAATGGGGAGAATGGTGTATCAAAGGTACACTCTTGTAATAAATATGCTTTGTCTGTGAAATATGTTCCCCCTCATCTCAGGAACAACAAACTTGCTATTCAAACATATTTATCATCCCTTAAGGATTGTCTAGAATATCTACGTGAGATTGTTGAAGAGGATAAATTAGAGAAACCAATTGACAATGCAATTGGGCATGCATGCTTATATGCCAAACGATCTCAAGAAATTTTAGAATGCTTAATCACAATATGCCCAAAGTCCTTAGGTGAGAGAGTTAATCCCTTGATTCCATGTTCGATGCCTAGTGCCAAGTATGATATTCATTCGATGCCCGATGTTTTAAATGTGAACCTTAGTGTGCCTTCAAGTAGTTCAGATTCCAGATCTGTTAATGCTAAGAAAGCGAACTCTGATGTGCCTTCTAGAAGTACAAATCCCAGCACTTCTAGTGTTAAGAAAGTGAACCTTAGTGTGCCTGCATGTAATTCAGATCCCAGCACATCTAAACAGGAGATGCAAAGAGTAGCAAAACCAACTAATGTTCCCATTCCCTCTACAGGAGTAATCAGTGACATTAAAGCGAGCAGGTCAAAGTCTCAAGACAATACAAGGAATGATAGGACCTCGCAAGCTAAGAATGTGTATTGGAAGAGAGTAGAAGACCAACCTAGAAACTTTAAGCTTGAGTCGAATAAAACGAATCGTGTTGATTCTAGTATTAGCCATAGGCGTACTGTAATTAATTCAAATTCTGATACTATTTGCAAACCTTGTAATGATATCTGCTTAAAATATGTCTCTAATCATGAATGTGGTGTGAATGTTTTGTCTAATGCTGTCATACCCCCAGTTAATATTGTTAATGCAAAAAATCATGTTAAAAAGGCTAAAAGGCAGAGGCGAAAGAAAGTTAGAAAACAGTGGAAGCCCACAGGAAGAACATTTAGTAAGATAGGTTATCAATGGATACCTGTTGGCCATAAGGTTAATCAGACAATGCCCACTAGAAAATGGATGCCTACTGGTAGAACTATTCCCTTAAGAAGTGAACATACTTTAAATAGGGCAAATACGGACACTAGTACTGCATCTATTCATAATAACTCCATTGATTCAATTTCTGAGATGAATGTTTCTATTTCTGATGTGGGTGTTCCAACCATTGTTACTAACCAAATGGAACCCATTCTTGCATGGGGATCCCAATTATCCAGTTATCCATTCTTGTCTGTGTTCAACTGCAGATCGTACAAATCGTTATGTGGTACCTGGACTCAGGCTGTTCCAAGCATATGACTGGCGACCGGTCGCGGCTCATGAACTTCGTGAGCAAATTCATCGGGATAGTTAGATTCGGGAATGATCATTTTGGTGCAGTTATGGGTTATGGAGATTATGTTGTTGGTAAAAGTGTTATCTCAAGAGTATATTATGTAAAAGGGCTTGGTCATAACCTGTTCTCTGTTGGTCAATTCTGCGATTCTGATCTAGTGACCCTGTTGACAATCCCATGATTGAACGTACTAAACTAGATGAGGACCACTCAGGGATCATGGTTGACCAAACGAAATATCGTAGTATGATTGGATCTCTGATGTACCTCACAGCTAGTAGACCAGACATCTTGTTCGCTGTTTGCATGTGTGCTAGATACCAGGCTAAGCCTACTAAAAAGCACTTTGATGCGGTTAAACGGGTCTTTCAGTATCTCCAAGGAACCATCAATATGGTACTTTGGTACCCGAAGGACACCGGTATGTCACTAACAGCCTATGCAGATGCTGATCATGCAGGATGTCAAGATACTTGTCGAAGTACGTCTGGAGGTGCTCAGTTTTTGGGTGATAAGCTTGTGAGATGGTCTTCAAAGAAGCAAATGAGTACTTCTATTTCCTCTACAGAGGCTGAATACATAGCCATGTCATCTTGTTGTGCTCAAATCCTATGGATGAGATCCCAATTATCTGACTATGGCTTTGAATTTAACAAAATCCCTCTGTACTGTGATAATAAAAGTGTTATTGCTCTCTCATGCAACAACGTACAACACTCAAGAGCAAAGCACATCGACATTCGACATCATTTAATCAGGGAATAAGTGGAAAACGGTGTGTTGGAACTTTACTTTGTGAGGACTGAATACCAGTTAGCAGACATCTTCACCAAAGCTCTTCCTAGAGAACGTTTTGAGTTTATTCTTCCACGACTTGGCCTTAAAAGCCTTCAACCAGAAACACTCAAACGTCTTCAAGAGGAAGAAGAGGAGTAAAAGTTTTCCTTCATCTATCTCTTGTATATATCTATTCGAAAAACAAAATACAGAATTATAAAACCTTCAAAAATCAAATAGAAAAATATAAAACTTTCAAAATCCATAAAAATTTGAATATATATATATATATATATATATATATATATATATATATTCATTTTGTCATGTTTTTCTCGATTTGATAATATCTACGGTCTTGATGATGTCATTCAAAGAATGATACGGGACTTTAGATGTTGTTCGAATTTAAAATATATATATATATATATATATATATATATATATATATATATATATATATATATATATATATATATATATATATATATATATATATATGGGAGAAAGAGAAAAAATGGTTTATTGTCATCTCAGGCAGTAACCCGCTTTTTAAAGAAAGAACAGAGCCATACTTTATCATGTTTTCAAAATTCCATGCTCTGATTCAATAAACATTTATCTGCTGAAAACTAACTGCTTTGAAAAATAACTAGTACTCTATTTTTGATAATCATCTGGACTTATTTGTCAAAATATCTATCTCTCAATCAACAACCTTTGTCATTGATTGAGGGGGAGAATGATTTCAATTAAATTAAAAGGTTATTTTTCATTCAATTGTTTTCAAAAGATAATCATGCATGTTTAATTCAATGGAGTATAAAGTCTTAAAATCCGATCCTTATCAGATAAAACGCTTTCATGATCAAGTCACAATTCTCCTTAAAAGCTTTCAAAATCAAGTTAAATCTACAGAGATCACAAATCTCAAATGATTTGATAATTGTGATCGGGGGAGAATTTGTGATTTAAACTGGATTTAAACTGATAATTCGGTAAATGGTTTTATAAGGATGTACAAGCTCTCCTTCCCACATGTGCCAAACGATTTCAAATTTTCCATGCACATGTTGAGGGGAGCATCTATCTTAAACCACTAAGATTTGAAACGTGATCAATGTGTAGGTTTCTTCTTGTATGTGCAAAACTCTTCCAAACCTCAAGGCACATATTGAGGGGGGCAAACTTATAAAAACCTCATCCTTCCCCAAAATGCTTTATCTACTTGATTTGATTAGGGAAGTGATGTTGATATCTTTTAGAAAATGGTAGTCAAAGAAGTTAATTCTTTCTCTTGCCTTCGTGTGCAAAACAATTTCAGATACTTGATGCACATGTTGAGGGGGAGCTCTTGTTCTAAAAATATAAAAAACAATTCAGGTACAAAATGCTTTGATAATATATCATAAGTATCTGGATTGATTTTCAAATGGTTTTCAATTGGTTCCAATGGCAGATGAACAATACCAAATAGACCGACCAACTTTACTTTATGTATGGTGATATAAGGATGATAAGGTTAGGTATTTGTTCCCATGATCCGCCAGAACCGGAGGGATCTACCCAGGGACAATCCACTAGATAGTGTACAAGTCCTTAGGTATAATGAAAAAAGGAGAAAAATGAGATATGGGAAGAGTGCGGACTGAGACTGAGCTAGTACTGGAATAAACCCAACAAGGTTCTAGCTGTGAAGTCTCGGTAAGCACTGAAGGGGTTGAAGAATGAAAAAGAATTGAATGAGAAAAGGGTGAAAACAAATAGCCCTCCATTTATTCAACCTTAGGGCAGAAACCGGGTTCAATACATTTGCTACTGGTGGTTACCAAGGTAACATTGGTATTGAAGACAAGACGTCATGGACCCAGTGACGCACTGCATTTCAACTTCCCAAACCACTCAAGTTCCTCTTAAAAGGACTTGTTTCATTCTCACGGGGAACCGACATTATCTATCGACTTTCTCTTAGAGATTGTTGATATTGAAGAAGGAGACCCTCTCCCTAGTCTCCGATACAGGATCCAAATATGCACAAATTGAGTCTAGAGCCACGAGATCATCAATAAATCTCATTAGGACACTTTCAATGAAGACTCTCTGTTTCACACAATGTGGAAAGAGAGATTATATCTTGAGTCCTACGCATTATCCTTGTGGTATTGCCAGAACATCCGAGTGATATGCAAACATATTCACAATGAAGATGGAAAGCCTTCTGGAGCCAACATCAAACAAACTCCTGGTAGGTGGCATGTGAGATCTATTCAATAGATCAACCATGTGACAACTGAACAGAAACAATGGAGCAATTCAATCTTTTGAATCAATCCTGGTTCAGGTTATGGATTGACGGATACCTTTGAAAAACCGGTTATTGTGCTTAAAAACTCTTTTCTTTAGCACATCGACCGTGTACGAATATTTCAAATCAAAAGGTGTTTTATAATTGATAATTGATTTTCATTAAAACCTTCGTTGTATTGCAAAAACAATTTCTATTGAGCAATACACGATTGTTTTTCAAATATCTTTTTATCAATCAGTGAATCTCTATTCGTTGGTTCACTCACTCCGTGTTGTCTTCTTTGAGACGTTCCGGTTTGAGAATGTTAGGAATTAGAAATTCCCAGTATTAAAGAGTCGGTCACCTCAAGTATATGTAATCGTTAGAAAGCTCGTAGTCGTAGTTCTTTTAAGTTAAGTAGCTATTTAGTTAAGTAACACCGTGGAGGACGGACGGGTCTTTACCCACTGTATGCCTGATCCACAACCCAAAGTGTGGCGATTTGTGTAAGACTATAAATACTCTCTACCTTCCAAGATAGAGAGTTGGAGCTCATAATAATATCTTTCACTTTCTCTCACTAAGTTCCCTAAACCTCTAACTTTCTCTCTCTAGAATTCCATCTTATTCGCCACCTTGTGTTATGGTTTGATGTGTATGTGAAAAGTTATATCTTACAATTGGTATCAAGAGCCATGGTTAGATCATATCTTGCACATCTTTGGATTTATAGTGGTTTTTAGGTGGTTTTTGAGTTTGAAAAAGTTTAGTGGTTTTTGCATCATTTGGTTGATTTCTTGTGTTAAAGTTTGAATTTTGTTGGTACTTTTGTGTTTAGAATCATCATAAGTGTTTAGGTTTTCATTTGGTAAGCTTGTATCATCTTGGTTGGGTTGTTTTTGGATTGAAAAGTGATGTTTATATGGTTTTTCATGGTAGCGAGTTAGTTCACGGATAACCTTTCTTCATAGCGACTTGCTTCATTAAATTGTAGCGAGTTACAGTGTTAAATCTAGCGAGTTAGATCTAGCGAGTTAAAGTACAAGTAGTGGAATCTCCACTACGGGTAGCGACTTGTGGTAGCGACTTGGTCAGTAGCGAGTTGCTCTTTAGCGACTTGTGTTTCTAGCGACTTGTGTAGCGAATTGCTGCCAAAATTTGGTTAGCGACTTGGTCCGTAGCGAGTTACTACTTAGCGACTTTTTTTTCTGTTAGCGACTTGGGATTCTAGCGACTTGGGTGTCTAGCGAATTAATTGGTAGCGACTTAGTGGATTTGTTTCTAGCGACTTAGAGCTTTATCATCTAGCGACTTGAGTGATTGTTTACGGTTTTCTCTTGATTTAGTAAAATACCGTGAAAGAATCTATTTCCCGGTTTAATCATTGAGTTATAAAATCCCGTATAATCTGATAACATGTCCACCAACGTCCCTACTGTCATCTCCACTGTTGCCGAGGATGTACAAGCAGCTGGATCAGATACTCGTCCACCCATGCTTGACAGAACCGACTACGATTCTTGGGCTCAACGAATCAGATTGTATTGCCTTGGAAAGGAAAATGGTGTCAATATTCTAAAATCCATTGATGAAGGACCATATCGAGTTGAAACGACTAGAGACATACTTGATACTAATGAAGATGGTACTCCTATTTACGGAATGGACAGACCTAAGATGTATGATGAGCTTGATGATAAGGAGAAAAAGAGATTTGATGCAGATATCAGGGCTTCAAACATTGTTCTTCAAGGTCTTCCTAAAGACATCTACAAGCTGATCAATCATAACACTGAAGCAAAGGCAGTTTGGGATAATGTTAAGATGCTTCTCTCAGGTTCAGAACTAACTATGGAAGACAGAGAATCCCAACTCTATGACGAATTTGAGCACTTCAAGATGAAACCAGATGAGAGTGTCTATGAGTACTATGTGAGATTTCATAAGTTAGTGAATGACATGAGGAACATCAGAATGACTATGCCCAACATTCAGTTGAACTCTAAATTTGTAAACAATATGAATCCCGAATGGCACAAATTTGTCACCTCTGTGAAACTCACTAAAGGATTGAAGGATACAAACTATGAGCAACTCTATGCCTTCCTCCTTCAAAATGAGAGTCATGCCATGTTTGAAAAGAGAATTCTTGATCAGTTCAAAGGTCAGGGAGATACAAGGTCTACAAATGATTCAACTGCCTTCTTCACAAATGATGAGACTTCCAACAATGCTTCTCAAGCTGCACCCATGAATCATGATAATCACAAACCCATTTCTGATCCAAGGTTCAAGCAACCTGATGCAAATGCTGTCATGGAACATTTCATCACTCAACTAACACTCATGGTTAAAGAGAACAGGACACTTTCACCTCACACCAACAAACTCCACACCTGTAATGAGATCCGAACCGCCTCCAATCTTCACAATCATTCTTTGATAAGAGATGGGAAAATTATGGGGCAACCAGTTCAGGAAAGACAGTATGATCAGGGAAGGGGTGGTGCTGGTAGAGGATATGTGGGCAATCAGAATCGAGGAAGGAATGGTAACCAAGGTCAAGCTAAGCTGATCAAATGCTATAACTGTGGTGGTGAAGGTCACATTGCAAGGAACTGCACATCTCCAAAGCGTCCTCAGAATGCTGATTACTTCAGAGATAAGATGTTGCTGGCACAAGCTCAGGACAATGGTGCTGCGTTGGATGAAGAGGAATTGCTGTTTCTTGCTGAGGGCAATGCAAAGACCTATGATGCAGATGTGGATGAGCAGCCTATTCAGGAGATAGGTCACAATCATCAGAATGCCTTTCAAGTCGCTGACTGTGATGCTTACGACTCTGATGTAGATGATGGACCTACTGCACACACAATCTTTATGTCTAGCATCTCTCCAATGGTTTCTCCCAAGATCTCTTCCTCACCACAAGCTGGCACATCCAAGGACAAACTCATCTCTGAGGTATTAAAACTATACGATGATGCTGATGTGCAACAGATGCATGACAAAGTACAACCAACTGAAACTTTTGAATCAAATATTGAAAATATGGGTAATATCAATATTGTCCCATACGATCAATACGTGAAACAAAGTGAAAGTGAAATTGTACCAAGTGATGCATCTTCTGCAGTCAACAATGACTATGTCTTTGATGAATACACTGCATGTGCTCCTAATGATTCCATAATTTCTGAACTAAATGCCTATAAGGAACGTGTTGCTATTTATGAACAACGGGCAAAATTTGAGTTGACCACTCGTGAGCAGGAAATGGATGTCCAAGTGAGTACAGTAATTAGAAAAAGTAAGTTTAGAGAAGAAGTATTGAAACAAGAACTAAATTCCTTGCAAGAAAAACTTTCTAAAACAGCTAAGCAAAAACAAGAACTTCAAGAAAATGTGAAAATGCTTAAGCAAGAATTTAATGCAAAGGAATCAAAACTCTTGAGAGATTTTTCTAATCTGAAAACTTTGAAAAACAAACTTGAAAACAAGTTGTATTTACAAGGAAACACCATTCAGACTGCTCACATGATCACTAAGCATAGAGTTCTAAGCGATAAGCATAGCGTTCCCCTTGTAGAGGAACCAAATCCAGAGGTAATTAAAAAGGCTAGAGATGCTCATAAGGTAATTTATGATGGTAATGAAGTCCTTAAACCTAGGCAGAAACCTAGTTGCGTTGAGTGCACTGAGGAAGATAAGATATTAAATGAAATCACTAGGGAAAAGATGAATAAGAAGCAAAATGATCCCAAATGCAAAGAGAAAAACATAATCTTCTCTCCTCATGATTACAAGAAGGAAAACTGGATTTCCTTGAACAAGTTTAAGCCTCAGACTTTGTTGACTCCCGAACAAGTCTTCTGGAAAATGGATTTAGATAAGCAGAAAGCTGAAAATATTGTAGAAACAAACCCTCCCCTTCGGAAAATGCCTAGAGCAACTGTGTATCCTCCTAATACACCTATGCATCTTGTACCTAGAACAATTGCCACTAAAAGCAAGACATTAATTAGCCAATACGTTATATTCCAACTATTTGTTGATTTTGAGAAAACTTGTAAGAAAAGGATCACTCCCACTGGTATAACTGAAGGTGAAAGAGGTTTTGAACAAATGAAAGAATGTTATTTAACTGAGGTCATGCCATTCTTTAAACTTCTAAAAGACCACTTTGAGAGTCTTAAAAAAGGGGTAGAAGCTGATATTAAGGGTATGGAAAAGGAATTTGATGCAATGGTTGCTGAAGTTAGTGATTATGAGCGTGCACTAAAATATAATGAGATTGAGAGAAAGAACTTGCATACACTAAATGAGAATCTTATTACTGAATGTGTTGCGCAAGATGTGTTTTTCACTGCTTCAAATTGCTCTATTAATGCTTCCAAATTTCATGAACTATCTGTGGCCCTGAAAGTCTCCCATGATCGTGTCATTGAGCTTGAAAAAACTAATTCTAAACTAAATGAGAAAATTGAACTGGATGATCATGACAATTTGGTTAAACATTTTTCTAAACTAGAAGTTGAGTATTTTAATCTACAACTAAAATATCAACATCTCAAAGAAAATGTCAAAACTTCAAATATCAAGACATCTCCAGATGCTCCAGAGTTTGATGCAGTTTTTCAAATTAACAAACGAGATGAACAGATTCATGCTCAGTGTAACACGATCAGAAAATTGAAAGCCCAAATCTCTCAATTAAAGGGTCAAATGAACAATATGACAGGCTCCCAAATGCCTCCTCCTTTAGATTCTCAGAATTCTCAAACGTTTCATCTTCAAAATCTAGTAAATGCTTTACAAAAGGAAAACGAAAGTTTTCTAGAAGAAAATGAAAAGGTTAAACGTCATTTCAATGAGTTGTTTGAATCAATTAAAGTCACTCGTAACAAAAACAACCAACAAATAACTTCATTGCAAAAGGAAATTGAGAATCTGAAGAGTCAGGTAAAAGGGAAAATGCCAATATTCAATGAGGAAAATGTTGTATCAAAGGGTCACTCTAGTAATAAATATGCTTTACCTGTGACATATGTCCCCCCTCACCTAAGGAACAACAAACTTGCCATTCAAACATATTTCTCATCCCTTAAGGAGTGCTTAGAATGCCTGCGTGAGATTGTTGAAGAGGATAAGCTAGAGAAACCTCATGATAATGCAATTGGACATGCATGCTCATATGCCAAACGATCTCAAGAAATCTTAGAATGTTTGATCACAATATGCCCAAAGACATTAGGTGAGAGAGTTAACCCTTTGATTCCATGCTCGATGCCTAAGGCCAAACATGACATGCACTCGATTCCCAATGGCTTGAATGTGAGAAGTAGTGTACCATTGAGTAGTTCAGATTCTAGATCTGTCAATGCTAAGAAAGAGAACTCAAACATGCCTTCTAGGAGTACTAATCTCAGTACATCTAGCTTTGCGAAAGTGAACCGTAGTGCACCTGCATGTAGTTCAGATCCCAGCACATCTAAACAGGTGGTGCAAAGAGTAGTAAAACAAACTAAAACACAATACAATACAATACAAGACAATACAAGGAATGATAGGACCTCTCAAGCTAAGAATGTGCACTGGAAGAAAGTAGAAGAACAATCTAGGAACCTTATGTTTGAATCGAATAAAACGAATCGTGTTGATTCTAGTATTAGCCATAAGCGTACTGTAATTAATTCGAATTCTGATACTATTTGCAAAACTTGTTCTGATGTTTGCTTGAATTCTGTTTCTAATCATGGATGTGATGTCAATGCTTTGCCTAATGATGTTAATTGTCCAGTTAATATTGTTAATGCTAAAACTCAAACTAAAAAGGCTAAAAGGCAAAAGCGAAAGAGAGTTAGAAAACAATGGAAACCCACAGGAAGAACATTCAGCAGAATAGGCTTTTATTGGATACCTGTTGGTCATAAGACTAATCAGATAATGCCCACTAGAAAATGGATGCCTACTGGTAGAACTATTCCCTTAAGAAGTGGTCACACTGTAAATAGGGTTAATACAGACACTAGTATTGCATCTATTCACAATGATTCCATTACCTCACTGTCTGATATGAATGCTTCTATTTCTGATGTGGGTGGTCCAATTGTTGCTACTAACCAAATGGAACCCATTCTTGCATGGGGATCCCAATTATCCAGTTATCCATTCTTGTCTGTGTTCAACTGCAGATCGTTCAAATCGTTCTGTGGTACCTGGACTCAGGCTGTTCCAAGCATATAACTGGAGACCGGTCACGGCTCATGAACTTCGTGAGCAAATTCATCGGGACTGTTAGATTTGGTAATGATCATTTTGGTGCTATTATGGGTTATGGAGATTATGTTGTTGGTGATAGCGTCATCTCCAGAGTGTATTATGTGGAAGGTTTAGGTCATAATCTGTTCTCTGTTGGTCAATTCTGTGATTCTGATCTAGAAGTAGCCTTCAGAAAACATACCTGCTTCGTTAGAGATCTTAATGGTAAGGAACTGTTGAAAGGAACTCGTGGCTCAAACCTTTACACTATCTCTATCGATGACATGATGAGAGCTTCACCAATCTGCTTGTTATCAAAGGCTTCAAAGACAAAGTCATGGTTATGGCATCGTCGTCTCAATCACTTGAACTTCGGCACCATCAACGATCTTTCCAGAAAGGACTTAGTTGTAGGTTTACCTAGACTAAAGTATGAAAAGGATCATCTTTGTTCAGCATGTCAATTGGGAAAAAGCAAGAAGTATGCCCATAAACCCAAACCTACTAACTCTGTCACAGAAGTTCTTCATATGATTCATATGGATTTATGTGGACCAATGAGGGTGCAGAATATCTTTGGGAAGAAATATGTGTTAGTTGTGGTTGATGATTATTCTAGATTCACCTGGGTCAAGTTCTTAAGGACAAAGAATGAAACTCCTGATATCATCATCAAACTCATCAAACAGCTGCAAGTTAGACTAAACAAAACTGTCAGAATTATCAGAACAGACAATGGAACTGAGTTTGTCAACAAACAACTTAGTGAATTATATGAAAGCGTTGGAATCAGCCATCAAAGAAGTGTTCCACGAACCCCTCAACAGAACGGTGTAGTTGAAAGACGAAATCGTACTCTTGTTGAAGCTGCTAGAACAATGCTGATCTACTCAAAGGTTCCAATGTTTCTCTGGGCTGAAGCAATTGCCACTGCATGCTACACACAAAATCGTTCCATGATTCACACCATTCATGGAAAAACTCCATATGAACTTGTCCACAACAGAAAACCTAATCTATCTTTCCTTCGTGTGTTTGGTGCCTTGTGCTATCCAACTAATGAGGGTCAAGACTTGGGCAAACTTAGAGCTAAAGCTGACATTGGAGTATTTGTAGGATATGCACCAAACAAAAAGGGATACCGGATCTACAACAAAAGAACCCGAAATATCATGGAAACAATTCACGTTACGTTTGATGAGCTGACCGGTCAAATGGCTCCTGGACACTCCAGCTCAGGACCCGCACTTCAAAACAGTCCTATTGGTTCATCCCTTGTTCCAAACTCCTCTCAAGAAACACCATATGTACCCCCATCTGAAGATGATGTAAAGAAATTGTTTGATCCAATGTTTGATGAACTGTATGAGTCTACTAATAATGAGGTGCTGATCCCTACAACAGAGGAAGCTCATATTCCAGTGAATGAAGTCAATCCATCAGTTTCAATATTTGTAAGTCAAGAAGCACCTGCTGCTGATCCTTCAGTCTCATCAACAAATCATCATTCTTCAAATGTACATCATGGAAATGTTTCTGGCATCAATGATGAAGTTAATCCCTTTGCGACTCCTGAAGATGCTCCATTTGAAAACATATTTGCTACTCCTGAATCATCATCAGAACCATCTTCTTCAGGAGACATCGACTCAGCTACTTCAGTTCCTCAACAAATGCCACATGAACACCTCAGAAAATGGACTCACGATCATCCATTAGACAACATCATTGGAAATCCCTCTCGCCCTGTATCAACCCGGAAGCAACTCGCAACCGATGCCTTATGGTGCTTCTTCAACTCCGTACTATCTAAGATCGAACCAAAAGATGTTAAAACTGCTATGAATGAAGATAGCTGGTTCAATGCTATGCAAGATGAAATTCATGAGTTTGATCGTCTTGATGTATGGGAGTTAGTACCTGCTCCGGACTGTGCTATGATTATAGCTCTAAAATGGATCTTCAAAGTAAAACTTGATGAGCATGGTGATGTGTTGAAGAACAAGGCTCGATTAGTTGCTAAAGGATATCGTCAAGAGGAGGGTATAGACTTTGAAGAATCTTTTGTTCCAGTTGCTCGAATCGAGGCAATCAGAATCTTTTTGGCTAATGCTGCTAGTAAGAACATGGTGGTATATCAGATGGATGTAAAGACGGCTTTTCTGAACGGAGATCTTAAGGAAGTTGTCTACGTCAGCCAACCTGAAGGATTTGTGAACCAAGAGCATCCTACTCACGTTTATCGTTTGAAGAAGGCTCTTTACGGTTTAAAGCAAGCTCCAAGGGCATGGTATGATACCCTATCAAAGTTTCTTCTATCAACCGGATTCATCAAAGGAGCAGTTGATCCTACATTGTTCACCAGGAAGTCAGGCAAACATTTGATTCATGTTCAAATTTATGTTGATGATATTATTTTTGCCTCGACTGACCCAATGGAATGTGATCGTTTTTCAAATGAAATGAGTTCAAAGTTTCAAATGTCAATGATGGGACAAATGTCATTTTTCTTGGGATTACAAATTTCTCAAAGTCCCGGAGGCATTTTCATAAATCAATCTAAATATGCAACAGAGATTTTAAAGAAATTTGGATTTGATTCAAGTGACCCTGTTGACACCCCCATGATTGACCGAACCAAACTAGATGAGGACCTCTCAGGGATCATGATTGACCAAACGAAATATAG
Organism: Chrysanthemum seticuspe; assembly: GCA_019973895.1. NCBI lineage: Eukaryota > Viridiplantae > Streptophyta > Magnoliopsida > Asterales > Asteraceae > Chrysanthemum > Chrysanthemum seticuspe. The sequence goes on from BPTQ01000006.1 coordinate 215,925,167, forward strand.
GAGTATGATAGGATCCCTGATGTATCTCACTGCTAGTAGACCAGACATCTTGTTCTCTGTGTGCATGTGTGCTAGATACCAGGCTAAGCCTACTAAAAAGCACCTTGAAGCAGTTAAACGGGTCTTTCGGTATCTCCAAGGAACCATCAATATGGGACTATGGTACCCGAAGGACACCGGTATGTCACTAACGGCCTATGCAGATGCTGATCATGCAGGTTGTCAAGATACACGTCGAAGTACGTCAGGAGGTGCTCAGTTTTTGGGTGATAAGCTTGTAAGCTGGTCCTCAAAGAAGCAAATGAGTACTTCTATTTCCTCTACAGAGGCTGAATACATAGCCATGTCATCTTGTTGTGCTCAAATCTTATGGATGAGATCTCAATTATCTGACTATGGCTTTGAATTCAACAAAATCCCTCTGTACTGTGATAATAAAAGTGCTATTGCTCTCTCATGCAACAACGTCCAACACTCAAGAGCAAAGCATATCGACATTCGACATCATTTCATCAGGGAACAAGTGGAAAAAGGTGTGGTGGAACTATATTTTGTGAGGTCTGAATATCAGTTAGCGGACATCTTCACCAAAGCTCTTCCAAGAGAACGTTTTGAGTTTATTCTTCCACGTCGTGGTTTGAAAAGCCTTCAACCAGAAACTCTCAAACGTCTTCAGGAGGAAGACGAGGAGTAAAGGTCTATCTTCATCTATCTCTTGTATATATCTATTCGAAAATCAAAATACAAAATTATAAAACCTTCAAAAATCAAATAGAAAAATATAAAACCTTCAAAATCCATAAAAATTTGAAAAATTCGAAAAATCTTCAAAAATATTGTCATTTTGTCATATTTCTCTCGATTCGATAATATCTACGGTCTTTGTGCTGTCATTCAAAGAATGACACAGGACTTTAGATGTTGTTCGAATTCTTAAAAAAAAAAAAAAAAAAAAAAAAAAAAAAAAAAAAAAAAAAAAAAAAAAAAAAGAGAAAGTGAAAACTAAATGGTTTATTGTCATTTCAGGCAATAACCCGCTTTTAAAGAAAGAACAGAGCCATGTTTTACCATGTTTTCAAATCCTATGCTCTGATTCTATAAACTCCTATCTGCTGAAAACTAAATGCTTTGAAAAATAACTCAATCTCTATTTTTGATAATCATCAGGACTTATTTGTCAAAATCTCTATCTCTCAATCAACAACCTACGTCATTGATTGAGGGGGAGAATGATTTCAATTAAATTAAAAAGTTATTTGGCATTAAATTGTTTTCAAAAGATATACATGCATGGTTTTACAAATGGAGTTTAAAGTCTTAAAATCCGATCCTTATCAGTTCAAACGCTTTCACAATCAAGTCACAATTCTCCCTAAAAGCTTTCAAAATCAATTTAAATCTATACGAGATCACAAATCTCAAATGATTTGATAATTGTGATCGGGGGAGAATGTGTGATTTAAATTAGATTTAAACTGATATTAAGGTAAATGGTTTCACATGAATGAACATGCTGTCCCTCCCACATGTGACAAACGATTTCAATTTTTCAATGCACATGTTGAGGGGGAGCACCTATCTTAAACCTATGATTTGAAACGTGATCATTTATCCCAATGTGCAGGTTCCCTCTAGTATGTGCAAAACTCTTTTCAAACCTCAAGGCACATATTGAGGGGGAGCAAAATTCATGGAAACCTCATCCTTCCCGGAAATGTTATACCCACTTGATCTGTTGAGGGAAGTGATGTTGATATCTTTTAGAAAATTGTAATCAAAGAAGTTAATTCTTTCTCTTGCCTCCATGTGCTTAACATTTCTCAAATACTTGATGCACATGTTGAGGGGGAGTTCTCGTTCTAAAAATATCAAAAACAATTCAGGTACAAAATGCTTTGATAATATATCACAAGTATCTGAATTGATTTTCAAATGGTTTTCAATTGGATCCAATGGTAGATGAACAATACCAAATTGACCGACCAACTTTACTTTATGTACGGTGATATAAGGATGATAAGGTTAGGTATTGGTTCCCATGATCCGCCAGAACCGGAGGGATCTACCCAGGGACAATCCACTAGTTAGTGTAGAAGTCCTTAGGTATGATGATAAAAGGAGAAAAATGAGATATGGGAAGAGTGCGGACTAAGACTGAGCTAGTACTGGAATAAACCCAACAAGGTTCTAGCTATGAAGTCTCGGTAAGCACTGAAGGGGTTGAAGAATTAAAAAGAATTGAATGAAAATAGGGTGAAAACAAATAGCCCTCCATTAATTCAACCTTAGGGCAGAAACCGGGTTCACTTCATATGCTACTGATGGTAACATCGGTATTGAAGACAAGACGTCATGGACCCAGTGACGCACTGCACTTCACCCTTCCAAACCACTCAAGTTCCTCTTAAAAGGGCTTGTTTCATTCTCACGGGGAACCGACATAATCTATCGACTGTCTCTTAGAGATGGTTGATACTGAAGAAGGAGACCCTCTCCCTAGTCTCCGTTATAGGATCCAAAAATGCACAAATTGAGTCTAGAGCCACGAGATCATCAATAAATCTCATTAGGACACTTTCAATGAAGACTCTCTGTTTCACACAATGTGGAAAGAGAGATTATATCTTGAGTCCTACGCATTATCCTTCTGGTATTGCCAGAACATCTGAGTGATGTGTTTACACACTCACAATGAAGATGGAAAGCCTTCTGGAGCCAACATCAAACAAGCTCCTAGTAGGTGGCATGTGAAATCTATTCTATAGATCAACCATGTGACAACTGAACAGAAACAATGGGGCGATTCAATCTCTTGAATCAATCCTGGTTCAGGTTATGGATTGACGGATGCCTTTGAAAAACCGGTCGTTGTGCTTAATAAACTCTTTTCTTTAGCACATCGACTGTGTACTCATTTTTCAAACCAAAAGGTATTTTTATGATTGATAATTGATTTTCAATAAAACCTTCGTTGTATTGCAAAAACAATTTCTATTGAGCAATACACGATTGCTTTTCAAATCTCTTTTCATCAATCAGTGGACTTAAAATTCGCTGGTTCACTTACTCCGTGTTGTCTTCTTTGAGACGTTCCGGTTTGAGAACAGCTAGAACAGCTGCGAAACCCTGTCAAGGAGATTCTTAGGAATCCTACCTGATCACAGGCAGTACTTGTACTGATCAACGGGGAACCGTGGGCCGTGTACCTCAATTCATCGAAAGTGATCAAAGACACTTTCGTGCGATTTGTTGCTAACTGTTGTATGCAGGTACGCCCGACGTTTGCAGCTGATCAGAATGAAGCGGTCAATCCATAGCCGCATGCTCACTTAACACATTCATCTCAAAAGAAATCATGATTAGTGCATCAATGACTCTGATATTTTCACACCAAGCTTCTGCTACGCTGCTGCCAATATCGTGATTCAACAAATGCTTCCGCTACTCTGATGAGAAGAAATCATGATCCAGAATGTAAGCATGTCGGTCCCAAAGTCACAACACCACAATGGATGTCTCAGAGATTTTTGATAGCTGATGATCTCCAAAGATGGCTCAAACGTATCATCACGTGGATCAGTAAAAGACCTCCACTTGGAATTACCAAACATGCATTGTGAAGAATCAATGACTACGAGCCTAGGAGCAAAGGACTACATCAAGAATGCAAGATCAATTGTTAAATGTTATATTTATTTGTATTCTATGTAATTTTGGTACATTATTGAGGTGACCTCCCTTAGGGGGAGATTGTTAGGAATTAGAAATTCCCAGTATTAAAGAGTCGGTCACCTCAAGTATATGTAATCGTTAGAAAGCTCGTAGTCGTAGTTCTTTTAAGTTAAGTAGCTATTTAGTTAAGTAACACCGTGGAGGACGGACGGGTCTTTACCCACTGTATGCCTGATCCACAGCCCAAAGTGTGGCGATTTGTGTAAGACTATAAATACTCTCTACCTTCCAAGGTAGAGAGTTGGAGCTCATAATAATATCTTTCACTTTCTCTCACTAAGTTCCCTAAACCTCTAACTTTCTCTCTCTAGAATTCCATCTTATTCGCCACCTTGTGTTATGGTTTGATGTGTATGTGAAAAGTTATATCTTACAGAGAACAGCTAGAGTAGCTACGAAACCCTGTCAAGGAAATTCTTCGGAATTATACCTGATCACAGGCAGTACTTGTACTGATCAACGGGGAACCGTGGGCCGTGTACCTCAATTCAACAAAAGTGATCAAAGACACTTTCGTGCGATTTATTGCTAACTATTGTATGCTGGTACGCCCTACGTTTGCAGCTGATCAGAATGAAGCGGTCAATCCATAGCCGCATGCTCACTTAACACATTCATCTAAAAAGAAATCATGATTAGTGCATCAATGACTCTGATATTTTCACTCCATGCTTCTGCTACGCTGCTGCCAATATCATGAATCAACAAAAGCTTCTGCTACTCTGATGAGAATATATCATGATCCAGAATGTGAGCATGTCGGTCCGAAAGTCACAACATCACATAATACCAACACCACAATGGATGTCTCATAGATTTTTGTTAGCTGATGATCTCAAAAGCTGGCTCAAAATTATTATCACGTGGATCAGTAAAAGACCTCCACTTGGATTAACCAAACATTCAATGAGAGGAATCAATGACTACGAGCTTCGGAGCAAAGTACTACATCAAGAATGCAAGAACAATTGTTAATGTAATATCTGTTTGTATTCAATGTAATTTTAGTATATGTTTGAGGTGATCTCCCTTAGGGGGAGATTGTTAGGAATTAGAAATTCCAGGTATTAAAGAGTCGGTCACCTCAAGTATATGTAATCATTAGAAAGCTCGTAGTCGTAGTTATTTTAAGCTAAGTAGTATTTAGTTAAGTAACACCGTGGAGGACGGACGGGTCTTTACCCACTGTATGCCTGATCCACAGCCCGTTGTGTGGCGTTTTATTGTAAGACTATAAATACTCTTTACTTTCCAAGGTAGAGAGTTGGAGCTCATAATAAGATTTTTCTTTCTCTCACTAAAGTTCCCAAACCTCTAACTTTCTCTCTCTAAAACCTCTTGTACGCCTACTTTGTGTCATGGTTTGATGTGTATGTGAAATCCAATATCTTACATACCTTTATTTTGTTTAGTTTTTATTTTGCCATATCTGTTCACTGGGCTTTTTAAGCTCAGCCGCACTTTCTTTTCCATAAGGCAGGTACCTAGTAGGATGTTGGGGTTGATGGGCTGAGAGTAGGAGCATTTGAGTGAATCGACCCTAGTTTCCCCATCTTATTGGACTCTTTTTGAAGATAATTGTTTTGATATTACATTTTTAACATATTAGATTTTGTGTTTTTCCTTGTAAGTCATTCATTTATATGACTTGGTATTTTATTTTATAAGACTTCCGCTTGCAAAATTTTATTAGTATGTTCTGATATGACTCCATAATGTGACATGCAGACCTTTGTCGGGTTGGGGTGTTACAATTATGGTATCAGAGCTAAGGTTTCATCTTGTTGACCTTAGGATTGACCTATGAGGACTTGGGTAGACATTAGGCTTCCATTTGTTTTGATCTTTTTTGATTTTTTTTCACTTTTCATTCAGATTTGATCTCGATACTCTTTTGTCTCCACTGATTTGATCCTCCTTCCACATTTTGATTTTGTCTGTTTTGTCTTCGCGCATTTGCTTGTCGATCGTTTAGATGGAGGCTACTCGTAGAGTCGAAGATGGTGGTGTCGACCCTACGTTGATGCAACAGTTTCTGAACTAGAGAGGTTCATGAAGCAGGAGCCGCACCCGATTGTAATGCTACTGGAGACATCAGAATGTTGCTGGAGGGAGCTGGCTGGAACAAGAAGAGGAGCAAAGATAGAGACAAGATTCAACTGGTGGACACTTGGAAGACGTAGGAGTAGAGGAACTATGACCGGCGTACTTTAGACGTTAGAGAAACTACTACCAAGATTCGGGCATATTGGTGTCGATAGCCCAACCGTTGAGATGCCGGAGTCCTATGGCTTGATTCTTCGGTGTTACTACAACTTCGTGTTATGTTTTATATCTCTTTGATAAATCTCGATTTTCATCCATTATGTTTATATGATTCATATTAGTAAGGTTAGACTTTGCGGCACCTTGTCATTCTAGTGAGCCTGAGGCTATTCTTGATCGTCAGTAATGAGTCACGAGGAACCTTCTCGAGCAAGACAACGGCCTTCTTTCTTTGTGGAACGGTAAGTTTGATTGGATGTATGTTACTTGCTACTTGTATGTGTATCTGTTTTGACGTGATGTTGGTTATGTGGTTCTTCATTACCCAAGATAGAATATGATGACAATAAGGACTTGTTATGTGATGTAAGTATTATGACGCCTGATCAAAGTGATAATACCGAGATCATATAATTTGAACTTATTAGGATCATACAACGTCTTGGGAAATGCCTGAGGTTGGTATGTTGGATGGACTAGGACTCATATCCGTTATTTGTCAGTTTTCACATTTGGTTGGAATTCTATACCTCCTTGCGAGTTTCTCACTGACATCTGTTACATGTAAGTTTTGTACTTTTTGGACCAGAAATTGTTATGATTATGCGAACCTATGGATTGTTACGTCTGACTTAAACTTGTACGTCTCCGTGTAATTCTGCGACTTCAATTTCAAGGACGAAATTTTTTTAGACAGGAAGAGTTGTAAAACCCTCAAATTCTTATTATAAAATTTACGTCAAATTTGAATTTTATTCTAAGTCATTAATAATTAAACTTTATAGTATATGTGTAATTAAATAATTTAATTCCTATATATAATTCAAAACCTTATGTTATAAAGTTGTCTAAATTAAAATTAAAGTACACTACTTAAAATAAAGTTAATGTTACACTACTTGTGAAATTTTGTACAAGTTTATATGCAAAATCCGAATACCTAACATCTCCCCCCCCCCCCTTTGGCGTTTTTATTCATTTATTTTGGATAAATATTATTTTAATACTTTCCTAATTAAAAATCTAATTATCCCCCCAATCAATCCCTAAATCACGCCCCAATTACCCCCCCCCCCCTTTATTCCAATAATATTCGGCCTTCCTTTTTTTCCCTCTCCAATTAATCCAAAAAAATAAGAAAACCCTAGGCTGCCCAAAAAAATTCGATTAGAAGATCAAGTAGGTGAATTCGGTGTTTGATTGGTGATATTCGGGTGTTCTTCATCCCTTGTTTTTGGTATTCTTGTAGTATCCCTAAACCCTTGTTCATTATATTTTTAATTCCTTTTTTATGAAAACTTAGTTTAATGTTTTAATTAACTTTTCTAAGTGGTTTGGACGAATTTGGAGTTGTCTAAGTCGTATTTTTGAATTTTATGGGATCAAGTGTCAAAGCAGAGAAAACGGGGTCTGAAATCAGTTGGATTGTTTGATTTTTCATTTTCAAACCAAAGGGATTGATGTTTAGGATATAAATGAATTTCTGGAATTTTTGGGAATTTTTTCAAGGTTTTTAAACAGGTCTAATAAACGTAAACTTTTGAGGTGTACTTCCTGAACAATTAGTGGACAGGTCTGGAAAGATGATTTTCTAATCCATACTTAAGCTCAGTAATAAAATCGCTAAAAATTCATGAATTAACCTAACTAATAAGAGAACACCTGGGAATTTTCCTAAGTTTATTTGAGTTCAGTTAATAGTCATGAAAATTCGTCCAATACGGGTCCAGATTTGAGGTTTAAAACCTAATATGTAATACAAGCCTAACAATAAGTATATGGCCAATAAATCTAAGAACAACTTTCGATATGAATATTTAAATGATATGTGAACCGTAATCCGTGTAGATTCATTGAAGAAGACGTGACGTTGTGTCTCCGTGTTCATTCATTTGTTTACTTTCCTTTCATTGGCGTTAAGGTACAGATATTCTGACCTTTCTCATAAGGCTTCTCATGACCTCTTACACATCTTTTGATCTTTAGCTATCTTGATTATGAACCTTGAATTATTTTATGTGAACCTTTGAATTGACCCTTTACTATGAACCTTTGCTATGAATCTTTTATTATGAACCCTTGATTATGCTATTTGCCAACTTTGACCTTGCCTTTTGACCCTTCAGTTTAATACCCGAGCCATTTTCCCTAGCCATGAAGGTAACATGGCCATGTCATTGATGCACCAATGGCATAACTCCAGGGTGGTCAAGTGATGAACCATCCCGTCCCTTTCGGATATATATATTATGAGCTCAATATTATTATATATGTTTGGCCACTAATATTTTTGTAGGGGCGTATGGATGCATCCTAGATTTGTTATGTATATGATATGATATGACATGATTGATTTGTTTCAGTGATTGATGTTATGTGCAATACACGTCCTTCACATTTCTGGAGTTAGCTACTCCATTGGTTACTTATTTTATGATATGTTTGTTTCGGGGAGATTATTGATATTTTCCTTCCATGAACTTTTATCTTTGTTATGCCACAAGGCACCATATTCTATATTTCATGTTTTTAGTTTCCCGTCGATTACTCATTCATTCATTATCCTTATGTGATTCAACTGACTACCATACTATACTTCATTCATTGATTTGTCATACTCTCATTCCATTTTGGTTGACTACCAAGCTTATACTTCAGATTACCACTTCATCCATTTACCCTGCTATTATATGATTAATATGTGATTAATCGTTTACCATGCTATTATGTGACTAATTGAATCACCCGTTTCCATGCTAGTATGTAATTATTTGACTCGTCCGTTTACCATGCTATCATATGTTTAATATGTGACTAATCGTTTACCATGCTATTATGTGACTAATTGATTCACCCGTTTACCATGCTAGTATATAATTATTTGACTCATCCGTTTACCATGTTATGCCTCGTTCAGTTATTTTGTGCGCTATGATTATCATTTAGTATTCCTATTTGCTATTTGTGACTACCATTCTTGTACTTTTGGTTGGTATTTTTCCGTTGCTTACGATATTGTTTTGGCTTAGTAATTGATGTTTACCTAACTTGTTGATCTACCATGTTTACACTTCTGTTCATGCTACTGGTTGATGAAGGAATATGGTTCAACTTATGTTATCCATCTAGTTGACTTGTTTAGTTTGCCATGCTATATTCTTGTTTAGGTAATTCATTCAATTATGATGTTTGTTTGGTATTCCTACCGGATACATGTGACTATCATGCTTATACTACTGTTAATACTTCCGCTAGTTTTGATACTTGTTCTGTTTATTAATTGTGGGTTATCTGATTTGTGTGATTGATAGGCTTACATTCAATTTAGTTGCTTCCGCCTACTTATAGAATCCAGCTTGGCTTATATGTATTCTGATTATCTGATTTATTTGTGTTGCCATATTTAGGTTTAGTTGATACCCTGACTACTATGCTTGTACACTGTTTGGTTACTTGTTTTGTTTATGATATTGTTTATCAAACCCTATTTGTTTATGTTTGGTTATTTGTACGTGCTTATATCTATTCGCTGATGCGCTGCTTTTTTTTTGTCTCCTTCAATTTTTGTTTTTCTTGTTATCTCTTAAGATTGTGTTCTGCAGGTTCCTCATTGACTCATTTTGTTCAATTGCTATGTCCTTGATATCAGTTTCCTTTGATTCCCTTCGTACCTTTATTTTGTTTAGTTTTTATTTTTCCATATCTGTTCACTGGGCTTTTTAAGCTCAGCCGCACTTTCTTTTCCATGCGGCAGGTACCTAGTAGGATGTTGGGCTTGATGGGCTGAGAGTAGGAGCATTTGCGTGAACCAACCCTAGTTTCCCCATCTTATTGGACTCTTTTTGAAGATCATTGTTTTGATATTACATTTTTGACATATTGGATTTTGTATTTTTCCTTGTAAGTCATTCATTTATATGACTTGGTATTTTATTTTATAAGACTTCCGCTTGCAAAATTTTATTAGTATGTTCTGATATGACTCCATAATGTGACATTCGGACCCTTGTCGGGTTGGGTTGTTACATACTTGCAAGAATATTGAAGTATAAGTTTTCAAGATGAAAACATATACTCAGGACATGATGTCCTTTCGAACTCTTCAGCTGAGTAAGGATTACTTTGAAGTTGTAATTTGAAGTATGGTTTGAGAGATCTGGAGAAGAGGCATTTAGAGCTTTTTTCTATACACGTTGAGTATGGAAGTACTCAATCGTATAGTTAAGAAATGAAACGAATAATTAAGAAAGGTTGGTAGGGTTCTGTTGAGGATCAGGTTTGATGTTTTAAGCTGTCATTCAAGAACAGCTAAATATTATTAGAGGTCAATCAAGAACGGATCTGGATTAAGAAAAACCCACCCACTCTGATGCCAACTATTGGGTCCCTTCGTTCTAGGGCACAAACTGTGAACATAATGAACAACAGCTTCCTCATGTGAGGGTGGCAGATGAGCATCAATAACATGAAAGTGATAGGGTTTGCTTTGAAATGACACAAACTTGCTAATAACACCATTTGTATTTTTTCAACGCTTTATAAATCTTATTAGAAATAAATCAAATATTTATAAAACGTTGAAATAACACAAATGGTGTTATTAGCAAGTCTGTGTCATTTCAAAGCAAATCCAATCACTTTTTGTTATAGATGCTCATCAGCCACCCTCACATGAGGAAGCTATTGTTCATTATATTCGTGGTTTGCGCCTCAGGAGGAAGGGACCCAACAAATCAGATTTTAGGTCAGTTGGGGCCCACATTTGTTACGGGTCAAAATACCATTTTACCTCAAGCATTTAGTACTATGACTCTGTTGGATCGATATACTTTAATCAAACTAACTTAACTAGCTTGTTAAGGTTTAATAACCTCGGATAAATCCTAAGTTATTAACAAAGAAACACTGAGCAATCTTTATCAAGTACGCGGAATTTACTTAACAAAGCTAAGAAGAATAACTTTTATTATAAACTCTAAATCTGCTTATTATGCAGATACTCTAAACAACTCTAAGATTATCGAACTTCTCTCTAATACACTAAATAACCTGTGAATTCGTAAACTCTAAAACTCATAGACTTGTATTCTGAATCGTATCTCTAATGCCAATCTAGGAGTCCTTTTATAGGCTCAAGGATATCCTAGTCGGTTTACAATTTGTATTCTTGTACAACAAGTAATCTAAACATAGAATACAATACTTTCCATAAACTAATATAACAGTTCTTGTGTTCTTGCAGTACTTTGACTTCATAGTGCAGTACTTTGACTTTGTCTTTAGCAGTACTTTGACTCTTTGACTTCTTCCAGTACTTTGCAGCTTACAGTACTTTCATATCTTCAGTACTTTCGTATCTTCAGCACTTTCATATCCCAACATACTCTTCAGGACACTACTACCGGTGCATAGAATATGGACACAAGTGCAAGCTCTTACCTTAATGATTCTATACATAGTCTTGCATTTATCCATCTCTCTTGGTTGTTGACGGTTATTTCATACCCGTTACCAACTCTGGTCATAGTATTTTTCCTATACCTCATCGACCTCTTTACTTAACAAACGTTCTTATTACTCCTAACATTCCTAATAATTTAATTTTCGTACGTCATTTTGTTCATGATAATCATTGTACTGTTGAATTTAATGCCTTTGGTTTTTCTGTTAAGGATTTCATGACTTGTCGGGTGCTTCTTCGCTGTGATAGCACTGGGGATCTTTATCCAGTCACGAATCCTTCCACTATTCTTTAAGCTTTTCTCACCAATCAGTATATGTGGCACTAGTGCCTTGGACATCCTGGAAGTGAAGTGTTCTGCCGTGTTCTTTCTAGTAATTCCATTTCGTGTAATAAAGAGAAACCTCTCATTTTTTGTCATGCTTGTCAACTTGGCAACACGTGAGGCTTCCGTTTGTTAGTTCTAGTACTTTGGTTCAATCTTTTTTTGATATTATTCACTCGGATTTATGGACTTCTCCTATTCGTGTCTTTCTGGTTTTAAATACTATGTCTTGTTCTTGGATCATTATTCTTAGTATGTTTGGGTTTATCAGTTAATTAATAAATATGATGTTTTGGTCTAAATTTGAATTGTTTCATACATTTTTTAATACTCGTTTTAAATGTAAAATAAAGTCCTTCCAGTGTGATCATGGAAGGGAATATGATAACCAAGCTTTCATCGATTGTTTCCCTCTAAAGATATACAATTTTGTTTCTCTAGCCCAGAAACCTCTCAAAAAAATGGTAAGTACAAATGATAGATACTCACCATTAAAAATCTCATTCGGACACTACTTTTCCAAGCCCACCTTCCTCTTAATTTTTAGGTCGAAACACATTTAGGGTTTAGGGTTTAGGGTTTAATATGGCCATTCATTTGTTAAATATTTTACCCTTAAGTGTTATTAACAATGAAACCCCTCACACTCATTTACTAGGGACAGTTCCCGATTATACACTCTTATGTACATTTGGTTGCTTATGTTACCCACATCCACAAACCGATCATAAATTTCAACCACGCACCACACCATCCATTTTCTTAGGCCATGCCTCTAATCATCGAGGGTACCATTGTCTTGACTAAACACCAATAAAATCATTATTTCTCGCCATGAAACCTTTGACGAGACAGTTTTTTCCCTTTTAGATCAATGACATCTACTTCACCCCCATCTTACAATTTTTGGACGAGCCACCCAATCTTATTTCAAACATTATCCATTCATCACCCACTACTCAAACCACTACTGGTACATCACCCACGGTTCATGAACCCGTTTCACTAGCCCATTAAACCGCTAGCCCAACACCACCTTTGGCCCAACATACACATGTGTCTCCACCACACATTATCTAACCCGTACAAGTACGGCCCATACCGGCCCAAAACCTGAATTTAAAACTGGGTTTTGGTTTATCCCATGGTCACACGTTTTCGTGTCGAGTCTAATCATCCCTTGATCATCTAACTCTTCATGTATCCACTATTTCACCCTAACCAAAATCGTATACTGATGCGTTTAAGGATCCAAATTGGCAAAATGTTATACATGATGAATATAATGAACTTGTTAAAAATAAAACTTGGACTCTTGTACCTCAAACCACAGATACCAATATTGTCCGTTGTATGTGATTAATTTGCCATAAGTATTTAGCATATGGTACTCTTAGTCGCTACAAGGCTCGTCTTGTAGCGAATAGTAGTACGCATTAGAGGGCATTGATGTTGATGAGACTTTTAGACTGTTTTCAAACCGGGGACTATTCAAACCATTCTTAGTTTGGCTACTTCTCGACATTGGCCTGTTCATCAACTTAATTTTAATAATGCCTTCCTCTATGGTGATTTATCTAAGATGGTTTACATGCATCAGCCACATGGTTTTCAGGATTCTGCTAATCCCGATTATGTTTGATTATTATAGCAGTCTCTTTACGGCCTCAAGCATGCCCCTCATGCCTGGTTGGGCCTATTTTCAGCGATTCGCTACTTATATTACTCATGTTGGGTTTACTTATAGTCGATGTGACTCCTCATTATTTATATACAGATAGGAGACCGACACCGCTAATTTATTGTTGTATGTTGATGATATTGTTCTCATTGATTCCTCTGAGTCTTTGCTACAACAGATTATTGGTTAACTGCATCAGGAGTTTTCTATGACTGATCTTGGTTCGTTTAACTATTTTATAGGTATTTCTATACCTGAAACTCAGGGATGTTCTTATCGCAACGTAAGTATGCTGCTGATATTCTTGAGCGGGCTCAAATCGTTAATTGCAACCCTAGTCGGACTCCTGTTGATACTGAGTCTAAACTGGGAGCTGATGGTGATCCGGTGTCTGATCCGATATTATATAGGAGTCTTGCAGGTGCTCTTCAGTATCTTACTTTCACTCGCCCAGATATTTCTTATGCAGTGTAGTAGGTTTGTCTTTATATGCATGATCCTCGGGAGACTCATTTCTCTGCTCTTAAGCGGATATTGAGATATTTTTGTGGTACTATTGATGATGGGTTACAGTTTTTTTCTTCATCTACTAAATATTTGGTTGCTTACTTAGATGCGGATTGGGCTGGTTGCCCCACTACTCAACGCTGGAGTTTGGGTTATTTTGTTTTTTTGGAAACAACTTACTTTCTTGGTCGGCTAAGCGTCAACCAATGCTTAGTCAGTCTACTAATGAGGCTGAGTATCATGGTGTTGTCAATTTTGTTGCTGAAACTTGTTGGTTGTGTAATTTGTTACGAGAGTTGTATACTCCTTTGTCTTCAGCTACGCCTGTTTACTGTGATAATGTGACTGTTGTTTATTTGTCTACTAATCTGATTCAGCATCAATGAACAAAGCATATATAGATTGATATACACTTTGTTCGTGACTTGGTTGCGGCTGGTCAGGTTCGGGTTCTTCATGTTCCGTCGCGTTATTAGTATGTGGACATCTATACAATAAGCTTTCCCAATAGTAGAAATATTTGTAGTTCATTTTGTGATTCAGTGGCAAAACTTGTTCATAGGATTGTGGTAAACTTGTAGGGTAATTATAACTTAATTAACAAAATGTTAGCAAAAGTGCTTGTTGGCTAATGAAATGGAAGTACAATAGTGAATCGTTCTATTACAGTATAATAGTCCGTGAAGTGATTTGTACAAAAGTTTGTAGGAATATTTGAGAAAGACTCATCATTTATAAAATACCGGTAAGGTCGAAAACTTTGATTCAGTGATGAAGTAGTACAACATTTGGTAGATTGACCGCGAAATGGTTGACAAGGTGATCGATTACAGTTTGTGCGTTAGAAAATGACATAGTTTACTATTTTATAAGGGGGAGTAGTTGAGCAACCTGTTGGTATTTTATAGAAATAAGTAGAGAGTTAGGTATCTGTTCCCATAAATAGTAGCTCGAGTTGCAAGTTAACTCATAGTATGTTTATCGGTTGTTAATAGTTAAGTAGTTCACTCGTTATTTATGTTCAACGAGGGTTTTCCCTTCGTAGATGTCGTGATGTGTCGTTCCTAGAACCGCAAGGATGTATTCCGACTCATCAATTGAGTACAAGTTTTGGGATAGAGGAGACATTATTACAGCAGTGAGTGACGAGGCAACCTCGACCTCAACGTCTGAGAAAATGAGAATGGGACGGGATGGTGAAGACATGGCATTGCAACAACCCAGTAATAGTGATTTAATAGATCATAAGTAATGTTTAAATAGTGTGCATCATCTGCCAAGAAAATCTCTATGCACGTTGCTGATAGGAAATGTTTAAATAGTTATGCATCATTTCTGTTGGGTATAGAATATATGTTGAAGGGAGAGGTTAGCAAGTTCAGGGTACAACTCCGGAGGAGAGAGTTAATTATTACTAGTAGTCAGTCGATCGGCTCAGTACTTAACGAAGAAGGGTACAACGTTCGAGTTCAAAATCATAATGTCAAAAGAAATCCGACTACAAGTCGAGATCAAGTCAAGCTCCAAATACGAGTGATAAGGTTTTAAAATGTACCTTTTTGAGGGGTCGTTTAAGCCTTTATTTGATCACTTTTGTATCTGTTATTACTTAATATCGTTCCTTTTCACTTTTTAGGTATCTTGAAGGCAAAATGTGACAATCCGTAATTTCAGGTCATTTCTCGACACCGTTCATGTTTCATTATTTCAACATTTTAGTAAACTTGGTTTACTTGTTTCAAATTCGCGTAACCTTGGAGGTTTAGCGGCGAATTCATGATCATGACATTCACGTACATTTCATATGGACTATGATTAGTCTACATTTCATGGACATCATGTGCATTTCATTAGTTCATGCACGACATTTCATTTCACCCTTCAACGCGTAATTTTTTATGTTTATTAATTTTATCGCGTGAGTTTTTATTTTGATTATTTAATCCGTTACTTTCAAAAATGATCCCGAGGTATTTTTAAACTCATATTTAGTTTATAAAAACTATATTTTTAGTTTTCCTAGTGTTTCACATTTAATTGGTATTTTAATCGTAAACGTTTAATTATTACGTCGTTTTCTTAAAAATCTTACGATAATTATTTTATCACCCGATTTTCGCAAGGAAAGTATTTTTATAATTTTTTATCAACTCATTACATTGTATTTTGATCTAATAAAAACCTACTTGTACATTTTCTACATTCTACTTTACTTTACATACATTTTCCTTTATAAGACTTACAATTTAATTATACAAATATCTACAAGTACAAGATTTAGAAAAAAAAAAATATAAATGGAGACAACCCTCCCCCAAAATCCGGCCAAGGGGAGGGTGTGTCTTAATGATAGTATGGTTCTCTTATTTCTTTGTCTAGCTAATAATTTCTACAAGTTACAAAAGTCTAACACTCAAAGTTTACTTCACATACATCTCATATATTCAAAGTGTGAAAAAAAATATTTTCTCTCTTCCTTTGGCTCTAGAACCGGCCTCATCAACAAAACAAAGGGATCAAGAAAATTTTCTTCAAGTTCTAGTGTGTTTTACAATCTAGTTAATACTCTTCTAAGATTTTGAAATAAAAATCTAGAGTATTTAGGTTAACCTTTGTTACCTACACCTCTTCATATCACTAGTAAGCATGTTTTTATCATCCTTATGTTTCCTCTTCATTTTTATATGTTCCTTTTCATTTTTTTGAAGCTTTTATGCATGTTATGGAGTTTATACCATTTATTTCTTGATTTTAAGGTTTTATATACATATTAGTCATCCTATAATTATTCCCAAGTTAATCTTTGGTCTTGATGGTGATTAGGAACCCATGACACCCTAAGAAGGTGTATGGTAGGATTAGATTAGTTTTGGAGTTGATTTGAAGGGATTAGAATAGGTTTTGTCCGAGAAAAACTATTTTCGTAAACTATATTTTGTATTCTGTCCTTAAATCGAATTTCTGGAAAAATCAGTGGATGGTACGACCCTTTGGCCTTGATTTTTAGAAAATATACTTTAAAACGAATCCGTGGCCTTTTGAACGGATAAAAACGGAGTTATAACGAAGCCGTGGTGAATTTTTAAAGTTTGACACCGACACGTATTATTTTCTGAAATTGACAGCATGCAGTTTTTATATATTTCGGGTCAAAAACGAGCCTTAAGCTTCACAAATTATTTCGACTAGTCAAAAATATATTAGTTTACTTCGATACGAAGCTAAGGACATATTTTACGTAGAAAACGGATTTAAAACGACAAATATATGGCCGTTTTCATAAAGTTGCCGTAAGTATTATTTTCTGAAAATTATATTATTTTTGACGTAACAAGTTTTTCATTAGCTCTATCGTCCATGTTTGCGGCAGTTTTTAACCATGATGCAAAACTTTTTATAGCAAAGTGTCTTCTAGTAAAATCAAGTTCATCGGCTATATTTTTCAAATCAAAAAGCCGTTTGTCAAGCGGAGTTTTAGTGAATTATTCACGGATGTTCAAAGTTGGCCGAAACTTATTTTCTGCACGCAATTAGCAAAAACCACCATCTTTAGCCTTTAATATCTTTATGATCGAGACCTTTTGGACGAAAACTCCTGAACTGAAACTTTTAAATATCGATACAAACTTTCCAAAACCGTCGAGTTCGTTCTTTAACGATCGACGTACACCGTTTTACGACTACTTTTCCGGAGTCATTTTTGTTGATTTCATGGTTTTTCCGACGTCATTGTTTTGCGACGAAAAATGGTAATTTCACCAAAAATCATTATAAAACCATTGTAGGATGACATTTTGACGTAAAAACATGTAAAGTGATTTTTGAAGGGTTAAGACGTCAAAAGAGTATTTTTCGACCACGAGTAATATTTTCAAAAACCCGTAAATGGTATAAATTACATACGTAGTGCATGCATAACATTACATTGCAACTCATGACATATCATATCATTGATAATAGGTCCCGGTTGACGCATCATTATAAACCTCAGTGTACTCACTATTGCCGTTATTTCCAGTTTATCCAAGTGAGTCTTCATAGCCCCGTTTTTACATGCTTTTGATTATTTTCAAACCCACGGGGGAGAATACATTGCACTACATTTTTTTTTTGTACGATACCAAGTATGTTAAATTCATTACATTGCTTAAGTTACCACATATGCCAATTTGAAAGTCCCCATTTCCTGAACCATGAACCGTTAATCTTTGAAGCGAGGATGAGTGGATAGATCTATCGAGGGTGACGCCTCCATCCGGGTTGGTGAATCCCAACCAGGTGAACGGATGCATTTCATTTGATTTCATTACAGAGTTGTCTGGCAAACACTCTGTGGAGGGGCATACATTATTGAACAGTCTAGTTTCGGGGTCATGGGCTTAAGGCAATTGTAACATTATTTTTACGTGACTGGATTGTCATGCATATTCTATACTTGTGTAGTCGTATAAAATGTTTACATAAACCTATGATTTCTCACCAACATTATTGTTGACGTTTTTAGCAATGTATTTTCAGGTAACTGAGGCACGTTCATCATGACATGGTTAGGGACCCATATTTTGAGTCGCGGCGTCGACTTACATTATGTACATTATGGTTTATTTCAAAACATCGTTTGGATTGTAACATATTTGTATTTTGGCAAACTTGTTAAATCTTTTGGGACCGATGTTGTACTCTGATTTTGTTTTTATGAAATATCCAACGATGTGTTTTTAAAACGACACTTTAGGTCGTTCAATATAACTGTGATGTGGTGCTATGACAGTCATTGCCCCAGGAATTCCATTCCGCTGCAAAACAGGTAAATTGGGGGTGTGACACAAAATGCTGGAATGACACTTATTCAGACGAAAAGGCGCGAATATACAAAGAAAATGGCCAAAGTCAAGAACCGAGACACTCAGGCTGCTGGAACTGAATGGGATGGCGTCAGGTGATATCTGCGACGCCGTCGGACAACTTTTGTGACGGCTCAGTAGCCAAATTGCTCATTTACAAGTGACGACTTCAGGTTTTAAAAGAGTAGGACATCGCAACTCAGACGGCCTAGATTTGATCCAGACGACGTCAGAGACTGAAGGGGACAGCGTCACAAGCATAAGGTGACGCCGTTGCAAGACTAACGTGGCCAAGATGAAACCCTAATAACGGCGACCAGACGGCGTCACAAATCAAAGGGTGACGCCGTCGCATTTGTAATCTTATATATAGAATCCGAATTTTTTAGTTTTCAGTGTGTAGTCTTTGGAGTAAAAACCTAAACCGAACCAAGGCTGTCTTGTATAGTATTTTAGGGTTCCATACCCTATCTTACATCAAGATAAGTGTTTTACTTCATTAATTTAATTATGTCTTCAATTAATTGTGTGTATGCTTGCATGTTTCTCATGTCCGACTTATTTACTTGTGTGTTTGCTTAGGGAATATGAAACTTAATTATTGAATATTGATTGGTTGTCTCTTATCTTAATTGTTAATGATCTAGTATTGCGATAGATCATTTGTTGTGTAGTTAATGCTTGATTAATCTTTGTGAACCTTAGCTTATAGTACCTAGAGTCATTGTAGGCTAAACTATCCGAAGAGTACCTTAGTGTTAAGTTTATAAATCCTAGAGATTTTGTAGGCAATAACCTTTGGTAGTTTCAAAGAGTTAGGGATAAACGCATACCCTACGACCTTAGACCCACAACGCGATTAAAATAAGGACGTGACAATTCAACCATCAATAGGAGATAATTAAGGAGTAATAAAACCTAAGTAAACACATCTTTAAATCATCATACGAGCACACAATAATTAGACATAGACTGCCCACTAGATTAGATAATTAGATAAGTAGAGTAATCGGTAGAAATACCAAAACCCCCAAATTCAAACCCCGAGATTCGTACATTTCCATTTCCTAAAAAACATAAAAAGATAAAAAAATAATCTTCCTCAACCCCAACTGTTGGGTTTTTGGTTCCTTGGATTAAGAATTATTCTAAGTATTAGAACCACGGATAGAGTTGATAAAACCACGAACAGTAGAATGGAACCACTGATGAAGACAAACCGCGGCTAGTAGTATTGTGTAACAACGGATATTGATATGTAACCACTGCTAGTCTTGTATAGTCAGTTTAGTATTTTGTATTAGATAAATATAGAAAAGATATTTATCTTGTAGGTTACGTATTGTATTATGTAAAGGACTCCTTAACCTATAAAAGGAGGTCCTAGGTTAGATTAGATATACGTATGTTTTATATCTAAGGTCGATACACTTCAAGGTTGTAAAACCCTAATACTGGTTAGAGTATTCGTATTAATAATAATATTGAGGTGTTGAATGTTTATTGTTCTTCTTCTTAAGATTAAGTATTAAATTCCGCGTGATACTTAATAAGTTCTTGTTTGGTATTAAATTCCGCGTGATACTTAATAAGTTCTTGTTTAAGTCAGTTTCTATATTCGATCGTTTGCTCAACTGGGATCAACAAGTGGTATCAGAGCTTGTGATCTAGAAACTGTAACCAAGAAGAAGTCAAGTTAAGTTCTATTCAAGAAAGTTAAGATGTTTGACGAAACTCACATGGTTACTGCATCAAAGGTACCCATGCTGAAGCAGGGTGAGTACCAAATTTGGAGAATGCGAATGAGGCAATACATTCGTATGATTGACTATGCCATCTAGGATGTCGTTGAAAAGGGAGATACTCTTCCTAAGAAGAGTGCAGATGGTACTGCAATAGCAATTATTAGTGAGATTGACAAGGCAAAAAGGAAACTGGAGATTAAAGCACTTAGTATTCTCTCCATGGGAATACCTAATGAGTTTGCACTGGACTTTGATCATTATGAGTCTGCTAAAGAATTAATGGATGCTATTGAAACAAGGTTTGCTGGTAATGAAGCTACAAAGAAATCCAGGAAGAATATGCTAAAGCATCAGCTTGAGAATTTCACTACTCTAAGTGGAGAAAAACTTGATGGCACTTATAACAGACTTCAAAAACTTATCAGTCAACTAAAGTCTGTGGACTACAAAGTTGCTCAAGAAGATATCAATCTTAATTTTATTAGAAGTTTGTCACATGACTGGGCTATGCATACTGTTGTGTGGAGAAACAAAGATGACTTTGACCAGATGACTCTGGACAATCTCTACAATAATTTGAAGGTTTATGAGTCTGAAAAGAATATTGCTGGTTCATCTTCCTCTACACAAAACATTGCTTTTGTTTCTACAAACCATATGAATCCTCAAGATGCATCCACTGCTGCTTATGGTATAACCACTGCTATTTCTAACAATACCACTGTTAGTGATAATGTCAGTGATGGTGCAATCTGTGCTTTTCTGGCTGATTTAACTACCAGTGTTACTGTTTTGAATCAAGATCTAGATCAAATTGATCCTGCTGATCTTGAAGAGATAAATCTGCAATGGCAAATGGCTATGTTGACTCTCCAAGCAAGGAAGTTTCTGAGGAGGACTGGAAGACAGGTTAAGTATGATGGTCAAAGGAGAGCTGGATTCGACAAAAACAAGATGGAGTGCTTTAACTGCAAAAAGAAGGGTCACTTTGCTAGGGAATGTCGAGCTCCTAAGAGAATTGAAGGCATTAAAAAGACCACTGAAGAGCCTGCTTCTTCTTCAGCTTTGGTTGCTCAAGATGGCATTGGTGATTATGACTGGAGTGATCAGATTGAAGAAGGTCCCAATGCAGCTTTTCTTGCTAGTGAAGCTTCTAAAGAGCATAACTTTGCTCTTATGGCTTATGCTTCATCTTCTGGTTCAGATTCTGAGGTATCTAATGATTCTAATAATTCTACTTGTTCCTTTAAATCATGTCAAGATAACTTAGAATCTCAAAAAGCTATCACTGAGAGTATGAGGAAAGAAGTAGAAAGACTGTCTCTAGATAACTTAGGTTATAGAGTTGCTCTAGAAAGTGTTGAAGAAAAGCTTAATTACTGTATTAAATGTGAGTTTGAGTATGTTGATAAAATTAATATACTAGGTGGTGAAATTGACCTTAAGGATAGAGAGATTAAGATGCTTAAAGAGAAACTAGAAAAGGCAGAGAGTGTAAAACAAGAAGCCCTAGAAGACAAAGAAAAACATATTGTTAGGGTTGCTAAAACACAGTATGCTTCTGATTTAGTAAATAAACCAATAGATCAAAAACTATTCAAGGAGGGCACTGGTCTTGGATACAACAATATGCCACCACCCTCTCTAATGAAACATGCACCACCAGCAAAAGAACTATCATTTAGTAGTGAATTCAGTTTTAACAAACCTGTAGAAGAGACTAGTAAGACTGAAACACTTAAGATAGGTTCTGATAAGTCATCTGATGCTCCCACAATTGAAGACTGGGAATCAGATACTGAGGATGATAGATCTGAATCAACTAAGCCTGAGAAGATAGAAAAAGTTAAGAAAGTTGATTCTGAACAAGCCAACCTTGTGCCTAGATTTGGAGCTCAAATTGCTAAGAAAGTTGTAGAGTACAAGGAAGTACCTAGGGAACAGATGAAAAGATTCATACCTAGGGGAAACCAGAGGAACTTTAATGGACTAATTTCAAACAGATTAGGAGATGAGTTTCAATGTGTTAAAAAGGCTTGTTTTACATGTGGTAGTTTTGAGCACTTACAGAGAAATTGTTATAAAAACAGACCACAAGTTTGGAATCATTAGAGGAGGGTAAATCATCAAAACTTTTCAAAGAAAACAAACCCTCATCCTAACAAAAACATGATTCCTAGAGCAGTTTTAATGAGGAATGGTAATACAAAGTCAATTGTTGTTGCTGCACCCAAATGGGTTCCAACCACTGCTAAGCAAAATGTAAGCACGGCTAAGAAAAATCAAACCACTGCTAAGCAAAAGATCACCACTGATTCAAATGAAGTTTTAAAAATTCCAAAGGTGATAACTGACACAGTAGTTGGAAACCATTTTTATGTTGTTAAGGCCTCAGCTAGTTGGCAATGGAAGCCTAAGACCAAGGTTTTAAATCATGTCAACTGTGCATCAATGGACCTAAAGAAATACAATTATGTTGATGCACAGGGCAGACCCAACTCAGTATTGGCTTGGGTCCATAAAAGGAACTAATTTGTGTAATTTCATGTGCAGGGCAATCTACAAGATAAGCTAAAAGACAAAGGAGTTTTTGATAGTGGTTGCTCTGGGCACATGACTTGGGATGGGAGCAACCTGGAGGATTTTGAAGCTTTTGATGGAGGATATGTGGCATTTGGCAATGATCCAAAGGGAGGAAAGATACTTGGCAGAGGCACAATCAGAATAGGGACTTTAGACTTTGAAAAAGTCTATCTGGTATAGGGACTTAAGTATAATCTATTCAGTGTTTCTCAAATGTGTGATAAGAAAAACTGGTACTTTTTGGTGAAACTGAGTGTGTGGTGTTGTCTCCTGAGTTTAAGATGCCTGATGAGAAGTTTATACAACTTAGGGTACCTAGGAAGGAAAATATATACTGTTTTGATCTTAAAGATGTTCTTCCAAATAGGTCCTTAACATGTTTGTTTGCTAAAGCATCTATAGATGAGTCAAAATTGTGGCATAGAAGGCTAGGTCACCTAAATTTCAAAACAATCAATAAACTGGTAAAAGGCAACTTAGTAAGAGGGTTACCTTCTAAGGTTTTTGAGTGTAAAGAATTTTGTGTGGCTTGTCAAAAAGGGAAACAACATAGAGCTTCTTGTAAGTCCAAAACTGTAAACACCATCACACAACCACTGTTTATGCTTTATATGGACTTATTTGGACCTACCTTTGTTAGAAGTTTGAATCATAAGCAGTACTGCCTAGTTATCACTGATGATTATAGTAGATTTTCTTGGGTATACTTTTTGGGTGCTAAGAGTGAGACTAGTGAGATCCTCAAGAGTTTCATTACTAAGATAGAAAATCTAGTAAATCATAAGGTTAAGGTAATCAGATGTGATAATGGAACTGAGTTTAAGAATGATGTGATGAATCAGTTCTGTGTAGCTAAGGGTATTGAAAGACAGTTTAGTGTTGCTAGAACACCACAACAGAATGGTGTAGCTGAAAGGAAAAATAGGACACTAATTGAGGCTGCTAGGACAATGTTGTCAGAATCTAAGTTACCAACTACCTTTTGGGCTGAAGCTGTAGGCACTGCATGTTATGTGCAGAATAGAAGTAACGTAGTGAAGCCTCATAACAAGACCCCCTATGAGTTGTTACATGATAGGAAGCCAATGATTGCATTCCTAAAACCTTTTGGGTGTCCTGTTACTGTCTTGAAAACCATAGACTACCTAGGCAAGTTTCAAGAAAAAGCTGATGATGGATACTTTTTAGGCTACTCTTCCAACAGTAAAGCCTTTAGAGTATACAATAGGAGGACTAGAATTGTTGAAGAGAATCTACATGTTCAATTCAGTGAAAAGACTCCTAGTGTTGAGACCAAAGGACCAGACTGGTTGTTTAACATTGATATGCTAACCAAATCTATGAATTATGAGCCTATCATTGCAGGAACTTCCACTAATGTTAATGCAGGTAAACAAAAGGATTCTGATGCTGAAACAACTTCTAAGGAAGCTGATTCTCCTAAGGAGTTCTATTTGGTTGAAAAGTGGAAAGCTGGTTCTGTTCCTTCCATCATTGATAAGCAAGGTCCCACTGATGATGATGTATTGAATAATGGAGGAAATGTTGATCATCATCAAGATAAGGATGAGTTGTTGAAAGATAACTCAGTGTCAGTAGAAGAAATTGAAAAGAAGAAAAAGAATTATGCAAGCACTGCTAAGCCATCTTCTACCACTAATAGTCCAAGTGAAACCACGGCTGCAAGTACTGGTGATAGTACTTTCTTTGGACCACATGCAAAGCCATTATTTGATGATGAGGAGTATCCACATGATCCTACCATGCCTGCTTTGATAGAAATTGATACTCCTACTGATGATGAAGACATGGATGATTTCTTTAATGCTGATTTGACTAACTTGGAAACTGTCATAAATTAAAGTCCAATCACCACTACAAGGATTCACAAGATTCATCCCAAGGAACAAATCCTTGGAAACTTGAATACTCCAGTTCAAACAAGAAGCAGGGTTAAGAAAACTGAACCCTTTCCTGAACATGGGTTCTTTGCAAGATCACTTCACAAAAGAAACAGTCATAAAGATCTGCAAAATTGCCTGTTTGCTTGTTTTCTGTCTCAAAAGGAGCCCAAGAGAGTGGAAGAAGCTTTATCAGAAGAAGGCTGGGTAGAATCAATGCAAGAGGAGCTTCTACAGTTTAAGCTTCAAGAGGTTTGGACATTGGTTGATCTTCCTAATGGTAAGAGGGCCATTGGGACAAAATGGGTGTTCAGAAATAAGAGGGATGAAAGAGGAATTGTTGTAAGGAACAAATCAAGGTTGGTTGCTCAAGGATACACACAAACTGAAGGTTTGGATTATGATGAAGTGTTTGTTCCTATTGCAAGAATAGAGGCTATTAGATTATTTTTGGCTTCTGCTTCATTCAAGAATTTTGTTGTGTATCAGATGGATGTTAAAAGTGCATTTTTGTATGGCACAATTGATGAAGAGTTTTATGTTTGTCAACCTCCTGGTTTTGAATATCCTGATCATCCTGACAAGGTTTATAGGGTGAGAAAGGCTATGTATGGTTTGCATCAAGCTCCTAGGGCATGGTATGAGTGCCTGCCTACTTATTTGATGGACAATGGGTTTAAAAGAGGACTGATTGATAAAACTTTGTTCATTAGAAAGCACAAAGATGATATTTTATTGGTTCAGGTTTATGTAGATGACATCATCTTTGGCTCAACAAACAAGGAGCTATGCAAGGATTTTGAGAAACTTATGCATGATAAGTTTCAGATGAGTTCTATGGGAGAACTCACTTTCCTTTTGGGACTACAGGTTCAACAAAGGACTGATGGTATCTTCATTAGTCAAGACAAGTATGTAGCATATGTTTTGAAGAAGTTTGGGTTTCAAGATGTAAAGAGTGCAAGTACACCTATGGAGACTCAGAAACCACTGCTACCAGATGATGGAAGTCCCAAGGTTGATTTGAAGTTGTACAGGTCCATGATTGGATCTTTGATGTATCTCACTGCATCTAGGCCAGATATTATGTTCTTAGTATGTGTGTGTGCAAGATTTCAAGTCACACCAAATACCTCACACATGAATGCTGTTAAGAGAATCTTTAGATATCTTAAAGGTCATCCAAAATTGGGCCTTTGGTACTCTAAGGACTCCCCTTTTGATTTGGTGGCCTACACAGATAGTGACTATGCTGGTGCTAGTTTGGATAGGAAGTCTACTACTGGAGGATGTCAGTTTTTAGGAAGCAGACTAATTTCATGGCAGTGTAAAAAGCAAACTATTGTGGCAAATTCTACAACTGAAGCTGAATATGTGGCTGCTGCTAGTTGTTGTGGTCAAGTTCTTTGGATTCAGAATCAATTGCTGGATTTTGGGTACAATTTTATGCATACTAAGATTTACATTGGTAATAACAGTACAATATGCATCATTAAAAATCCTGTTTTACATTCTAGAACTAAACATATTGAGATAAGGCATCATTTTATTAGAGATTGTAATGAGAAAAGGTTGATTCAAATGGTAAAAATCCATACTGATTTCAATGTTGCTGATCTTCTCACTAAAGCTTTTGATGAGGGGAGGTTTCAGTATCTTGTTGTTAGTATTGGAATGATTAATCTCTAAACTCTCAACTTGTTTTGTAAAAGTTTGTATAAGTATTGGCCTGTTATTATGTGATCTTAGTATTGCTATTTTTGTTTCTAACCACTGATAGTTTTGTTCAAACCACTGGTTGTTGCTCTGTGTTTCCACTAACCATTTTGCAGATAAAAGAAAGTAAATTACAGAAGCAAAAGAAGTACTGAAGTTAAATTGTTCATTCATTCAAGAAGCAGCTTATAGCTTACAGCTTACAATTAACTTCATATGCTACTACAATACCAGTTCTATACAAGAGTTCCTAAACCTATCCTAGCTCATATCTTCTATTTCAACTGCTGGATATACATGACCATGATATGCATGACCAGTACGACGAGCTAAGGATCAAAATGTGAAGGATGGATTGATGAAAACGAAGATGATGAAGATGAATACAGTAGATGAATGTGTGATATGACATTGTCCTTTGTACTTCATCTACTGGTTTCACCAAAAAGCAATCAATCCATCTTCCTTTTACCCTTCCCCTTTACGATATGAGATGAAGCACCAAACCATGGCGCAGGAAGAGCGAACACCACCTGTTTAGGTTGAGGTGGTAAAGGTTGGGGGTGTGAAGTTATCTCCTTAGTGGAGTCATCAGAGTCATCAGAAGACTCACTTGGATCTACTACACTGTCATCTTCAGAAGAAGGGAGAAATGGGGATTTCTTTGGTCTTGGTTCTTGTAGAGGTATGTAAAGACGCCATGGGTCCGACTTCGTGCTTGATGATGATGATGATGATGAGGATGAAGAGGTTGATAGATCGATGATTTCTGGTTTATTCCAACTGGGATTCCACATGGTGATTGTTGATTGTGGATTTTTGTGGAATTAGGGTTTTGGTTTTAATTGGTGTGTGTGATAACTGAGATTTGGGTTTCTTTTATAAGTAGTGAAGTGGCTTATGTGAGTAAATGAGGGGCAGGTTAAATGTGGTTGAAAAGTTAATAAGGGGGTTTGACTTTGACTATGTCTTAATATTGGAAGTTACCATATGGACTTAGTTCTCTGCATTTTGGCTAACCACTGATAGGTATGAAGGATTTGTGTACATTGGAGCTTATGATGTGTTTAGCTGCTAATATTTAAAATTAAAAAAAAAAAAAAAAAAAAAAAAAAAAAAAAAAAAGAGAGAGATTGTGTAATCCTTCATATTTTTGTGAGATATCTCTTATTTAGACACAGATTTGCTTGTTGTATCTCTTGGTAACCTGATTGAAGTGAAACATTGTATCCACTGATGGTTTGTTTCAAACCGCGGATAGCAGTTCTGAAACCTCTGCTAGAATGTTGCTTAGT
Source organism: Chrysanthemum seticuspe (assembly GCA_019973895.1). Lineage (NCBI taxonomy): Eukaryota > Viridiplantae > Streptophyta > Magnoliopsida > Asterales > Asteraceae > Chrysanthemum > Chrysanthemum seticuspe. The sequence goes on from BPTQ01000006.1 coordinate 215,953,222, forward strand.
TTTGGATATTACAGGGGCTGTTTAGTAACTTTGGCAAAAGCATATTTATCTCCCAAATCACGGATGGATCATTTACTTGATCTTCAAAACACTTCAACTTGGCGCTCTACATTAACCCTAATCACTTTCCTTTGCATAATTCACATACCCACATCATACCCATCATCAATCACAATGGCAACCCAGTACTCCAACACATATAACCTTGTTGCTAACCTCATCAAAAACAATTGATCTGAAGGTTTTCATCAAATGATTGATTTCCTTCTTTACAGTCCTATTCACTATGCCTTGACAGTCACACCAACCATTCTTAAAGCCTACATACATCAGTTCTGGAGGAATGCTAAGCTTGAAGAGGTTGAAAGAGTCGAAGTGTTTAACACTGTTGTGGATGAGAATGCTATTTCTGTTAATGAGGAGATCATTAGGGAAGTTTTAAAGTTTGATGATGCTGATGGTATTGTAAACCTTTCAGATGCTGAGATAGTTGCTGGTTTGGAAAGGTTAGGATATACTCACAGGGGTGATAAGGTACAATTTTTTAAGAGTTTGTTTTCAAAGCAATGGATGTTTTTGATTCACACCTTGTTGATGTGTATGAGTAATAAGACCACTGGGTTTAATGACTTTCCTTCAAAAATTGCTACTGCAATTATTTGTTTATCTGATGGAAGGTAGTTTAATTGGTCTAGGATGATATATGAGGGGCTTGTACAAAACATTAGGAAGAAGGGTAAATACTATTTATATCCTAGGTTTGTTCAACTGATTGTGGAAAGTCAAATAGAGGAACCTGTTGAGCATACTAGGGAGTATGAAGTACATCATATGCTTCATAAGGTTTTTGCACATATGAGGAATCAGCCACAAAATGTACAAATTAGAGATGTTCCTTTATTTCCCCATATGCTTATTTTGCCTACTGATCCTGCGTTTGATGAAAGTCTTGCATCACAACCTTTAGTCACTGAACTTACTGCTAGTACATCTGAACCCACTGCTAGTACACCTCAAACCACTGTTAGTGACACTCAACCTATTTCTAGTCAAACCCAAACCACTGTTAAACCAATTGTCTGGACTAGGAGACTGAAGGGCACCAAGCTACCTCAGGCTTGTGTTAGTGGTGTTGTTCATGAGGCTGTCACATGGAGTGGAGGTGACATGATTGGAAGGGCTTCCACTACTGATTCATGCTTAGATGCTGGTCAGGATAGTGGAAACATAATTAAGACCCAACCTTTGGCAACTCCTAATGTGGAGAGTTCCTTGGAACTTAACACAGGTGGAGGAATCCCTAGCCAACTGGCTACTATAGGGTGCATAGATGATCAGGCAAGGTCTGGTGCTATGTTTACTATATCCAAGGATTCACCTCTCGGAGCAGTTAACACAGCTCGAAGTGATGAGGATAGTTTGGAACATGAAACTGAATTGACGGATCCTAAGCTGGTACCTGATGATTTTTCCAATGAACCACCTCTTGGACCAGTTCACACAGGTCGAAGTAGGGAGGATATACTTGAAAGTTTTAATGAATTGAAGGCTAAATGTACCAAAATGGAGGATACAATCTCAAGTCTTCAGGAGTTGTCTATGTTTCAGGGTAAAGACATTAGGCGCTTAAAGCACAGGGTTTTGGTTTTGGAAAAGAGAAGAAGGCCTGGGGTTGCTGCTTTAAGGCATCTGAGGAGAAAGAAAAAGAAGGTGAATTCCTCTCCATCTCTGAATGTGGAGCATGTATCCAAACAGGGGAGGAGTGAAGGCATGAATTCAGGGGAGGCTGTTGATGTACCTATGGAAGAAGATGTTGATAGTGGAGATCAAGAATTTTTGGTATCTGATAAAGATGGGAATGAGGCAGTTCTTGAAAATTTGAAGACTTTGGTAGAAGATGAAGTGATGCAGGACATAACCATTGTTAGTGTTTCTGCAACTACGGATAGTTTTCTTGAAACCACTGCTGCAGTTTCAGAAATGGCAATTATACCCACTACTATCATGACCACTTCCACTATTGTTACAACCATCTCTGTATCATCATCTAAACCTATAGAAGTTGAGAAAGAAGCTGCAAGTACATTGATAAATCTAAGCAAAACCTCAGCTAATTCTACACCTATCATTGCACCTGTTTTATCTCTTGAATCTGCTGCACCTAAACCTTGAAGTAAAAGTTTGATTATTGGTGATCCATTAAAGAAGAAAGTGGTTCAACAAGACATTGGTAAAGGTAAAGGGATTGTAGAACCAGAGTTGAAGTTTAAAAGTAAAGCAGAGCAGGTTGCTTATGATGAAGAGTATGTAAAAAGATGTTAGCTGAAGAACAAGAAGCTTTAGAGAAAAGGAAGCAAGAAGAAGAGGAAGCTAGTCAGAGATGGTTAGCTACATGGTATGAATCACAAAACTATCTTCAAGCTTCTCAACAAATACATGATGAGTATACTGCACAAGAATGGGCACTGTTGGATGATGAGGAAAGAGCTAGACTTTTAGGTGAATGGGCAAGGAGGATCAGTAAAGAAAAGAAACAGGTTATAAGAAAGAAACCTCCTACAATTGCATAGATGAGGAATGTATTGATGAAGATTATTAAGAATTCAGGCATACATATTCCTGATAATCTTAATAAGTGTTCATTTGAAAGAATTTATGAGATTTATATGAGATGTATGAAGATTAATAATGATGATTTCTGTCCAATGAATTCTAAAAAGGAAGAAGAGTGGATTCAAAAGGAAGAAGAGTGGATTCAAAGTAGACAAAAGAGAAAATCTGATATTCAGGAGACATCTGATTCTAAAAGACTGAAAGTAGTTGAAGATGTTAATCAAATTATTTCTTATGAGTTTAAGCTTAAAGTTGGAAGTGAAGGAGTTTGGAAAATTCAAAGACTCAACAATGAAGTTTATGAGTATAATAAATTTTCACAGATGCTTCAGTATTTTGATAGAGATGATTTGATGAATCTTTGGATACTTTACAAGAATAAGTTTGGTGAAGTACATCCAAATGATTATCATGAGAGACTGGTTTATTATCTTTTGAAGATTTTATTTGAACCTACTCATGATGAACCTGAATGGAAAGGACTCAACAATTGTAATGTTACAAGATGGTTTTTATATCAAACTTGTGGAGTTCATGTTTTAACTGTTTCTGGAGAAGTTATTCATATGCTTGTAGAAGGTGATTATCCTCAACTGAATAAGTATCCAGGAGTTATTGCTCAGATGTTGAAGCCTGGTATTATCAAGATGTTGTTGCCCTATGATGGTCAAGCTTACAATTTGTTGCTGAAGTATGAGAAAATTCTTAAATCTAGTAAGTGTTTGGCTACATCCTCCAATTCAGATGTTTTGAGCTTAAAGGAAACTTGAGAATTCTATTGGAATGTATCAAATTTAGGGGAGGATTGTTGGGTTTTTGGTTCCTTGGATTAAGAATTATTCTAAGTATTGGAACCACGGACAGAGTTGATAAAACCACGGACAGTAGAATGGAACCACTGATGAAGACAAACCGCGGCTAGTAGTATTGTGTAACCACGGATATTGATATGTAACCACTGCTAGTCTTGTATAGTCAGTTTAGTATTTTGTATTAGATAAATATAGAAAAGATATTTATCTTGTAGGTTACGTATTGTATTATGTAAAGGACTCTTTAGCCTATAAAAGGAGGTCCTAGGTTAGATTAGATATACGTATGTTTTATATCTAAGGCCGATACACTTGAAGGTTGTAAAACCCTAATACTGGTTAGAGTATTCGTATTAATAATAATATTGAGGTGTTGAATGTTTATTGTTCTTCTTCTTAAGATTAAGTATTAAATTCCGCGTGATACTTAATAAGTTCTTGTTTGGTATTAAATTCCGCGTGATACTTAATAAGTTCTTGTTTAAGTCAGTTTCTATATTAGATCGTTTGCTCAACTGGGATCAACACCAACCTTAGCATAGTAACTTCTCACTAGCATTCATATTCCCCTAGAGAACGATATCAATTCCCGTGGCTTACCCTAATACTACACTACAACGATTAGGTTCACTGCCTAGGGTGTTGAAAAACTTGCTCGACGAAAAGGAAGTTCCTTTGACCCCGAACGACGCGTGTAGCGTTATCAAGTTTTTGGCGCCGCTGCCGGGGAATAGAATAGCTAGTTAGGAGTCCACCTCGTTTAGGTTTCCTTGCTTGATTCCTATCAAGTAAGCTTTTTTCCAATTTTTTGCTTCTTCGTGACCTTTGTTCGTAACCCCATCACTTTTCATCATGGAAGGTGATAACCACCCATCAAACCTGCCATTTCCCCCTACCAATCCCTTTAGACAACTTAGAACCCGCAGTTCCACCAGAACCCTTCTTGAACCTTTTGCTGAACCCAAAAGAGAGCTCAATAGGCGAAGAAGAGCTCTCCATGAGTCGGAACCTCAAGGCACTACCATCAACTTTGATGAAGCCGCAACTGATGAAGAGTCCACTCATTCCCCCCAATCCCCTGAAACCATCAACATTGACAATCTGAGCCAACATAGCGAGGAAATTCCCGTTGCTCCGGTCAATGAACCCATCAATCCACCTGAAGCAAAGTCCCTCGGGGAATACTCTTCCCCCTCCGCATCTGAATTTACCAGCGCCATTGTCTACTCTTTGGAGCAAGTCAACGAGGTGTTGCATGCCTCCGACATTTGGCTTATCCAGAATGCATGTCAATTCCATGGATCCCACAGCGAAAATCCTATTCATCACATCAAACAATTTTTAAAAATTGTTGATGCTATCTATGCCGACGGGGCATCCAAGGAGACATCCAGACTTCGGTTTTTCCCATTTTCCCTTCAAGGACAGGCCAAGGAGTGGCTTGATAAGCTTCCTCCAAAGTCCATCTTCACATGGGAACAACTCACAACCAAGTTCACAAAGAAGTTCTTTCCCCCTAGGAGAACTGTATTAATCAGGAGCAAAATTCTTCACTTCCATCAAACAAATGGAGAATCTATCGTTAACTCCTGGACTGGTTACAAAGATCTCATTCAACAAGCCCCACACCATGGTATCAACCTTTGGTTGCTTGTTCAAATCTTTTACGACAATGTCTCCCGAAATGACCAAAAAGGGATTGACTTCTCAACTGGCCGAAGAATTTCTAATCTCACTGTGGAAGAAGGGTGGGACCGCATTGAGGAATATGTTCAATAACAAGACAACCCTTGGAACGAGCCAGTAACTGCAATGAGTATCTCTGCTTTCTCAAGTAAAAACTTATCATCTCTCGATGATCGGATAAAGAAAGCACAAGAGAAGCTTGCATACCTCACAAAATCGCCAGCGCCCAAAAGGTTATTTAACCCATACCTTATATGCGACATTTGTGGAGGGCCACACGAGAGTGATGAGTGTGATGACACACGCCAAGAGAGCGTCTTCCTTTCCAGTCATGATATTTATGATGACCCTTCCCTTCTCACATTCTATCAAAACGATGAATGCAATCCTTGGGGTAATCTGAAATGAAAGACTGAGGGAAAGGAGAGATCTGAATACACCATCCGTGATACCTTTGAAAAAGAACTCAGGCAGTTTACCATGGAAGGGGCAATACTTTTAAAGGGTCTTGAAGGATTCATTCAAGAGAACCAAGCTGAATTAGAGAGTCAATTCGCCGAACTCCACAAAATAATAAGCGAACCTGGCCCAACCCATCACGATCCAACTTGTGCCATTACTACTCGATCAGGAATTACTACCAAGGATCCCCCACACCCTGACCAGAATCCCACCACCAGGGAGCCCGCGTCAGGAAACAAAGCAATTCCGGAACCTCCTCACGATCCCCCTCCACGAACATCAGCACCTGCCCAGCGACCAACTCTCGCACGGATTCCTTATCCCTCGCGTCTAAAGAATCAAAAGGCTGAAGAAGACAATGAGAGAATATTGTCTTACTTAAAACGGGCTTCCGTCAACATACCACTTCTCGATGTATTTTATCATATCCCCACACATAGCAAATACTTCAAGAGGTTAATATTGAATCGGAAGAAACTTGATGGTTTGATATCGTTAGGAGAGGAGTGCTCGGCTATCATCCAGAAAAGCCTGCCCAAGAAGAAAGAAGATTCGGGAAGCTTCACCATTCCCTGCTCTATAGGGGTACTTTCTATGAAAAACGCTTTGGCGGATCTTGGGGCAAGCATTAACTTGATGCCTCATTCCTTGTTCCTCAAACTCGGATATTCAGGACTGAAACCGACTAGAATGAGTATTCAGTTAGCTGATCAATCAATCAAATATCCCATTGGAGTTTGTGAACATGTTCTTGTAAGGGTAGGAGAATTCAAGTTTCCAGTTGATTTCGTGATCTTAGAAATGGAAGAAGATAACTCAGTCCCAATAATCCTTGGAAGACCTTTCTTGGCTACAGCTCGTGCCATTATCGATGTTCATGATGGTAAACTCACTTTACGAGTGGGGTCCGAGAGCTTAACCTTCGACATCAAGGATTCTATGAGTCACTCCTCCTCCTACGATCACCCTATTTATTTTGTTAGGGAAGTTGATGAATTTATCGATGACATAGATGGCTGCATTGATGAGTATCTATTAAGCGAATTCATGAATGATGATAACAACACAATATACAATTGTGACAACTAGTAATTTCAGGTCATTTTACAAACTTTGAAAATTTTACTATTCATCTCGGGGATTTACTATTCATCAGTTACTATTCATCATTTTACTATTCATCGTTTTCGAAGTCGATTTGATATTCTGAGAACGTATTTCAAAATTTTACTATTCATAAAACACTATTCATTCCCGGAGAAAATCACTATTCATGATTCACTATTCATCATTTATCGTGAACAAGGTTTACGAGTATCAAATTCGCGTAACCTTAATGGTTTAGCTATGAATTCATGAGCATTCATCAAGGACATTTCATATAGACTAGATTTAGTCTACATATCATTAGCATCATTATCATCATATTAGTTCATGCATGGTTTTGCATTTTACATTAAACGCATAATTTCCTATTAAATAAATGCTATCGCGTAATCATTTATTTTGAACATTTGATCCGACACTTCCAAAAATTATCCTAATATATTTTTATACTCATATTAAGATTATAAAAATTATAATATTAGTTTACCTGGTGTTTTAAATTTATTTGGTATATAAATTGTTATATTTATATAATTACGAAGGTTTTCGTAAATACTACAAGACAATTTATAATTTTTATGACTTCAATATATTTTATTTTGATCCGTTAAAATTTATTTTTAGCTAACGCTACCCTAAATGCTTAAATATGTATACAAGTTACCCATTTATCTTTAAACAATTACACCTTTACTTCTACACATATATACTCAAGTATACAAAATACATCTAGTCTTCTTATTTTCTATGTATGTCGACACGTACATGATGACACACATCTTTTGTGAACCAAAATATCTAACTAATAGGATACTTATAAGATTTATTACTATACAAAATACACATACTACACATATCCTTAGGTGAAATTCACAAATACTCTCTCCTTTTTCATTTGTAAAACCGGCCAAGAGAAGACCAAGCAAGGAGTTCATAAATTTTTCAAGTCAAGCTAATTTCACAACTCTAGCATACTCTTAAGCAAGGTTTTGGAATAAAAACCTAGGGTATTAGGATAAACCCTTGTTCTTTAAACCTCATCAATTAACTAGTAAGCATTTCATGATCATTTTTATTTTTCATATTCATACTTTGGTCATTTTATCATGCTTGAGGAAAAACATGCAAGTTATATGATTATCTATACCACTTTATTTGTTTTTAAGTACTATAAATGAATATATATCATCCTATAATTATCCCTTGAAACATATCATTTTTGATGATGTCTAGGAACCCATGACACCCTAAGAAGGTGTATGGTAGGTTTAGAATAGCTTTGGCGTTGGTTTGAAGTGGTTAGAATAAGTTTTACGCGAGAAAAATCCATTTCGACAACTATATATAAGGGTCTGATCATTTCTGTGAATTCTGGAAATTTCGACAGTTGGTAAAACGTTTTGGGCTAGATATTTAGAAAATATACTTTAAAACGAAAACGTGGCCGCTTGAATGAGTTAAAACGGAGTTATAACGAAGAAGTTATGCTATTTTCAAGTTTAACGACGAAAACTATATTTTCAGAAAATTCAGCATATTATCCCAAACTTTTTACGAGTCAAAAATGAGTCTTAAGCGTTATTAAATGTGTCGATTTATCAAAAGTATATTAGTATACTTTAACACGAAGCTAAGGACATAAAAAACGTAGAAAACGGACTAGTAACGATTAAATTACACGCGTTTAAACAAGGTTGCCGTAACTATTTTATATAAGTATAACTACTATATTTTCTAATAGACAAACATTACGGCCGCGAATGACCATGTTGAGGGTCGTTTTTAACATTGATGTATTACTTTTTATAAAATGATGTCTTCTAGTAAAAGTAAGTTCAACTAGCCTATTTTCCAAAATCTCCAACCGTTCGTCAAACGGAGTTGTAACGAGTAAAATACGGTCACTCAAACTTTGCCGAAAACCACCCTTAAACAATATTTTGGATACAAGTACCCTACTTTACCTATGTTTTTATCCATGATCGAGACCTCTATGATGAAAATTTAAAAGCTAAAACTTTGAGATAATGATACAAGCTTTCCAAAACCGTTGAGTTTGTTTCCTAACACTCAATATTCACCATTTTACGACTAGTTTTTCGAGGCTATTTAGTCACTTTCATGAAATTGTCAAATGACATTATTTTACGACGAAAAGTTATAATTTCATAATAAATCATTAAATGACTATCGTAGGATATCATTTCAACATAAATACTTATAAAGTAATTTATGAATTGTCAAGACGTTATAAGAATATTTTTCAACGATAAACGTTATTTTCAAAATTCACAAGTGGTATAGATATCATACGAATTGCATGCATAACATTACATCATAACTTATTATAGAACATATCATTCATAATAGGTCACGGTTAGAAGTTGCGCCTCATTTCAGTGTATCCACTTTTGTCATCATAATCATTGCAACAGGTGAGTTTTCATAGCCCCGATTTTATTCAAGTTTATACATTATTTCAAACCTACGGGGGAGAATACATTGCACATCATTTTATTACGATACCAAGTATATCAAATTCATTACATTGCTTAAGTTACTTCATTGCCAATTGAATGTCCCCATTTCATAATCATGAACCGTTAATTCCGGAAGAAGCGAGGGTGAGTGAATAGATCTATTGAGGGTGACTCCTCCATCCGGGTTGGTGGTCCCAACTGGTCAAACAGATGCATTTCATTTTTATCATTATTGAGTTGTTTGGCAAAACACTCTATTGGGGCGAACATCAGTCCAGCTTCGGTGTCATGTGCTTATAGCAATTGTAACATTTTTATGTGACATATTTGTCATACATGGCCTATACTTGTGGTAGTCGTATTAAACATTTTCATAAACTCTATGAACTCACTCAACCTTTGTGTTGACACTTTTAGCAATATATTTTCAGGTATCTAAGGCGTATTCATCATGGCATGCATAAGGACTTATCATAGAGTCGCCGTGACGACGCGTCACACATGGGATTTATGCACTTTAAAACATCGTTTGGCTTGTAACAAACTTATTTCCGCACATGTCTAATTTCATTTGGGACCTATCTTTTGTAAACTCTGAATGTTTTATTATATCAAACGATGTTCTTTTCAAACGACACTTTAGGTCATTCAATATATCTGTAACTGTGATGCTATGACAGTCAATCCCCAGGAATTCCATTCCGCTGCAAAACAGGTAATTTGGGGGTGTGACAACAATGATGGAGAAATCGAGATGGTTGGAGTTGTTTCCTTTTACAAGCTAAAACCATCAATCAAGGAACCCCCTACCTTAGAACTAAAAGATCTCCCGAGCCATTTAGAATATGCCTTCCTTCAGACGGCCTAGATTTGACCCAGACGACGTCAGAGACTGAAGGGGACAGCGTCACAAGCATAAGGTGATGTTGTCGCAAGAATAACATGGCCAAGACGAAACCCTAATAACGGCGACCCGACGGCATCACAAATCAAAGGGTGACGCCGTCGCATTTGTAATCTTATATATAGAATCCGAATTTTTTAGTTTTCAGTGTGTAGTCTTTGGAGTAAAAACCTAAACCGGACCAAGGCTGTCTTGTACAGTATTTTAGGGTTCCATACCCTATCTTACATCAAGATAAGTATTTTACTTCATTAATTTAATTATGTCTTCAATTAATTATGTGTATGCTTGCATGTTTCCCATGTCCGGCTAATTTACTTGTGTGTTTGCTTAGGGAATATGAAACTTAATTATTGAATATTGATTGGTTGTCTCTTATCTTAATTGTTAATGATCTAGTATTGCGATAGATCATCCGTTGTGTAGTTAATGCTTGATTAATCTTTGTGAACCTTAGCTTATAGTACCTAGAGTCATTGTAGGCTAAACTATCCGAAGAGTACCTTAGTGTTAAGTTTATAAATCCTAGAGATTTTGTAGGCAATAACCTTCGATAGTTCCAAATAGTTAGGGATAAACGCATACCCTACGACCTTAGACACACAACGCGATTAAGAATAAGGACGTGACAATTCAACCATCAATAGGAGATAATTAAGGAGTAATAAAACCTAAGTAAACACCTCTTTAAATCATCATACGAGCACATAATAATTAGACATAGACTACCCACTAGATTAGATAATTAGATAAGTAGAGTAATCGGTAGAAATACCAAAACCCCCAAATTCAAACCCCAAGATTCGTACCTTTCCATTTCCTAAAAAACATAAGAAGATAAAAAAATAATCTTCCTCAACCCCAACCTTAGCGTAGTAACTTCTCACTAGCATTCCTATTCCCCTAGAGAACGATATCAATTCCCATGGCTTACCCTAATACTACACTACAACGATTAGGTTCACTGCCTAGGGTGTTGAAAAACTTGCTCGACGAAAAGGAAGGTCCTTTGACCCCGAACGAACGAGTAAATGTCAATAGTTCCCAATGGGTACGATAAAGGATCACACATCGATTGAGTGTAAGGTACACCGATAGGATAGCATCGATAGAATAACATCAGCATAATATTTTCGACAAAATAACATAGTAGGATAATATGGATAAAACGGCATCAAGAAAACTGCGTCGATAAAACGACATCGATAGGAATACACCAATGGAGCATAAGGTATAACACCAATAGTGTGTGAGGTATTACATCAATAAAGCGTAACGTATAACCTTAATCGAGTATTGTTGATGAAACAACGTCAGTAGAACATTATCGATTCAGACAATTAACAACATCGAGTGGATAACGTCGATTGAATAATATCGAGTGAACGACATCGATTCGGAAAAATAAACAACGATCATTCCAAGATAAAGCTTGGGGTAGGGGGTTCGTAACGAAACCACAACCAAGGCAAGGCTAAATGAAAGTAGCAAATCCAAATCCGCAACGAGACCCAGAATCTCAATACCAAATAGTCCAAAATCAAACATAGTCAAGATTAATTCCAAAACACTCCATCATTAAGTTCAATGAACTTATTACGATATCAAATGTGTCGAGATACACAACTCGAATTCAAATGGTGGTTAATCGGGTCTAACTCGACCCAACGTAAAGCACAATTAAACGTTTTCATTAATTCCGAAAGTAATTCATAGTCGTAAAATAACCAAGCGGCGATGAAAGACATTCTGTAAAAGTGGAAAAATATCACTATGAATAAGTATTGTGATGCCAGTGTGTTATGTGTAGGGTTAAAATTTTATCATGTCCATGCTCGTATACACATGCAAAATCTTTTCGTTCCCAAAACCAAAATAACCACCCCTAGCATTGCAAGGTTCGTCTCAGGGTTGGACATAGGTGATCAATCTATGCCCTTCCTCCCTGGTGAATATAGGTGATCAATCTATATTCACATGAACTTTGAAATACTCGGCTCAGTTATACTAGTATTATGTCCTGTACTTTTAGAAATTGTTACGAAAGAGTAAAACGAGCATTTCATTTATGTGGGGAATAAGGCGTAGCGCTGAGGTACATAAACATACGTATAAGAAAGCAATCATAGTTCATAGTGAGATTAAGTGGATAGTAATATAATACATATTTTATCAGGTATGACTTCAACAAGTCATAAGCGAGGCATCAGCTTGGCAGGCAGGCATGTGTCGGTCATAGGGTTGAATTTTCATAAAAGTAGTTATAGTCTAAGTTTCAAAAATACCCAGTTCTCTATAACCGAGGCTCTGATACCAATCTGTAATACCCCCAAAAAATGTTTTGCTGCGGAAGTAGTGTTACTAGGGTATTACCCGATTGGTACCACAACACAAAGTATAGAACAACATTTTGACTTGAGAAATCTAATTAATAAAGATCTGTGGTTACATCTTTCAAAATGTATATTATGGAATGTAGCCCATAAAGAGAATTCAAGTTGTCCCCAAGTTATATCATAGTCTTTTAATAACCATGCCATGCCAATTCTCAAGCGCCTCCAAAGTTTAGCTACCGCCTGTAATCCTGAAAATACATGCTAAAAGTGTCAACACAAAGGTTGGTGAGCTCACAGGTTTTAATACACAAGTAGTTTCCCCAAAACAGGAAAATCAATTGGTTGTCAAAGTTTCAAAGGGTCCATTATGTATGCAGCGTGTTCATGGATTAAAGGCTCCACTACTTAAGCCGATTCAGTCGTAACTTGCCCCTACGTGCAACACGCTCTAACCCAGCATGAGAAGGTGATACTATGCACTCCGGTTAGTAGAGTGAGGGGATGGCTCTACCCCTAAATAGCGTTATCCATAGATATCAACGGCTCGTCCCATACAGTGGGAGTGAGTTAATAAGTAGTGTAGTAACAAGGGACTTTTACGGTCGTACATAGGCGAAAAACATAAGCATACATACCAGTTTGCACAGTATAGCAGAGCATAGCTCAGTAGATTGAATCAGTTCAGTAAATTCATAATTTTATGAATGCACAACCAATTTAGTTTTAAGTAATCATAGCATGCTTTTCACCCCAAAAGAGTAAAACAGTAAAATGGGGCTGTGAAACTCACCTTAGTCCAAAGAAATACAAGAATCACAACTAACACGACTGGCATCGAGAAATGTAATACAATAGTATCACAAGGTAGCAACGTACAATGATACAAGAGTACAGACAAAACGATACGTCATAGGCCTAACCTAATAGTACATTGTTTATCTCAGAATGCGTCTTGTAAAGTAGATAAATTTTCAAAAGATGAGTGTTTTATTTTTCGTTGAAGTTTCGTATCAGTGTTTGTAAAAAGTTTAGTATGATAGTTCGTGTGGTGATATGAAATCATAGACTCGAAACAAAACGCACTCCAAAGTATAAAACATGTAACGCAAGTATAATAGGAAATAAACACGTAATGATCAAATAGCAATAGAAAGTAAGTAAATGGTTATCTTTAAGGCATTTACCCAGTATCTCCAAATAATGAATGATTTATACTAAAACATAAGTTTAATATAAAAATTAAAGAGAGAAAGTTTCATATTCAATAAAGTTATACTTCTCGTTTTATTATCGGACTCTGATCAAAATAAGTTTTAAAGATAATATGTATATAAAAGTTTGATATGATTTGTTATTCAAAATATATTCCAATGATAAGTAATATGACTAAATTAGTTTAAAATAACTTAACTGATTAAAGGTGTCGATAGGTATTGGGCTTCAAAGTCCAATAATAGCTCGTTAAAGAGTTGTCTAATATAAATAGTCTAGTAGTAATCCATTAAGGAGTAGTCCAAAATAATAAGTTCAATTCCGTTATGTCCAATATTTTAAGTTCTGTAAGGTATATTTAGTGTTCAATGTCGGTTTCCAAAGTAAGTCTAATAAATTTGTCCAATATGTTTAAATAATATGATCCGATATAAGTCTATTATTAATAGTCTTCGTTTTATGTTAATAGTCTTTTATATACTTATCAAGTATAATAAATCAAGTCCAATAAGTCTAGTCGAAATCCGCAGAATAAAATCCGTTAAGTATATATAATGTGCAATGTAGTCCGATACAAGTCCAAAAATATAGTCTAATGTCCAACTTCAATTTATACGAAGTGAAGTATTTTTAGTCCGACGTCCAATACGCGTCAAGTTACAATCGGTTATCCGAATACGATAAATAATTTATACATTTTAAATATAGCTTAACAACTTTCATACATTAACTTTTCCTTATTGGGCTTCAGTCCAAATGTCATAACTAAACACACCCTTGTTAATAATGTTGGGTTGCGGTGTGGATCCAAATAAACAAAACTAGGTACATGCTACGTCATTATAGTCTTCGGCCCATAACTAAACCCAAACGCACCCTATTTCTATGAATGAAACAATTCTCCAATCACAATTATAGTAGTATTCCTGCTGTAGAAATAAGCTAACAAACGCACCATAGTTGTGCAGAAAATAAGCAAATAATAAGCTTATCAAATAAGCTAGGAGATGAGCTGGAACAACGCGTCTCCTTGGGTTTCGTTTCTTTATGAACTATCAACCAAAGGAAAATCAAACGAAAACAAACACTTCTTGTGAATTGTGTGCTTACCAAGGACAACCAACCAAGCGCACCCTTGGTTGCCCTCGGTGGTGGGTCGAAGACCAGGGTCAAGACAAGCAAACACACCTTTGAAGGTTTATTCATGGACCAATTCAACAAGTAATCAAATACACATTTCGGGGTGATGGTAAGCTAAATCAAACACACCCTCGTCGGTGTTTCTTTGAACCAACAACCAAAATAAAACTAAACAAAAACAAACACTCTCTTGGGTGTTGTTATTAACCGAACCATCAAACACATCCTCTCGGGTTTGATGGTACCAAACCGAGGTCAACAAACACCCTCTAGGATGTTTTCGTAAATTAAGCAAACCAAAAACACCCTTGCGGGTGTCTAGATGTTAGACCAGAAGCACAACAAAACCAAACCCTTGGGGTTTTCCTTGTGAACCGAGACCAGGCAAAGAAAACACACGCACTCTCAAATAAGCTTCACTAAGCAGGTATAAGTAACTCCAAACTCATCCCATGACCAGACCTAGACCAGAATCATGGCCAAACCATGACCCAAATGGGTCGAACCTGACCCGTTCACAAAACAAAATCAAACATACGTCCCAAACACCAGTTTGTTGATTAACACCACACGAATTCAATAAAAACGTTTTTAATTCATCTTTTAATCCACGAAAACTATTTAAATTCGTTTATAATTGGCTTCCATAAAATAGGAATAACAAAAGATAGATTAGGCGTGTATCCATACCCAATCCAATAGAGAGTTAGAGATGGTGATGAAGGAGCAACTGTGGTAGCGACTATTCGGACCAAAACCCACCCAAGATCAACAAAACCCTTGCGGTTTCTTGTCAATCCACACTTGAACCCAACCCAAACACAATCCCCTGGTTGTGGCCTTCAAGGTGTGGCGGCATCACTGAACAAACACACCCTTGGCTGTTTTTTATGGTGATGGCAGTGGTGTTATAAGGCGGTGAAAGGGACGGTGGTTAGTGGTCAGATGGTGATGATATTGTTGTTGCTGTCGTCGTTCATCAAAGAGAGGAGGGAAATAATGACCTTGCTTCTTGAGAGAGAGTAAGATATGATAACAACTTATCTATCTTTCTATTATTAAAAGGGAGAAAGGGAGGCGGTTATGTAGAAGGATAAGGGAGGGATTTTATTAATTTATTATCCCGGTGTATTTCGTGTCCCATTGAGCTCAAGTGTAAATGCGGTACCTTTATTTGGTAATCGCGAGAAATATATTTCAGGAAATATTATTATAAAAATAGTATATAAACATTATTATCGACTCCAAAAATAATCATCGGGATTATACCAAAATTAATGCGGTGTCAGTTACACGTTATATATAGTTTTCACGTTTGATGAGATAATTTCTCGTTAAACAGACAAAAGTGAACGAAAACGTTCAGAGAGTGATAATTCGAATCAGACAAGAACTGTCATTTTATCTTATGAAATTTTACGTCACCTTAATTGGTTTTCTTAATCAGATAAACTTATAACGTTTTATCAAAAAAAAAATGACGTAGAAAATAGGTAAATATTCTTTTATTAGAATATTATTTTAGTTTAATACAAGGTGAAATTTACCGGTGGTTACAATCCACTCTTTATTACAACATCAACAAGGATATCAATATCCTTTGACCCAAACTAATCTATCTTGTACATCGATGCACCATATCGAATGTACACCCTAGGCACCTTTCACTAATGCCTTTGACACGACCCTTAGGCACCCTTCACTAATACCTTCAACACGAACCTTTGGCACCTTTCACTAATGCCTTCAACACGGATCTTCGGCACCTTTCACTAATGCCTTCGACTTGACCCTTTAGACATCTTTCACCTATGTCTTCAACACAACACTTATAATGAGAGAAGAAAGAACTATCAACAAGATAACATCAGTAGTCTTGATGATGACGAAGCTTGGCAACCCATGGACTTGAGCTTGCTTGACTTCAAGAGGTGGTGATCTCGCCTTTAAGAGGAACCTAGAGAATCACACAAAACACAAAACTACATAAAAAGATCCTTTGGATCTGAGGTTAAAGAGTTTACAACACTAAGAGAGAATGTATGTGAAAGGGGTGAGTAACAATGAGGAAATGGCTTACTATTTATAGGCAAAAATCAACTACTGTTCCTCGGATCCCACGAATCCCTTGCTTGAGAGATCCGTCCAGTGTATTCCTGGGGATCCGCCAGACGCTCCTCCTATTTGGGTTATGGGTCATGGATCATGGGTCAGGTGTTATGGACTTTGGGTTATGGGTATCCAAATAGATATAATGTATCTAGACATTGGATCATGGGTATGGGTCATGGACCATGGATAATACCCAACATGACTTCATGCATGATGTCATGCAATGGGTTATTGGTAATGAATCAAGCTCCATGGGTGTGGGTCATGGACTTTGGGTTTTACCCAACTCCATTCAATGTATCTAGTTGTCACACCCCCATATTACCTGTTTTGCAGCGGAATGGAATTCCTGGGGATTGACTGTCATAGCATCACAATCACAGTTATATTGAACGACCTAAAGTGTCGTTTGAAAAGAACATCGTTTGATATATTAAAAAAATTCAGAGTTACAAAGATAGGTCCCAAATGAAAGTTACTATGTGCAGAAAATAAGTTTGGTACAAGTCAAACGATGTTTTTAAAGTGTATAAATCCCATGTGAGACGCGTCGTCACCGCGACTCTATGATATGTCCACATGCATGCCATGAAGTGAATGCCTTAGTTACCTGAAAATACATTGCTAAAAGTGTCAACACAAAGGTTGAGTGAGTTCATAGAGTTCATGTAAAATGTTTAATACGACTACCACAAGTAATAATTATGTATGACAAAGTCTTCACAAAAATGATACAATTGCTATAAGTCCATGACACCGAAACTAGACTGATCATGATGTTCGCCCCAACAGAGTGTTTGCCAAACAACTCAAATAATGATATTAAATGAAATGCATCCGTTTAACCAGTTGGAATCCACCAACCCGGATGGAGGAGTCACCCTCGATAGATCTATCCACTCACCCTCACTTCTTTCGGAATTAACGGTTCATGTTATATAATGGGGACATTCAATTGGCATGAGGTAACTTAAGCAATGTAATGAATTTGATATACTTGGCATCGTAATAAAAATGATGTGCAATGTATTCTCCCCCGTAGGTTTGAAATAAAGTAAAAACTTGAATAAATCGGGGCTATGAAAACTCACTTGTTGCAATGATAATGATGATGTAATGGAAATACTGAAATGAGGCGCAACCTCTGACCGTGACCTATTATGAATGATATGTTCTAATGTAAATCATGAAACAATGTCGTGCATGCAAATCCACATGTAATCTATACCACTTGTACGCTTTTGAAAATAGAATTTATCGTCGAAATATATGTTTATGACATCTCGTCATGTTATAAAATACTATACAAGTATTTACGCTGAAATGATATCCTACGATAATCATTTAGTGATTTATTATGAAATTATAACTTTTCGTCGTAAAATATTGTCATTTGACAATTTCATGAAAGTGACTAAATAGCCTTGAAAAGCTAGTCGTAAAATGGTGCACGTCGAGCATTAGGAAACGAACTCAACGGTTTTGGGAAGCTTGTATCATTATCTTAAAGTTTTAGCATTTAAGTTTTCATCCTAGAGGTCTCGATCATAGAGAAACATATAGGTAAAGTATGGTACTTGTGTCCAAAATGTTGTTTAAGGGTGGTTTTCGGCAAAGTTTAAATGACCGTATATCATTCGTTATAACTCCGCTTGACGAACGGTTGGACATTTTGGAAAATAGACCAGGCGAACTTACTTTTACTATAAGACATCATTTTATAAAAAGTACTCCATCAATGTTAAAAATGACCCTCAACATGGTCACTTGTTTGCCGTAATACTTGTCTAATAGAAATATATTAGTTTTTCTTATATAATAAAGTTACGGCAACTTTGTTAAATCACGTGTAATTTAATCGTTACAAGTCCGTTTTCTACGTTTTATATGTCCTCGGAATCGTGATAATATATACTAATATATTTTTGATGAGTCGACACATTTTATAACGCTTAAGACTCATTTTTGACTCGTATAAAGGCGAGATTACAAGCTGAATTTTCTGTACCAAATATCTTTCGTCGTCAAACTTGAAAAATTCATAACTTCTTCGTTATAGCTCCGTTTTAATCCGTTCAAGCGGCCACGGTTTCGTTTTAAAGTATATTTTCCAAATATCTAGCCCAAAAATTTTTACCAACTGTCGAAAATTCCAGATTTCGCAGAAACCAACAGACCCTATTTTATAGTTGTCGAAATGGATTTTTCTCGCGCAAAACCTATTCTAACCAATTCAAAACAACTCCGAAGCTATTATATTCCTACCATACACCTTCTTAGGGTGTCATGGGTTCCTAGACATCATCAAAACTAATATGTTTCAAGGGATTATATATAGGATAATTATAATTCATAATAAGTAATAAAAACACTAAAAGTGGTATAAATTCATATGTAACATGCATGTTTTCTTTCAAGCATAATAAAAATAGCTCATGAATGATCAAGAAAGATTGGTAAAATATATGAAAAGCTTACTTGAATGATTATGAATTTTTGAGAAAGGTATGCTTAAAAATCTTGAGGTTTTTATTCCAAAACCTTAACAAGATCACTAATAGAACTTAAATAAACACTTGAAGCTTGAAAAAAATCATGTTTCTTCTTGTTTCTTGTTTTTGGCCGTCCATGGTGTTGAAGAGAAAGAGTGAGCATTTTTTTTTTCACACTTAAAGAAAGGTGTATCTATGTGTAGTAATATTACTAAATTAAAGTAAGCAAGTATTGTGGTTGACTTTAGATATTTTCCATCCAAGAAAAGGGTGTGTCATGCTTGTGTCGACAAGCTTAATAAAAATATCATGGTATTGTATTTTTGTGTAGTTAAGTATAATAATGTCTAAATAGAGTTGGTAATTTATGTATATATTTAAGTATTTAGGGTAGTGTTGGCTAAAAATAAATTTTAACGGATCAAAATAAAATGTATTGAAGTCATAAAAATTATAAAAATACATTTCTTACAAAATTTGAGTGAAATAATATTTATCGTGTTGAATTTACGAAAACCGTCGTAAATATTTATACCTAACAATTTATATACAAAATAAATTGAAAACATTGGGTAAATTAATAATATAATTTTTATAGTCCTAAAATGAGTATAAAAATATATCGGAATAATTTTTGGAAGTGTCGGATCAATATTCAAAATAATTAATTACGCGATAACGTTTATTTAATAAAAGTTATACGTTTAATGAAAAATGCAAAACCATGCATAAACTAATATGATGACAATGATGTTAATGAAATGTAGACTAAACTTAGTCTATATGAAATTACCTCGATGATATGATCATGAATTCACAGCTAAACCATTGAGGTTACGCGAATTTGATACTCGTAAACGTAATTTACGATAAATGATGAAATAGTGAAACTTTTGAAGTTTGTAAAATGACCTGAAATTACGAGTTGTCACATTCGCCCAACCAAAAATAAATTCAGTCCCTGAATTCAGTCCATGTTAGGTTCTACGATGTTACTTGTGAAAAAGTGAGGATATTTGAGTCGCATTGGGTCGTCCAATGTTTTCTGAATCGTACCACGCCTTTCCAAGACGGGACGTTGAACATATATTTGTTGCCAACTTGAAATTCTAATGGTTTGCGACTTATGGAACATACTTCCAATATTTTGCGTCGTATATCGACATAGCTTATCTAACTATATGTGGTTACTTATAACTGATTTTTGATCTGTACGATCACTTTGTTGTTTCATGAATGATTCATTGACTAGTGAGTTGGACTTTCCTGATTTTTGCCCGTAAATAAGTGATTGACACCTCAACCATAGAGTGTCTGAAATGATGTAGTCAATATGTTCTTGTAATAACTATTGTTGTAAAGCAACTGGTTCGATGAAGTATGATTTGCCTAATCATTTCTAGAAAGTCACACATGCTCTCAGCATATCTTCTAATGTTTGAATTGTCCTTTCACTTTGACCATCGGTTTGTGGATGATATGTTGTGCTCATCTCTAATTTGGTTCCAAATGAATCTTGTAATGATTTTCAGAAGTTTGAAGTGAATCAACTATCTCTGTCGGAAACGATGGAAATTGGTGCACCGTACTTTGAGACTAATTCCTTGACATAAGGTCTAGTAAGTTGTTCCATGGAATAAGTCTCTCCAATTGGTATGAAATGGGCTGATTTGGTAAGACGATCAACGATTACCCATATAGCGTCATAACCTCCCGATGTCTTAGGAAGTTTCGTGACAAAGTCCATCGTAATGCGTTCCCATTTCCATTGGGGAATTTCTGGTTGTTGGAGTAATCATGAAGGTTTCTGATATTCGACTTTTACCTTAGAGCAAGTAAGGCATCTGCTAACGTACGTGGCAATTTCCGCTTTCATGTTCGGCCACCAATAAAGTTTCTTGAGATCCTGATACATCTTATCAGAACCTAGGTGAATAGAATACTTTGACTTATGCGACTCATGCATAATCAATTCTCGTATCCTGCCATAAAATTATACCCACATTCTATCCTTGAAGCATAATACTCCATCTGCTCTCTTTACAAAGCCATTTGCATTTTCGGGCATACCATAAAGCTTTTCACTTGGTCGGTTTTCCTCCTTAAGTGCCTCGATTTGTGCCTCCAGTATTTTTGATGGTAAAGGTGAACTGATCGTCATTCCTAATGATCTTACTCTTAAAGGTTTGGGTCTTTCTTTCTGACTAAGAGCATCAGCCACAACATTGGCTTTTCCCGGGTGATACTTGATTTCACAATCATAATCGCTGAGTAATTCCAACCAACGACGTTGCCTCATGTTAAGTTCCTTCTGATCAAGAACATATTGTAAACTCTTGTGGTCCGTAAACACTGTGCACTATATACCGTAAAGGTAGTGTCTCCAAATCTTAAGTGCAAAAACTACGGCCCCCAACTCAAGATCATAAGTGGTGTAATTCTTCTCATGGACCTTAAGTTGTCGAGAAGCATAAGCTATCACCTTCTCGTTTTGCATTAAAACAGCTCCAAGCCCTTTATGTGAAGCATCGCAGTATACTACGAAGTTCTCAATTCCTTCGGGTAGTGCCAAAATTGGCGCACTGCAAAGCTTTTGTTTCAACAACTGAAAAGCAGCTTCTTGTTTCTTTCCCCATTCGTACTTCTTGTTTTTCTGTGTCAACTTGGTCAAAGCTTTAGCTATCTTTGAAAAACCTTTGATGAATCTTCGGTAATACCCGGCGAGTCCTAGAAATTGTCGGATTTCTGTGGGATTTGTTGGAGTAGCCCAATCTTTTACGGCTTCAATCTTTGCAGGATCAACTTGTAGGTCTTGACTATCAATGACATGACCAAGAAATTGTACTTTACGGTTCCAAAAATCACACTTCGAAAATTTGGCATACAACTTCTCATTCTTGAGTAGTCCTAAAATCGTTCTTAAATGCCCTTCGTGCTCTTCTTTACTCTTTGAGTAAATCAATATGTCGTCGATAAACACTATAACAAACTTGTCCAAATACGGTTTACATACCCTATTCATGAGATCCATGAATACTGTAGGTGCATTAGTTAATCCGAATGGCATTACTTGAAACTCATAATGTCCATAACGTGTTCTAAACGCTGTTTTCTGGATGTCCTCCTCTCGCACTCTAAGTTGATGATAGCCTGACCTTAAATCAATCTTTGAGTAGATACTAGAGCCTTGTAACTGATCAAACAAGTCGTCGATTCTGGGGAGTGGGTAACGATTCTTTACCGTTAACTTGTTCAGCTCTCTATAATCTATACACATTCTGAAGGATCCATCTTTCTTCTTCACAACCAAGACCGGTGCTCTCCATGGCGAGGAACTTGGCCTAATGAATCCTTTGTCTAAAAGTTCTTGCAACTGATTAGACAACTCCTGCATTTCTGATGGTGCTAATCGGTACGGTGCTCGCGCAACTGGTGCAGCTCCGTGCACTAAGTCAATATGAAATTCTACTTGACGTGCCGGTGGAAGTCCTGGTAAGTCTTCAGGAAAGTCTTCAGGAAATACTCGAGCAATCGGTACATCCTCAAGTCGCTTCTCCTCTGACTTCTTCTCGGTTATATGTGCTAAGAAAGCTAAACAACCTTTCTTTATGTACTTCTCCGTTTTGATGCATGATATAATACTGAGTCTAGTTCCACTTCGTTCCCCATGAATGATCAAAGTTTCGCCGCTGTAAGGAAGATGAACAACTTTTTCATCACAAATGATTCTTGCACGATGTTTGGATAACCAATCCATGCCGATGATGACGTCGAAACTACCAAGTTCTACGGGCATAAGGTCTATATTGAAGGGATGATTTAGAAAATTGAGTGTACAACCACGGACAATGGTGTCGGTGCTAATTAAGTTACCATTAGCTAATTCAATGTTGTATGATGTGTCTAATGTGGGAATTGTTCTCTCGCTCTAACCATTGAGCTGAGGATAATAAGTGGTAATTACGTACTAGTGAATTCCAAAGGAATCTTAAAACGGTTGTCAGAAGTCTAAGGTGAATCAAATAGCTTGTAACAGGTACAACTGGAATTGATACCACGAGTCTCATGCCAAATTTCAAAATGTTAAATCTGTCGAAAAGGACCTTATAGAAAGGAATAGATTATGGGTAACAGTTGTGATTCCTCGCGTTTCTAGTTCTAGCGAATGTCATTACTTGAATCTTACTTGCCTAAGGTGTTTAGTCTCCATGACTAAAATATTTATTGTTTTATTATCGAAGCGTTTCCATGCTCTATGTGGTAAAGTCACAAAACCTTAAATATTTAGGTGATGTAGTATTGTGATTGGTTTTCAAGACTCATTCCGATATTGAGTGCTTCTAAAATAGTTCATCACTAGATTGTCATCACGTCCGCAAATCATAGATATCAGATGATACTATACCGAGGAATGTTTGTTCTAATTTCACTTGTAGATGGAGAGTCACCTATTGTCCGATATGCTCAAACATGTTGCATCTCTGAATATAGAAGTGAGGTTACTTGGAATTTCTAGGGAACACAATGCCTTAGGGGAAGTTTATATCAATAACCTTAATTTAACCACATTTTCCTTTAAAGGAAACTCATTGTAGGGAAGTTCAAATATTGTTGAGGCCATGTTTAGTGAAATGTTCTGTAGTCCCAGTTAGAAGACTTGGTTTATCCCTATGGTGTTGCTTAATGGGTATTCGCTTCATACTAAATCTCGTGACTCGGTCTAGTTAGTACTTTTGAAATGATATAATTTGGCTTCTAGTCCAAAATAGTGTTTCGGAATGTCTCGTGATGTCTTAAGATTTTTGTTGAGTTTTGAATCATCCTACTACCTAGTTCTAGTCCTTGCGGGTAGTTCCAAAATCCTTTCATTGTTTTCCTGTATCGAGGAATCCTCCTCGTAAATGGTCTAGAAAGTCCTTCCTAAAAAGGTCACTCGTCAAATTCTAACTTATCGGTTGAGTGAGGAATGAATGGCGTAGGTTTCTGTAGAGTGTTAACAAAATAAATGTTTGTGAACAATTTATCTGATTACAAAGCCTTGCTTTTGAGTAAAGATTGTTTTAAGAGATTTGAAATGATGCTTGTTACTTTCATGACATAATTCTTCTTGAATTATACATAGGTGATCAGGCCATGTATAATTGAGGACAAATGATGTGATGCTTGGTTTTGTTGAAATGATATTATGTTCCTCCAAAGTTTTAGATGGTATACAACGTTTTGTTTTGTAAGATAATGGCTCAAAAATTTTTCAGAGTAATATGAAAATCGTTTCGCATGATAGTATTAAATAGTTGATAAAATGACCGAAAACCAATTAATAGGGTGATAACAAAATAGCTTGTGTTAAAACTTTATGAAACAACGTTTCTAAGATGGTGATAAAATAGCTCGAAATAAAATTAAGTGAAGTAATTTCATGAAATCGTAGCAGAATAACTTGAAATAAAATTTGTGGAATGGTTTGTAGGATACGTGGGAAAACCTTATAGAGTGGTAATAGTCTCTTAATTGGTCGAGAATAAAGTTGGCCTAACCCTTAGTAAGATAGTGAGATATTGTCACGAAATGATTGAAAAAATTAGGCAATCGGAATGGGGAATGAAATAAACGAAGGTTGTGATTATTGTGGAGATAATAAATGATAGAGATTACATTAGCTAAAAAGGTACTTATTATCTGTTCCTGTTGGTAGTCTAATCATGTCTCAAGTGTAGGAGCAGTAGGCTGTCTAGCAGCAACAGCTTTGAAACTCTCACGGTCCTCAAACCTATGAGATGGTGTAGTGTCTATAGTCTTAGTGATATCTGGTAATGATGTGTCAAATCATGCACGCTTCCCAAGCTGCAAGTTAGATGTATGTGTAGTGTCCATGAGATGTGATAGCACGAATGGTACTCTAGACGACGATGATAATGAAAATAATGACAATGATAATGGAAATCCTTGTGGTGAGTTAAGAAAATAGGTTCATTAGGACTAAGCCTATAAGTTCTACCAAATGGTATAATCGGTCCCAACAGAATGATAAAAACTGTCCTGATCCTACAGTGAATCAATGGTGATCGTGATGGTGTAGGTGCAACTTCGTCCTCCTAAAAGGGTTCAGTCTCATCATCTGATGTTATCGGTGTTGAGTCAACTGATGTTAAAATTGTGATAGGGAATGACAGGGCATTCTTCATGTCAAAGTGATGGGATGGGTATCTGAAGGCATTAATGTGACAATCGATTTGAAATGAAAGTAAATAACTCGTAAAATGTGCGTATGAAACCGCATGTATAGTGCCTATGCACTTATGATGAAATGATGAGATGCTATGATGATGTAGTTATAGTCTAGGGTCAATGATGCAACCTAGTTCTCTATAACCGAAGCTTTGATGCCAATCTGTCACACCCCCAAATTACCTGTTTTGCAGCGGAATGGAATTCTTGGGGATTGACTGTCATAGCATCACAATCACAGTTATATTGAACGACCTAAAGTGTCGTTTGAAAAGAACATCGTTTGATATATCAAAAACATTCAGAGTTACAAAGATAGGTCCCAAATGAAAGTTACTATGTGCGGAAAATAAGTTTGGTACAAGTCAAACGATGTTTTTAAAGTGTATAAATCCCATGTGAGACGCGTCGTCACCGCGACTCTATGATATGTCCACATGCATGCCATGAAGTGAATGCCTTAGTTACCTGAAAATACATTGCTAAAAGTGTCAACACAAAGGTTGAGTGAGTTCATAGAGTTCATGTAAAATATTTAATACGACTACCACAAGTAATAATTATGTATGACAATATCGTCACAAAAATGATACAATTGCTATAAGTCCATGACACCGAAACTAGACTGATCATGATGTTCGCCCCAACAGAGTGTTTGCCAAACAACTCAAATAATGATAGTAAATGAAATGCATCCGTTTAACCAGTTGGAATCCACCAACCCGGATGGAGGAGTCACCCTCGATAGATCTATCCACTCACCCTCGCTTCTTTCGGAATTAACGGTTCATGTTATATAATGGGGACATTCAATTGGCATGAGGTAACTTAAGCAATGTAATGAATTTGATATACTTGGCATCGTAATAAAAATGATGTGCAATGTATTCTCCTCCGTAGGTTTGAAAAAAAGTAAAAACTTGAATAAATCGGGGCTATGAAAACTCACCTGTTGCAATGATAATGATGATGTAATGGAAATACTGAAATGAGGCACAACCTCTGACCGTGACCTATTATGAATGATATGTTCTAATGTAAATCATGAAACAATGTCGTGCATGCAAATCCACATGTAATCTATACCACTTGTACGCTTTTGAAAATAGAATTTATCGTCGAAATATATGTTTATGACATCTCGTCATGTTATAAAATACTATACAAGTATTTACGCTGAAATGATATCCTACGATAATCATTTAGTGATTTATTATGAAATTATAACTTTTCGTCGTAAAATATTGTCATTTGACAATTTCATGAAAGTGACTAAATAGCCTTGAAAAGCTAGTCGTAAAATGGTGCACGTCGAGCATTAGGAAAC
This sequence comes from Chrysanthemum seticuspe, assembly GCA_019973895.1. Lineage (NCBI taxonomy): Eukaryota > Viridiplantae > Streptophyta > Magnoliopsida > Asterales > Asteraceae > Chrysanthemum > Chrysanthemum seticuspe. Next base: position 215,980,133 of record BPTQ01000006.1, read on the forward strand.
AAACTCAACGGTTTTGGGAAGCTTGTATCATTATCTTAAAGTTTTAGCATTTAAGTTTTCATCCTAGAGGTCTCGATCATAGAGAAAATATAGGTAAAGTATGGTACTTGTGTCCAAAATGTTGTTTAAGGCTGGTTTTCGGTAAAGTTTAAATGACCGTATATCATTCGTTATAACTCCGCTTGACGAACGGTTGGACATTTTGGAAAATAGACCAGGCGAACTTACTTTTACTAGAAGACATCATTTTATAAAAAGTATTCCATCAATGTTAAAAACGACCCTCAACATGGTCACTTGTTTGCCGTAATACTTGTCTAATAGAAATATATTAGTTTTTCTTATATAATAAAGTTACGGCAACTTTGTTAAATCACGTGTAATTTAATCGTTACAAGTCCGTTTTCTACGTTTTATATGTCCTCGGAATCGTGATAATATATACTAATATATTTTTGATGAGTCGACACATTTTATAACGCTTAAGACTCATTTTTGACTCGTATAAAGGCGAGATTACACGCTGAATTTTCTGTACCAAATATCTTTCGTCGTCAAACTTGAAAAATTCATAACTTCTTCGTTATAGCTCCGTTTTAATCCGTTCAAGCGGCCACGGTTTCGTTTTAAAGTATATTTTCCAAATATCTAGCCCAAAATTTTTTACCAACTGTCGAAAATTCCAGATTTCGCAGAAACCAACAGACCCTATTTTATAGTTGTTGAAATGGATTTTTCTCGCGCAAAACCTATTCTAACCTATTCAAAACAACTCCGAAGCTATTATATTCCTACCATACACCTTCTTAGGGTGTCATGGGTTCCTAGACATCATCAAAACTAATATGTTTCAAGGGATTATATATAGGATAATTATAATTCATAATAAGTAATAAAAACACTAAAAGTGGTATAAATTCATATGTAACATGCATGTTTTCTTTCAAGCATAATAAAAATAGCTCATGAATGATCAAGAAAGATTGGTAAAATATATGAAAAGCTTACTTGAATGATTATGAATTTTTGAGAAAGGTATGCTTAAAAATCTTGAGGTTTTTATTCCAAAACCTTAACAAGATCACTAATAGAACTTAAATAAACACTTGAAGCTTGAAAAAAATCATGTTTCTTCTTGTTTCTTGTTTTTGGCCGTCCATGGTGTTGAAGAGAAAGAGTGAGCATTTTTTTTTCACACTTAAAGAAAGGTGTATCTATGTGTAGTAATATTACTAAATTAAAGTAAGCAAGTATTGTGGTTGACTTTAGATATTTTCCATCCAAGAAAAGGGTGTGTCATGCTTGTGTCGACAAGCTTAATAAAAATATCATGGTATTGTATTTTTGTGTAGTTAAGTATAATAATGTCTAAATAGAGTTGGTAATTTATGTATATATTTAAGTATTTAGGGTAGTGTTGGCTAAAAATAAATTTTAACGGATCAAAATAAAATGTATTGAAGTCATAAAAATTATAAAAATACATTTCTTGCAAAATTTGAGTGAAATAATATTTATCGTGTTGAATTTACGAAAACCGTCGTAAATATTTATACCTAACAATTTATATACAAAATAAATTGAAAACATTGGGTAAATTAATAATATAATTTTTATAGTCCTAAAATGAGTATAAAAATATATCGGAATAATTTTTGGAAGTGGCGGATCAATATTCAAAATAATTAATTACGCGATAACGTTTATTTAATAAAAGTTATACGTTTAATGAAAAATGCAAAACCATGCATGAACTAATATGATGACAATGATGTTAATGAAATGTAGACTAAACTTAGTCTATATGAAATGACCTCGATGATATGATCATGAATTCACAGCTAAACCATTAAGGTTACGCGAATTTGATACTCGTAAACGTAATTTACGATAAATGATGAAATAGTGAAACTTTTGAAGTTTGTAAAATGACCTGAAATTACGAGTTGTCACACTAGTCAATGAGTCAAATACTTAGATTTCTACCCATTACAATATATATACTAAGTATATATAAGTACATGTAAACACTAGTCGTTATACATATGCATTTCTATAAAATTTAAACGCTATTACTTGTTTAGTGTTTTATATGAAAATGTAAGTGTGTTAGTAAACTGTTGGCTCAAACCATTTACGTATTTTGTTTGTTTCGTTAAAGTGATTTTACGTTTGTTATTGACAAAACATTAGAAGATCGTAAAATATAAATAAAAGTTTTTACGGCTTATTTGTATTAACAATCTCCCCCTTTTTGTTGATGACAAAACATAAGATTATTTTAAGGAAAAACTAAAATCCGTAAAATTTTGAATTGGAGTTTTTACTCACTTCTCCCCCTTTTTGTCGAAACAAAACGAGCGTCGAAAAGAAACTAACACATTGTTTGAAGAAAAATATTTGAAAAGTAAAAATATGAAAAATATAGAATAAGAGAAGAGAAGGATTCTCGTCTTAGCTTGCCCTTGACGGGTGCTTTCCTTTGTTGAGGGCGTCAAGTAATTAGGAAGACTAAGCGAGTGTTTTGCAATTTTGTTTGCAAATGGTTTTGTCTTTTTGACGAACATGCTCCCCCTTGACAAGTGCTCGTTTGTGAGGAGGATGTCAAGTATTAATGTAAACCTATGTGAAAGTATTGCAAATGATTTTACAATTGTTTTTGCTTTGACAAGAAACTCCCCCTACCTAAGGGTGTCAAAGTCTTCATGTGTATATCGAAAGTCTACAAAACAAAGGTTAGAAAACAAGTATATGATGCATAATTTCCTACATATCTCTAAAACTAAGAGAATGAATTAAACATGAAATATGATTCCTAATCAATCTAAGTTAAGCTTAAGACTAGAATACCACTTGAATCCTTAAGCTTAGGAATGTTTAGTTTTGTTGACCTCATCGAAACGTTCGAGGAGGTGATAACACATGAAACGTATCTCTTCATGTAGTTCATGTACTAAACCTTCAACATGTTGACAATGATAACAATCTTTGTCATGGCTTGGAAGTGGTGGTGGTAGAAATGGAATGGTTTAAGATGGAAGGTTGAATGAGGAAGGTTGAGGATTCTCAAAAGAAGGAGGGATTTGTGGAGGTACATTTGGAGGTGGATCAACCAAGGGTGATGGTGGTGGAATGTGTGTGGAGGACGGTGGTAGAGAGGTATCTACTTCTAGGCGATCGGGTGGTTAACTTTGATGATTCCTCATAACCTAAAAGGGACTATTCGAGGGTGATGGAGAAAAGGATACCGGTGCTAGTGTCATTTCAACACCATGGTTTTGTTGTGCTATTCTCTCTATTGAGGAGAATGTGGGCAATGGTGGAGGATGACATGTCCTAGAAGTCAAGTCCTCTAAGTTGTAGAGGTGTGGGGATGAAAGTGGAGTGGTGAATGATATGGCTCTAGGCACCAAAGGTGATGGTTTAGTGGAAATAGGGGTGTTTGGTTTAGGAGGTATAGTAGTGTTTGGCAATGGTAGTTTTGTAGGAACAATCCTTTCAGGGATTGGTTTGATTGGTTGAGTTGGTGAAGGGGAAATCCTAGCGTTTTTGAATTTAACGGGTGATGATTCGGTTGAAGAAATTTTGTGAACAACACGAGCAAGTTTCTTGGGTGGTCCTTTGGTTGAGGAGTTGGCACTAGGAGCCTTCTTCATGATAAAATGATAAGGTTAGTGGGATAAAGGTTTCTAGTTGTAGATGGTGACTTAGAAGTATTAACAAGTTGGTGTATAAAGGGAGGGAATTGGTAAGTGAATTTAAGGCTTAAACCACTAAGATCCTTCAAAATGCAATGATTTGCATGTACAAGAGTTAACTTCAGCGTTGCACTAATCAAGGAAGTCAATTAAGACAAGATGAAGTGTTCAAGTTAGCAAGGAGAGCTTGAAATGATTGTTTTAGCTAGGATTAGCTGATTCTGTGCAGCCGGTTCCCACGGTTCCCTCCAATGAGGGATCCGTCTAGGATTAACCAAGGGATCCGGCTCTTAGCAGCCAAGAAAAAGGAAAAAGATGTTTTGTGAGGTCTAGTACCTATACATCTTGAGTGTTTCAGTCTTCTTAGGTGTCTTAAATTAAGAGGGTCTTAAATGTTCAAGAGAAATTATTGATGGTAGCTAATGATCGCCTTTTATGGAAAGAAATGGGACTTTATGAGCACCAATGGGTGATCAAGGATGACACTAATAGTTTTGAGAGTGTCAAGTGGAGTCAAATGATCCTAGAGATCAGATGGTAGCTTAAAAGAAATTTGGAAAATTCTGTAGAAATCATGATAAATGAAAAACTAGTTTTTGGCCTATTTTGAGGTAAGGATGACTAAAATCAATTTGCTAAAATTGAGAAAAATATCAAAGTAGGTGTCTTGAGATGTGAGAAATGATGTGTGAGCATTGGAGCAAAAGGATGATGAGTTTTGGTGAAATGATAAATCAAAAGTACCTTGAATGTGATCCTAAGTTTAGTTATGAGTAATGTGAGACCTAGTGAGCTTGAGAAAGACTTAAGTGAACCTAAGGTATCATATTTAGCTAGTATGATGTGGTCTAGAGGAATGGTTTGATGTTTGGAGGTCTACAACTTCATTTCTGTCTGCCTGGATCCCACGGATCCCTAAATGGAGGGATCCGGCTAGTTCAAAGTGAGGGATCCGGCTACTGCAGATCAGTAGCTTTACAGAAGGTGTGCAGATTTTGCACTAGATGATGCATACTAATACTACAATTTCCTACTGTAAGTAAACATCAAAATAAGTAAATATCTCACACAATCATAACATAAAGACGAGTAATAGTGATAATATTCAAACAAGGTAAGTCTTTAACAAACATAAGCGTACATTGTTTAATGATCGAAAAAATGTCTAAGATAACCATAAAGACAAGCATAATGTATCTTTCGTCAATCTCTTCTCTTCTTCTTTCCCGAAGTCATGAGGTAGTGAGTTATGCATTTGATTATCCCCTTTGTTTGCTTGAATTCTTCAGACTCATTTGGAAGAGTGGGAAGTTGTTCAAAGTAGGTCATGGGGTTGATTTGGAAGTTGGAAATGGGATTGACTTCTTCTTCACCTTCGTCCGAAGTGTCCGAGAGAGCACGAGACTTTTCCCATTGATCATGAGTTGTTTAGAAGGTTTTTTGGTAAGTGGTACCATGACATGGTTGGCAAGAAAATGATCATCGTTGATAGGAGAAGGTTGCATTGCATTAACATACTCACGGAGTCGTGTTAGGAGCATACCATAGGGAAGTAACATGTTGTTGACTTTGAATGCCCCTACCATTCTTTTTACCATATAATAGGCAAGGTTGAATTGTCTTCGGTGGATGAGACAATAGATCATTTGGACAAGACACGCATTGGGATGGTCTTTGTTCTCGACCAAGCAAATGACATTTTCTCTAATAATTTCTTCCCACTTTTTGTAAATGGGAATTATCTCAGAGAGTTCCATTTGAAAGGGATCACGATGAATGAGTTCTTTGTTGCGGTTGCGGCGAGATTGGTCAGCTCTTATCTTGAAGATGGTGTCTCGAACAACTACGAGGTCATCGAGAGGAGTATGATAGATTGGTTTGGGGTCTAGTTCAAAGAATTGAGCAGATATTGCCCAATCTTGGGAATACATACAAATTCCTTCACATGGAATGCGAAGAATTTGTGCAAAGCTGTTGAGGGGTAAGGTGATGGTTTCGTTATTAACAATAAAATCGATTGAGATGCTTTCATCATTGTTTCGAATGATCCTAACACTTTTGTAAAACTCAAAGATAAAAACCGGACAAATTTGTTCAATATCTAAGAGACAATCAAAGTTAATTTCCGAGAAGACTTGACGAATGTCGGTTTTTTCAAGAAAACATTCCTTGACTACACGACCTTCGTGGATAAGTCTTTTTTCAAGCTTTTTGAAGATTTTGCGATTGGTTTTAGAGAGCTCTTCTTTTCGATAGTATATAGAGAGGTAGTGGACGGTGTCATGGTGATCTTGTTGGGTAGCTTTGGGCATAATTGATCCTAGAAAACAAATATTCCAATTAGGTGAAATTTGTCAAGATGGGTTTATGGTTTTGATATGTATTAACAATGTTATTTTGAAAAACATTTAATTATATAGAATCCTTTTGCAATTAATTTTTACAATCCCTAATTTCTTCAATTGGTGATCAATTGAATTTTAATTGAAAAGTCTAGAACCATAAACCCTAGGATGAAGATGATGATGAATAGAACATATAAGTGTAATTACTTACAATGATGTTCAGGAATGAGATGCTTGAGAATATGAAGCCCTATGGAGATGAAAGCTGAAGTTAGGTCATTTTTGTGTTTGTGGGGAGAGGGAAAATGGATTATTTTGGTTTTAAAAGACATATATCTGATTTCTGTCACACGGTTTCCCTGGATCCCTTTTATTAGGGATCAGCTAGTACAACTTGTGGGATCCGGCTACTGTGGACAGAAAATGAGTGTTTGGTATTATTTTTGTAATAAGTTAAACAATAGCTTATAAAACAAAACTTGTAGAATGGGGTTCCTATTTGAGTAAACGCTTGGTCAAGGTGTTTTGATGGTCAATTGGTTATTTGATAAGTTAACCATCAAAGGTCTATTTTCCGAAGACGACGTGGGTTTGACGATCTTTTGGAAAATCAAAGAGGAATACTATTCCAGATGATGAGTAAGTAAGGAAAGTGGTGAAGAGAGACTTTTTAGAGACCTGAAGTTAACATCCTAATTCATGTGTTCATATAGTTATATAGAACAATATTTATAAACACATATGTTAGGAATTGGAAATTCCATGTTAAAGTGTCGGTCACCCCAATAATGGTCTAGCATAAGTTAGCTCGTTGACATTACGTTATTTACTAGTTATTTAGTTAGTTATTTAGTTTAGTGCAACACCGTGAAGGAAGGACGGGTCTTTACCCACTGTATGCCTGATCCACAGTCCGAAGGAGGACGTTTATTGTGTAATTATAAATACCATCTACCTCCCAAGGTAGAGGGTTGGACCTTTCACTTAATTTAACCTTTCTTTCTTTTTTACTTTCTCTCTCTAGAAAGGCTCCCATCTTCCACTTTCTCTCTCTAGAACCTTAAACTAATTCGACCCATATATTGTTATGTGATGTGTTTGTGAAATCCAATCTGTTACAAATGGTATCAAGAGCCATGGTTAGATCATCTCTTACATATCCTTGGATTTCTAGTGGTTTTTAGATGGTTTTTTAGTTTGAAAAAGTTTAGTGGTTTTTGAATCATTTGGATCATTTCTTGTGTTAAAGCTTGGATTTTGATTGTACTTTTGTGTTTAGGATCATCATAAGTGTTTAGGTTTTGATTTGGAAAGCTTGAATCACTGTGGTTGAGCTTGTTTTAGATTGAAAAGTGTGTTTTTGAAGTTTTTCTTGGTAGCGACTTGGTTCTCGTAGTGAATATCATCATAGCGACTTGCTTCAGAAAAAGGTAGCGAGTTGTAGTGTTTTTTGGTAGCGACTTGGTCCTAGCGACTTGTCTATTGAGACAAGCCGACAAATAGTACAAGTTAGTGGATTCTCCACTACGGCTAGCGACTTGGTGAGGTTAGCGACTTGCTTCAGAAATTGTTAGCGAGTTGTAGTGTAAATTGTTAGCGACTTGATACTAGCGACTTGGATCTTAGCGAGTTGTTCTTTAGCAACTTAACTGTGTCTAGCGACTTGGTGCTTAGCGACTTGTTGTCATAATAATTAGCGAATTGGTGCTTAGCAACTTGGTTCAAGGATTCTTAGCGAATTGGTGACTTAGCGACTTGTTCTCAAGGTTTATAGCGACTTGTCTCTAGCGACTTGTTGACTTTTCCTGACAAAACTTCAAACGGCTATAACTTTTGATCCGTAACTCCATTTTCAGCGTTCTACCCATCAAAACGACCGTGAGAATGAGGAGAATGGCAAGCCGAATGAACTACACGGGGCAACCTTCGAGGCCTAAATCCGCTCCAAGCAGAAGTTATTGAGGTTTTTATGCTTTTTGACCTAAATTTCTCCGAAAAATCGTGCATAAACCAATCCAAATCTCAACCAAACAACATCTCTTCTAATCCTACAAACAACCATAAGACCTAACACACAATTGTCTATCATTGTGTCGATCCATCAGTTATCTTAACACGTTCTATTGGTCTCTATATCACGGTTTCTTATTGATTTTGTAAAATCCCGCGAAAGAATCTATTTCTCGGTTTAAATCATAGACTTGTAAAATCCTGTGTATACTACAACATCATGTCTTACACTACTGACCCAGTAATTTCAGAAGTACTTAAATGGTATGATGCTGTGGACAACAATGATAATGTATGCTACACTGAACGATTAAAGATGATTGAATCAATCAATGATGATGTGAGTTCTTCATGCTCTAAGTCCAATGAGAAAGATTTGCACCTGTTCAGGCTACAGAATGCCATGAAAAAGGAAAGTAGCATTGAACCTTATCAACAACTTCACTCACACCTCATGTTACTCACACTGATAAGAATGGAACGAACATGCATTGCCATTTTCCGTCAAGACTTATCCACATTAACGGGAACATTACTATTGAACTTAGAACAATTAGAACAACAACTTGATAAAGAAAAGGTTCAAAAGGATAGTTCCAGTGCTGCACTTCAAGTGATCCACAACCAATTTCAGTCATTCATAAGTGGGGAATTTACATCAGATTATGATCAAGACCTGACTGAAATGTCTTTCAGGATTCATTGAGACATTCATCCAACTCATGGATAATGTGGAGAAGTACATTAAGGAAGTTACACATAAAGATGAAAAAGTGGATGAGTGTCAGGTGCAGTTAAGTGATAGTTGTGATGAGTCGGGTAATTTATCAGTTGAAAGGTCGGGTGTTGCTGAATGCTGAATATCAGAGACAGCTAAGAATGATGTAACCAGCTACTCAGTAATTCCGGTCACAAAAGAAGTGGATGCGGTGATCAGAAAGGTGAATGAATGTCGGGTACAATCAATAGATTGGAGTGTTGAGATCAGTAAGGCACCGGATGATGGATCAATTGACACTGAATACAGAGGCTCAGAGGCGATTAAGTTTGAAACAACCAGTTTTTCAGTGATACTTGTTACACATGATGTGGATGCAAATACCAGACCGACAAATGAGCAGGTGTCATGTGATGAGGTACCATTAACTGTTCAACATAGTGCATCTGCTAATGTACCTAAACAAACTGATCTTAATACTGAACGTGATTCTGATAAATGTTCCTTGGTTGAGGCTGAGACTAATAAATTCAAAACAAATGATATGGTTGATAAAAAGGCTTTTGATGAAATTTCAAACAAATTCTCAAAACTTGAAAAACATTGCATTTCTCTTGAAATTGCAATACAAAGAAAGGAGGAAAGTTTTCAAACTAAGAAACCATGTAAAAATCCGGAATTTCCTGAATTTCGTGAATTTTTTGAAATAAACGATTTAAAAGCTCAGCTTCAAGCCAACAACTCGACTATCAACAATTTGAAAAAACATATTTCTGATATGCATGTGAAAAGTAATTTGGTTACAAGTAATTCTGATGTTAATGTTATTGATGATATTCAAATGAGAAATGATGAATTAGCGGTTTATATGGCCAAATTACTAAAGGAAAATGAGTCTTAGAGAGAGCATCACATATAACTAAGTGACTCTGTCAAAGAAGCTAGAACTAAGTCAATGGAACAATCAAACTCTTTGATAGCAAAAATTGATGAACTCAAAGCTCAACTTCAGGAAAAGAGTTTCGCTATTGTTGCCTTAAAAAATGAGCTTAGGAAAACTGTAGGGAAAAGTGTGAACACTAAGTTTACAAAACCATCAACCTTGGGGAAACCAGTTTCTCATCCCATTAGAAACCGGTCCGTTGTTAGGCAGCCTAGTGCGTTTATATCCGAAAGACCAAAATTTTCAAAAACACGGTTTGCCTCCTAAGTTGATGCGATAAAAGTTTTGTCAAAACCAGTCACTTCACCTGAGTTACCTAAGAATAAGGCTTCTAGTTCAGTTAACCCTCAACAAGTAGCAACTTCTACTCCCAGCACCACTAGGAATAGTTCGAAAACAATGTCAAAACCAAGCATTAAAACCCAGAATTCATATGATATGAATGACTTGTGGAAGAACTATTATCTAGAAGAAGCTAGGAAAAAGGCACAGATTCGAAATGACGGAATTTTAGGTGCAATACCTAGGGTGAGGAATTCTACGAGATTTCAAAGCACTGCTAGTAGTTGTAAACCACTACCTAGGAACACTCAAAAGACTAGGGATTGGCGTGCATCTAAGAGTAAATATGTGCATAAGAATGCTAAGCATGTAGAAAACAAAACTAGAAATTCTGAGTCTTTTCCACATAAGAAACATTTTCCAAATTCACATGCCAAGGTTCAATCCACTAAGACTACCTACATGGCTCAGGTTCAACATGTTATGATGCAAAACAAATAAAAAACTTTGCCTAGATGGATACCAGCTGCTAAATCTTTGGAGTCTAGGAATATCGATAAGTCTTCCACTGTGCATAAGAAGCTTAACACTCCTAGACCTTGCCATAAGTGGATACCATCAGGTAGAATGTTTAAGGATGCTGGACTTAGGTGGATACCTACCGGAAAGCTGTTTTCCAATGGCAAAATCAAGGTTGACAGTGAAGCCCCAAAGGATTTGGATACTAATGTCACTAACCAATATATATGCAATCAAGTTTGTAATGTTAGTGCAGGTATTCCTTAATCAGTTGCAGATACTTCGATCCTTCACTACATGGACTCGCTTAAAGTATGGATAACAAATGGATTGATATCTCATTACTCACGGGTTCAAGTTACTCAACCTTGATATTCAATCTGCTATGACGTCTGTTCACATCAGTTCAGGCCTCGTACTTCATCATTATGGCGTCTGCAGATAACACTTCAGGTCCCGTTCCTCAAAGAAAAGAAAGGTGTACGCTTCAGTGCGCTTTATCTTCAAAAGAAGAGAAATCTTCATGTTTATGACCATTTTCATCGCCATTCTTCATCAACAAGCTTCATGTTTTTCCACGCTCTTTCAACCTTCAAGTGGGTCTACGTTCATTGGTGCATATTATTATCCACTTGCTAAATCAAAAATGGCAACTTCGGATGCAATTTTTGAGGGAGAGAAGAGTGCATATACTACATGTTGATGGATGCTTGAATTATGGTCATACGACTCTCCAACGCCTAATGTCTTCACTCGCTAAGGATAACTGGGATTTACTATTTAGGATTCATTGTTTTTCAAGATATGTTTGATGAGTACTTCCAACCTCCAACGAATGTTGATCATCTAGTTTCTGAAGCTCATGCTCTGATTCCTACTGACTCAACTGGTTCACCATCTAAGAAGTACTTCTCAGAATTCTCAAGAAACCTTATCTCCAGTTATTTCACAAGGCATTGACAATGACTATCATGATATTGTAGTTGCACTATTGAATAATGATCCGCTCTTTGATATTCCTTTGCCAAATCTTCACGGTTTATTGTTCCTCTCATTGTGCATGCTATAAATCAACCACATGAACATTAAGGAAAATGACTACCTCATCCGCTAGAAGACATTATTGGTAAATCTTCCAGACCAGTTTCTACATGTATACCTTAAGGAAGAATGCATTGATGTTGAGGAATCATTTGTTCCGGTTCATTCAGTGGATCGACGTACATCCGATTGTATGTTTATTCACGTGTTGGGCATTTGACACAAGTTGATTACTTCGGAGTTAATCATTTATCACTTATTTGAGATTGAAGTTAATTTTCACAAAGGCGTGTTCTTATTTGATAACTTGCTCGAGCTTAAGAATTTGAGTTGAAGACTTGGTTTATCTAGTTACCAGCAGTCGGGGTGGATGATTGAAGACCTGGTTAACTATCACTATTAGGAGTTACGTTGTTTTACTCAGTGTCACACGCAGATGACGGTGTGGATAATCGCAAGAGGTGTTAATGTCTCATACTTTCATTGGGTATTGAGTCTTAGAAATTTTCATGATGCATGAATTCTCTACACCGTTCTTCCAACATTAGTGCAAGCATAAGATACAAATGCGGGGAATTCAACTTCAGCATCAAGTTTGGTATATCGGGTTTGCTTCATCAGTGGTCACTTCAAATTCTATACATCTGGATTGGTTAAGATAGTCAGAGAGAGTTTCTGTAGCAGTTGATTCTCACAAGATTCATTTGAGCTAATTGTGTTCTTCTCTATTCCAAGTATATGAGTGTATTATGTTTTGTTGATTCTGAGGTATCAAAACCAGCAAGGGGGAAGGAGACATACATCTAAATGCACAACGAGTACACGTGCTGAACTAAATACTTCTTTTATATTGAAGTTATTCTGGAAAGACAATGTTCATAACCGTAGAGAAACTCAGTGTTTAACTCGTGGCCTTTGGTGTATTATTCCAACTATTTGGGGGAAGGATGTATTATTCCAACTATTTGGGGGAAATGGTCTCTGGATACTTTCGGTATGTGTTAACTAAGCTTTCAGTAGGAAGAAATATGAGAAGAATATTTGGAGCGTGAGATGATATTTCTTATCGACATCTTCAATATGATTATGATAAAGTGCTTCTGGTTTCTGCTTCATGTACACTATGTAATGATGATTTCAATGAGATCGCAACCATCAGGGGAGAGATTTATGTACATCAGGGACACACAACATGATCATTTGATCAAGCTTATTATGTTATTCCGGAGTTGATATCCGCAGAGATAATCAGTGATTCAACATGTTACTTGGATGTCATAGTCTTGACTCTGGTTGGGTACTTATGTACATTATGGGCTGATTGGTTATATGAAAGATATATGTAATGCACTTGGTAAAATGAAGATGTTGACGTATTGTTCCCCTGAATTGACAACTGGTCAATCTCGAAGAATAATGTGTACATCGGGGACGCACAACAGGTTCATGTGATCGGACTTAATCAGTTATTCCGGATTTGATAACCACTGACACGATCAATGTTTCAACTTGTTACTTCGGTGTTCTCATGTTCTTCGGGGTGCTGAGCTTCATTCAATGAGACCGTTTTTGTTCATTTCTACTTCTTGGGGAAATGGTCTTTGTTCTTAGTTTGTCGGTTTGGGGGGAAGCTACCAAAGTCTCACTTACAAAAGGCTCAAGTTCTGACGACGATTCAAGAGCCTCGAAAGCTTTGGTGGTGAAACTTTAAGAGATGATGACTTCTATCTTCTACAAAGTGCTGAACGATTTCCTTATCTCGGTACTCGTATCATCATCTTCTTAAACTATTTCTCTATCTTTGTAAATATTTATCAAAAACCAAATACAAAAATATAAAACCAACAAAATCAAAATAGAAAAATATAAAATCATCAAAAGCCCATAAAAATCAGAAAATTGAAAAATACCAAAAATATGTTTTCTCAAGACATGTCTTCTGGTATCGATAACATCTACGGTCTTAGAAATGTCATTCAATAATGGCACGGGACTTTAGATGAAGTTCGAGCAGGAGGTGTAAATATTCCTTTCTAAACATGTCTCAAAATATGGCTTACAGTTATTTCAGACTGTAACCCGGGCTTAAACAAATGGCTTACAGTTATTTCAGACTGTAACTCGGGCTTAAACAAATGGCTTGCAGTTACTTCAGACTATGACCCGAGCTTAAACTATGGCTTGCTATTATTTCTGATAGTAACCCGCTCTTCAAGAAAGGAAAGTGTCGTGCTAAACCAATTTTCAATAATTTCGTGCACTTATCCTAAATCTAAAATGAGGAAAGTATGTCGAAGGACTGCTGTTCCTACTCAAATATTTTTCCTTCAAAATTCTTCAGAAAAATATTTGTTTTAACAAAATGGTGGTAAATGAGTTGCTTTAAATACAATCAGATTCAGAGTTTTTATATAATTTGCAAACTCAATCAATGACTTCAGCGCTTTTAAAACTTTTCAAAAAATGAGTCATTGATTGAGGGGGAGAATGTTTTCAAATTTACATCATCTAACGGGCTTTCCTAATTATCCTATATGCTTAACTGAAAAATGATGTTAACCTACGTTGAAGGACTAGGTGCCTAGGATATGATTGTCATGATTAGATGATTAGAGTTTGATGAACACATTATTCCCATGCCTTATATGATCTGATTGTTATGTTGAATTGACTTTAATTAGTCGATTGCTGTTATGGGTGATGTCGACCACCATATATCTGTATGTGTGTTCACTAACGTAGGCAGGTATATTGGTTATATGAATGTTCCCGATCCGGATCCCACAATAGAAGATGATTGGATGCCGAAAGGAAAGGGTAACTATATCTTGGGTTGACAAATGAAGAAACGGAGCTTAATTGGACTTCTATGGAGTATTGGCATGAAAAAATGCAACATAAGAGGTCTCACTGCATCAGCAGATGGTTTTCTTCTAAGTGATTGAAGAAACGGAGCTTAATTTGACCTCAGTTGGCATTAAAATGAAACGTAAGAAGTCTCACTGCATCTGCAGACGATTTTTCTTCCAAGCCCTACAGCAACAACATAAGCTTCTCAACCACCTAACGTATCTTTGTGCAGGAAATTTGATACCATTTTCTTAAACAATTTTAAAATAATATTGTTTTGAAAATGATAAATATATCGTTTTGAAAATAAATTGGACTTAATTTTGAAAATCACCGGACTTCATTTTATCAAAACTTAAGTCACTCAATCATCGACTACGGTCATCGATTGAGGGGGAGAGTGATTTATAATAAAAGATTTTCAATTGATATTTCTTCACAAAAAGTCCGTTTGTACGAATTAATGTGGTGATCTAAAGATTTAATGTTATGTCATGGTATGATTTTTCTTTAGAATCAAGATCTTTCAAAATGAAATTTTTTCTGTTCTTGTTTGATTGTGAAATTGTTTTATTTTACTTAAAGATCTCTTAAAACAATCATACCTGACACTAACAATCTTTAATGCCTTAAACTTTTCCTTATCAGTCATTTTTCAAAATTAAATTTTTGCCACGTCTTTCCCCAAAATCTTTTAAATGATTTAAATCAATTGGGATCACAAATCTCAAAAGGTTTGAAATTTTTGTTCGGGGGAGAGATCGTGATTTAAATCTCAAATCTGTTTTAATGGAATCGGTTTTAGTCCTTTATAGGCACTCCTGCCTCCATGTGCCAAACGATTTCAAATATACAATACACATGTTGAGGGGGAGCATTTATCCAAAAACCAGAAGAGCTTTTAAATCAGGCACATATTATGTCACACCCCCAAATTACCTGTTTTGCAGCGGAATGGAATTCCTGGGGATTGACTGTCATAGCATCACAATCACAGTTATATTGAACGACCTAAAGTGTCGTTTGGAAAATACATCGTTTGATTTAATAAAAACAATCAGAGTTTACAAAGTATAGGTCCCAAATGAAAATCAACTTGTGCGGAAATAAGTTTGTTACAATTCAAACGATGTTTTAAAGTGCGTAAAACCCAAGTGAGACGAGTCGTCACCGCGACTCCATGATGTGTCCACATGCATGCCATGAAGTGAATGCCTTAGATACCTGAGATAAAAACATGCTAAAAGTGTCAACACAAAGGTTGAGTGAGTTCATAGAGTTTGTGTTGAAATGTAAAGCCTTTCAAAATCGTTTATGCAGCAAAGGCATTGTAAATCCACCCAGTTCCAAGTTCCGCCCATACAAAACTTGCAACCTGTGTGTTCACAACCCACTGCCAAAATGTGTATAGTTTATGTTCAAACACATGATGCCAAATGAATTCACAATAGTACCTAACTCGACGTAGAACAATAGAGCTTAATTAATAGGACTAGACTCAATGTATCAGTAGTCAACTGATTTAGAACATTATACGACGATGTATCAGTAGTCAACTGACATAGAACTTTATACGACGATGTATCATTAGTCAACTGATATAGAACTTTATACGACGATGTATCAGTAGTCAACTGATATAGAACTTTATACGACGATGTATCAGTAGTCAACTGATATAGAACTTTATACGACGATGTATCAGTAGTCAACTGATATAGAACTTTATACGACGTAGAACTATACCAAACAAACAAGAACAACTAATATAGTACAACATTCAGTTTGAAACAATGATGATCATGATAGAAGTTATCCTTAAAAAGATAAAGTACTTGTGAAAAATAGTTAAGCATGTATCTCCCCCAAAATAGTTCAAAACAATTGAAAATGGGGCTATGAAAACTCACTTGATAAATTGGTATAATGACAAGAGTGAGTACACCGAGATGTAGTGTGATGCTTTAACCTTGACCTATTGTGAATGTTATGATACGCAATGAGTTATGATGTAATGTTATGCATGCAATTCGTATGTTATTTATACCACTTGTGAATTTTGAAAATAATACTCTTCGTCGAAAAATACTCCTTTTGACGTCTTGACCATTCTTAAATTACTTTACAAATATTTACGTCAAAATGTCATCCTACAATAGTTTCTTAATGGTTTATTGTGAAATTATAACTTTTCGTCGTAAAATAATGTCGTTGGAAATTTCATGAAAGTGACTAAAATGGCCTCGAAAAGCTAGTCGTAAAATGGTGTACGTCGAACGTTAGGAAACGAACTCAACGGTTTTGGAAAGCTTGTATCAAAATCTCGAAGTTTTGTCATTTAAGTTTTTATCCTAGAGGTCTCGTTCATAAAGAAAAACATAGGTTAAGTAGGGTGATTTTGTCCAAATATGGTTTAAAAAGTGAGTTTCGGCAAAGTTTAAGCAACCGTAAATAATTTATTACAACTCCGCTATACAAACGGTTGGTCATTTTGGAAAATATGCTTGATGATTTCAATTTTATTAGAAGACATCTCGTTACAAAAAGTTCTACGTCAACGTTAAAAATAGCCTTCAATATGGTCGTTTTGTTTACCGTAACACTTGTCAACTAAAAATAATATAGTTTTTCGTAAATAATAAAGTTACGGCACCTTTATGAAAACGTGTATATTTTAGTCGTTACAAATCCGTTTTCTACGTATTATACGTCCTTAGCTTCGTATCAAAGTATACTAATATATTTTTGATAAGTCGAAATAATTTATAAAGCTTAAGACTCGTTTTTGACTCGTACAAAACAAAAACAGGTTGCTGAAATTTTCAGGACATATATATTTCGTCGTTAAACTTGAAAAATTCATAACTTCTTCGTTATAGCTCCGTTTTAATCCGTTCAAGCGGCCACGGATTCGTTTTAAAGTATATTTTCTAAATATCTAGGCCAAAAATTTATGTCTACAGTCGGATTTTCCAGATTTACAAAATAAGATCAGACCCTTTATAAGACTTGTCGAAATGAGTTTTTCTCGTGCTAAACCTATTCCAATCCCTTCAAAACAACTCCGAAGCTATTATAATCCTACCATACACCTTCTTAGGGTGTCATGGGTTCCTAAACATCATCAAGAGTGGTATATAACAAGGATTAATTATAGGATGACTTATATATGTATAACTCTTAAAAACAATGTGAAAGTGGTATAAACATCAATATGACTTGCATGTTTTTCTTAAATATGATGAAATGAACACAAAATAAATATAAAAGATGAACATGAATATGAGATGCTTACTTGATTATGATGTACTTAAGGTAGTAGCAAGGAAATGTGAACCCAAGTAGTACTCCAAATTACCCAATATATATTTTTATGTATATTAACCCAAATAAGCACCACTAAGCACCAATAAGCACCAAACAAGAAATCTACTATTTTTTTTTTCTTCTTACACCCTTGACAGAAACGTTTGATGAAGAAGGGAATTACATATATATTTTTTTTTTAAGCATACAAGAGTGACTAAACTAAAGGTACTTCCTATATATAACAAATATAATTTGATATTTTAGTTTAATAATATATTAGTACTTATTAGGTGTAGAAAAATATGTCAAATATGTTTGGTTGGATATGTTCGGCTGAAAATATGGGAAAGAAATGGGGGTGTTGCTTCATTTATGGTTCATGTCTCCTAACTAGTAATTCATATCAAACTAAGTTAGTTACTAGTATTATTTTGTAGCAATTTTTGGAAATAAAGGCTAGGGAATGTATAAGTAAATAAAAATAAAGTATACATGAATATAAATGTGTAAGTTAAAGTAGTTGTATGTAAAATAATATGAGTTAAGGTAACTTGTAAATTTGTATATACATTTGAGTAATTAGAGTAGTGTTGTCTAAAAATAAACTTTAATGGATCAAAGTAAAGTATATTGAGATCATATAAATTGTAAAAATACATTTCTTGTAAAATTTGAGTGATATAATAATTATCGTGTAGTTTTTAAGAAAAGCGTCGTAATAATATAAATTTAATGATTTATATACAAAATAAATTTAAAACACTAGGTAAACTCAAAATATCATTTTTATAAACTAAATGTAAGTATAAAAATATGTCGGGATAATTTTTGGAAGTATCGGATTAAATGATCAAAATAATAACTTACGCGATAGCGTTTATTTAATATGAAATTTACGCGTTTAAGGTGAAATGCAAAATCATGAATGAACTAACATGATGGAAATGATGATAATGCTATGTAGACTAAACTTAGTCTATATGAAATGTCCGTGATGATATGATCATGAATTCGCAGCTAAACCTTTAAGGTTACGCGAATTTGAACTCGTAAACCTAGTTTACGATAAATGATGAAATAGTGAAACATGAATTGTTTTGAGAAATGACCTGAAATTGCGAGTTGTCACATTCGCCCATCCAAAAAGGAATTCAGTCCCTGAATTCAGTTCGTGTTAGTCTAACGAATTTTTGAGTTTGTGATGAATATCGAGGAGAGAAGACATGGAGAAGTGTCGTTACGGTTATCGATGATTGAGAGCGTATAAAACATAGTATTGGATGAATCTCCCATGAGTAACACTTTGACTTTGAAATATGTGAAGATTTTGCTTGCACTAAGATTTATAAATAACTGCTCCCAACATAACATGATCCCTCCAGAATTAGACATAGTTAGCTAGGCTATGTATAATTAAGGAACGATGATGTGACGTTCGGTTTAGTTGTTATAACTCTCAATGTTTACAAGGATTTAAACTGTGTCATTAAAATGGTCGTTAAAGTAAAAGGAAGTAAGATTCTCGAAAGTAATAACAAGTCGGAAAGAAAATAAAGTACGATAGATGAGAATATTTTACAACGAGTGGTTTATCAAAAGTAGTACATCCTAAGTCATAAGATCCGATTACGATGGAAGACATAAACTTAGCACATCATAGTACATAAGGAGAAATAAGACTGTTAGTTTCCGAACTTCTTCAGTCTTCCGCGTTATTGAAATCTTGTTGAGCTTTGCCTCCTTCTAACATGTATGCATTCCCATGAGCACCTTCAACTTGTTGATCTTGGTTTTGGGGACATTGGTTCCGATAGTGTCCTTGTTCCCCACATCCGAAGCATGTGACCACGGCTTTGCCCTTACAGTCCTTAGCAAGGTGTCCTACTTTGTGACAGCTAAAGCATATACCACATGGACCATTATGATGTAGCGTGCATTGGTGGCATCGCGGTAAGTTTCCTGTATAAGCTCTTCCCTTTGTTGGTGCAGCAACATAGACCCTGGCGACTTCTTGTCTTCTATTCTGTTGTTGATGATGGTTAGTGTTACGGTTTCGGTTGTTGTTGTTATAACCTCCTTGGTCGTTTTCCCATTTTCTTTTGTTGTGGTTGATTTGGTTATCGTCGTTGTTGTTATTGTGGTTTCGGTTGGTGTTGGTGATATTTCCTCTCTTTACTACTTGTGCCATACGCTTCTGAGTCACTCTAATAGATTCCTCAATCGTTTGTGGATCAAAAGAAGTCACATCACCTTGAATAATCTCGGGAAGTCCTTCAATGAAAGCCTCCAGTAGCTTCTCATTATCCGAAACCATAGATGGGCATAACACGGCCAATTCTTGAAATCTTCGAATGTAAGTATCAATGTCATAGCCAACAGTTACTAGTTCATAAAATTCGGTCTCCAACTTTTTCACCTCCGTACGCGGACAAAACTTCTTTGTTACCACACCTTTGAATTGCTCCCAAGTGAGCTTGAAAGCATTCTCCATTCCCATCGGCTGAGCATAAGAGTTCCACCATGACAACGCTCCATCAAGTAGTGTACTCGTAGCAAACTTGACCTTGCTATCATCCGGGCAATTACATAACAAAAACACGGACTCCAATTTCTCGAACCATCTAACCATGGCAGTGGCTCCTTCGGTACCTCTAAACTTAGTGGGATCTCCACTTTTGAAATCCTTATACGAACAACTTTTAACTCCGGACCCTCCTGCATTTCCTGCAGCAGCAGCAAGCCTAGCGGCTTCGGCTTCCCTCGCAATTCTAGCGGCTTCGGCAGTAGCCGCGGCCTCAGCAGCAGCAGCAGCCACCGTTTCCCTTTCAATCCTTAGAGCATCGGCTATGCTATCCCTTACTAACTTTTGAATAGCCGCTTGTGTCATTTCAGGTGTGGCTTTCTTCGGCGCCATATCTTCTTCAAAATAAAAGGAAAGGTGAGATGTAGCAAAGTCCGATGTCAATAATAAACGCCCCAAAGAGATGTGATATGAGATAATAGATTTGAGGTTATTTTTCAAAATGATCGACGGTTTCCTAAGAAATGGGTTATGAGATGTCGTAAGTGCTTCAAATGTATAATGGTTTAGTGACTTAATGTGTGAATAGCGTGTAACTCGACATGTTAGTGGTGAAACAAAGGAGTGAGAGTGACTTTGCCCTACTTAAAGGTTTATCTCGGTATTCGACGTTATCGGTGATGAGTCAACTGGTATTAAAATTGCGATAGGGAATGACAAAGCATTCACCACATTAGAGTATGAGGAAAGGATAATGGGATGGGTATTTAAGGGCATCCATGTGACAATCGATTTGAAATTAAAGTAAATAACTCGAAAAATGTACGTATAAATCGCATGCAAAGTGAACATGCACTTATGATGAAATGATGAGATGCTATGATGATGTAGTTATAGTCTAGGGTCAATGATGCAACCTAGTTCTCTATAACCGAAGCTCTGATGCCAATCTGTCACACCCCCAAATTACCTGTTTTGCAGCGGAATGGAATTCCTGGGGATTGACTGTCATAGCATCACAATCACAGTTATATTGAACGACCTAAAGTGTCGTTTGGAAAATACATCGTTTGATTTAATAAAAACAATCAGAGTTTAAAAAGTATAGGTCCCAAATGAAAATCAACTTGTGCGGAAATAAGTTTGTTACAATTCAAACGATGTTTTAAAGTGCGTAAAACCCAAGTGAGACGAGTCGTCACCGCGACTCCATGATGTGTCCACATGCATGCCATGAAGTGAATGCCTTAGATACCTGAGATAAAAACATGCTAAAAGTGTCAACACAAAGGTTGAGTGAGTTCATAGAGTTTGTGTTGAAATGTAAAGCCTTTCAAAATCGTTTATGCAGCAAAGGCATTGTAAATCCACCCAGTTCCAAGTTCCGCCCATACAAAACTTGCAACCTGTGTGTTCACAACCCACTGCCAAAATGTGTATAGTTTATGTTCAAACACATGATGTCAAATGAATTCACAATAGTACCTAACTCGACGTAGAACAATAGAGCTTAATTAATAGGACTAGACTCAATGTATCAGTAGTCAACTGATTTAGAACATTATACGACGATGTATCAGTAGTCAACTGACATAGAACTTTATACGACGATGTATCATTAGTCAACTGATATAGAACTTTATACGACGATGTATCAGTAGTCAACTGATATAGAACTTTATACGACGATGTATCAGTAGTCAACTGATATAGAACTTTATACGACGATGTATCAGTAGTCAACTGATATAGAACTTTATACGACGATGTATCAGTAGTCAACTGATATAGAACTTTATACGACGTAGAACTATACCAAACAAACAAGAACAACTAATATAGTACAACATTCAGTTTGAAACAATGATGATCATGATAGAAGTTATCCTTAAAAAGATAAAGTACTTGTGAAAAATAGTTAAGCATGTATCTCCCCCAAAATAATTCAAAACAATTGAAAATGGGGCTATGAAAACTCACTTGATAAATTGGTATAATGACAAGAGTGAGTACACCGAGATGTAGTGTGATGCTTTAACCTTGACCTATTGTGAATGTTATGATACGCAATGAGTTATGATGTAATGTTATGCATGCAATTCGTATGTTATTTATACCACTTGTGAATTTTGAAAATAATACTCTTCGTCGAAAAATACTCCTTTTGACGTCTTGACCATTCTTAAATTACTTTACAAATATTTACGTCAAAATGTCATCCTACAATAGTTTCTTAATGGTTTATTGTGAAATTATAACTTTTCGTCGTAAAATAATGTCGTTGGAAATTTCATGAAAGTGACTAAAATGGCCTCGAAAAGCTAGTCGTAAAATGGTGTACGTCGAACGTTAGGAAACGAACTCAACGGTTTTGGAAAGCTTGTATCAAAATCTCGAAGTTTTGTCATTTAAGTTTTTATCCTAGAGGTCTCGTTCATAAAGAAAAACATAGGTTAAGTAGGGTGATTTTGTCCAAATATGGTTTAAAAAGTGAGTTTCGGCAAAGTTTAAGCAACCGTAAATAATTTATTACAACTCCGCTATACAAACGGTTGGTCATTTTGGAAAATATGCTTGATGATCTCAATTTTATTAGAAGACATCTCGTTACAAAAAGTTCTACGTCAACGTTAAAAATAGCCTTCAATATGGTCGTTTTGTTTAGAGTAACACTTGTCAACTAAAAATAATATAGTTTTTCGTAAATAATAAAGTTACGGCACCTTTATGAAAACGTGTATATTTTAGTCGTTACAAATCCGTTTTCTACGTATTATACGTCCTTAGCTTCGTATCAAAGTATACTAATATATTTTTGATAAGTCGAAATAATTTATAAAGCTTAAGACTCGTTTTTTACTCGTACAAAACAAAAACAGGTTGCTGAAATTTTCAGGACATATATATTTCGTCGTTAAACTTGAAAAATTCATAACTTCTTCGTTATAGCTCCGTTTTAATCCGTTCAAGCGGCCACGGATTCGTTTTAAAGTATATTTTCTAAATATCTAGGCCAAAAATTTATGTCTACAGTCGGATTTTCCAGATTTACAAAATAAGATCAGACCCTTTATAAGACTTGTCGAAATGAGTTTTTCTCGTGCTAAACCTATTCCAATCCCTTCAAAACAACTCCGAAGCTATTCTAATCCTACCATACACCTTCTTAGGGTGTCATGGGTTCCTAAACATCATCAAGAGTGGTATATAACAAGGATTAATTATAGGATGACTTATATATGTATAACTCTTAAAAACAATGTGAAAGTGGTATAAACATCAATATGACTTGCATGTTTTTCTTAAATATGATGAAATGAACACAAAATAAATATAAAAGATGAACATGAATATGAGATGCTTACTTGATTATGATGTACTTAAGGTAGTAGCAAGGAAATGTGAACCCAAGTAGTACTCCAAATTACCCAATATATATTTTTATGTATATTAACCCAAATAAGCACCACTAAGCACCAATAAGCACCAAACAAGAAATCTACTATTTTTTTTTTCTTCTTACACCCTTGACAGAAACGTTTGATGAAGAAGGGAATTACATATATATTTTTTTTTTAAGCATACAAGAGTGACTAAACTAAAGGTACTTCCTATATATAACAAATATAATTTGATATTTTAGTTTAATAATATATTAGTACTTATTAGGTGTAGAAAAATATGTCAAATATGTTTGGTTGGATATGTTCGGCTGAAAATATGGGAAAGAAATGGGGGTGTTGCTTCATTTATGGTTCATGTCTCCTAACTAGTAATTCATATCAAACTAAGTTAGTTACTAGTATTATTTTGTAGCAATTTTTGGAAATAAAGGCTAGGGAATGTATAAGTAAATAAAAATAAAGTATACATGAATATAAATGTGTAAGTTAAAGTAGTTGTATGTAAAATAATATGAGTTAAGGTAACTTGTAAATTTGTATATACATTTGAGTAATTAGAGTAGTGTTGTCTAAAAATAAACTTTAATGGATCTAAGTAAAGTATATTGAGATCATATAAATTGTAAAAATACATTTCTTGTAAAATTTGAGTGATATAATAATTATCGTGTAGTTTTTAAGAAAAGCGTCGTAATAATATAAATTTAATGATTTATATACAAAATAAATTTAAAACACTAGGTAAACTCAAAATATCATTTTTATAAACTAAATGTAAGTATAAAAATATGTCGGGATAATTTTTGGAAGTATCGGATTAAATGATCAAAATAATAACTTACGCGATAGCGTTTATTTAATATGAAATTTACGCGTTTAAGGTGAAATGCAAAATCATGAATGAACTAACATGATGGAAATGATGATAATGCTATGTAGACTAAACTTAGTCTATATGAAATGTCCGTGATGATATGATCATGAATTCGCAGCTAAACCTTTAAGGTTACGCGAATTTGAACTCGTAAACCTAGTTTACGATAAATGATGAAATAGTGAAACATGAATTGTTTTGAGAAATGACCTGAAATTGCGAGTTGTCACATATTCTCCCATGTTTTCCAAACTGTATTAAATCAGTTGGGATCCAAAATCTCAAAGGGTTTGATATTTTTGATCGGGGGAGAATTTGTGATTTAATAATGAAATTTGATAAATGATGATCGTTTTGATTCAAAGTGCAGGTTCTCTCTAATATGTGCCAAACTCTTTCCTATATCGATGCACATATTGAGGGGGAGCGAATGGTTTATATTGGCTTTTGTAATCGTGGATGTACTTCAAAAGAATTCTTGCCTCTATGTGATAAAATGATTTCAAATATCCTATGCACATATTGAGGGAGAGAATTTACCAAAGAAAATCAAAAGGCTTTTTCTAAGGAAATTGTGATCAAGAAATTATTTCAAAGAACTCTTGCCTCCATGTGCCAAAGAATTTTAATATCATATGCACATGTTGAGGGGGAGCATTTCTAAAATGATCAAAACAATTAAGGTACAAAATGTTTTGATTTTATAGCACAAGTACCTTGATTGATTTTCCAAATGATTTTTCAATTGGTTTCGAGAAGGAAAGAACAATACCAAAAGACCGACCAATTTATTTTATGCATGGTGTTATAAGGATGGTTAGGTTAGGTATTCGTTCCCATGATCCCGCCAGAGCCAGAGGGATCTACCCAAGGACAATCCACTAGATAGTGTAGAGTCCTTAGGTATGATGAAAAAAGGAGAAAAATGAGAATTGGGAAGAGTGCGGACTGAGACAGAGCTAGTACTGTAATAAACCCAACAAGGTTCTAGTTATGAAGTCTCGGTAAGCATTGAAGGGGTTGAAGAATGAAAAAGAAATGAATATGAAAAAGGGTGAAAAGAAATAGCCCTCCAATAATTCAACCTTAGGGCAGTAACCGGGTTCAATACATATGCTACTGGTGTTTACTAAGGTAACATCGGTATTGAAGACAAGACGTCATGGACCCAGTGACGCACTGCACTACAACTTCCCAAACCACTCAAGTTCCTCTTAAAAGGGCTTGTTTCATTCTCACGGGGAACCTACATAATCTATCGACTTTCTCTTAGAGATTGTTGATATTGAAGATAGAGACCCTCTCCCTAGTCTCCGGCATAGGAACCAAATGTGCACTATTGAGTCTAGAGCCAAGAGATCATCCACAATATCTCATTAGGACACTAAATTAATGAAGACTTGTTGTTTCACACAATGTGGAAAGTAAGAATATATTAAGAATCCTACGCATTATCCTTGTGGTATTGCCAGAACATCCGAGTGATATGAAAATATTCACGATGAAGATGGAAATCCTTCTAGAGCCAACATCAAACAAGCTCTTGGTGGGTGACATGTGATATCTTTTCTAAAGATCAAACTTGTGACAACTGGATAGAAACAATGGGGCGATTCACTCGTGAATCAACCTTGGTCCAGGATTGGAATTGACAAATACTTTTGGAAAAACCGTTCGATGTGCAAATCTTCTTTTCTCTAGCACATCGAATGTGTATTAATTTTCAAACACAAAAAGTATATCTGATTGAAAAAATTACTTTTGGAAAAACCATTCGATGTGTGAATCTCTTCTTTTCTCTAGCACGTCGAATGTGTATTCTTTTCATATACAAAAAGTATTTTTGATTGAAAATTGATCTTTCTTATAAAACCTTCGTCGTATTGCAAAACTCTTTCTTCTAAGCAATACGCGATTGTTTTCAAATCAATTTTTCATCAATCAGTGAATCTCAATTCGCTGGTTCACTCACTCCGTGTTGTCTTCTTTGAGACGTTCCGGTTTGAGAAAAGCTAGAACAGCTGCGAAACCCTGTCAAGGAGATTCTTAGGAATCCTACCTGATCACAGGCAGTACTTGTACTGATCAACGGGGAACCGTGGGCCGTGTACCTCAATTCAACGAAAGTGGTCAAAGACACTTTCGTGTATTTTATTGCTAACTGTTGTTTACATGTACATTTGGACGGTTGCAGCTGATCAAAATTGAGGAGTCAATCCAAAGCCGCATGCTCACAGCATCCACACTTAATTGAAGAAATCATGATTGGTGCATATCTACATAACCTGGTTCTGATATTTTCATACTATGCTTCTGCTATGCTGCTGCAAATATCATGAACCAGTAAAGCTTCCGCTACTCTGATGGAAAGATGTCATGATTCAAAAGTGTGAGCATGTCGGTCCGAAAGTCACAACATCACATGAAGGCAACACAACTATGGATGATCCAGAGAGATTTACTGTGGCTGATGATCTCAATGAAAGCTCGAAGATCATCAAAGATGTGGATCAGTTTTATGGCCTCCACTTAAAGTACAAATCAACGCGGACTTTAAAGAATCGATACTTAAGCACAAAGATTCTGGAAATGAAGAATTCAAGTCTACGAGCTCAAGAACGAAGTCATAGATAGAATGCTAGGAAGCATAATGTATTTCATGGGGTGACCTCCCTTAGGGGGAAATTGTTAGGAATTGGAAATTCCATGTTAAAGTGTCGGTCACCCGAATAATGGTCTAGCATAAGTTAGCTCGTAGATATTACGTTATTTACTAGTTATTTAGTTAGTTATTTAGTTTAGTGCAACACCTTGGAGGAAGGACGGGTCTTTACCCACTGTATGCCTGATCCACAGTCCGAAGGAGGACGTTTATTGTGTAACTATAAGTACCCTCTACCTCCCAAGGTAGAGGGTTGGACCTTTCACTTAATCTAACCTTTCTTTCTTTGTTACTTTCTCTCTCTAGAAAGGCTCCCATCTTCCACTTTCTCTCTCTAGAACCTTAAACTAATTCGACCCATATATTGTTATGTGATGTGTTTGTGAAATCCAATCTGTTAAAACATATCATCAACATATTTATATAAGTGTACTATAGATAGATATTAGCTAGTTTGTGGGTAAGTGAACATACTTCAAACCTCTTGATATGGTTTTTAGAGACCATATACCCGAAATACTTCATGAGATTTTAAAGTAATCCATTGTACTTGGTAGAAGTAGGTTGTGATTACTTTTGAGTTCTTCCTTGAGAGTTGACTTCATTTTTCTTTAGAAAGAAATGAAGACTTTGGAAGAGTCCTGGCAAGAAGAATTATTAAAGAAGAATTGTTAGAATGATCTATCACTATCCAACATAAAAATAAAAAATTTGTTTTCAAAGATTTCCTTCTTTGTAGTTTTCAATCATACACGGATCGTATCAAGTTTTTAAAGTACAACATACTCTAAAAGACTTGGTAACGAAGCTCTGGTACCAATTGTGGAAAACTAGAAGGGGGGGTTGAATAGTTTTACCGATTAAAACTTCGTTTTAAACTATTTAGAGCGACTTATGTCAATCTATTAGATGTGTGTGTTGGATGTTGATAGATAAGTATGTAAATACGTAATGCAAAGGTAAAGAGTAAGAAACACAAAACCACGAAACGAGTGTTTATAGTGGTTCGGCTACAAGGACACCTTCTTTGCCCTACTCCACTCCTCGAGTCACCTACTCGAGAGTTCGTAAGCACTACACAAAATACTCTAAAAGACTTGGTAACGAAGCTCTGGTACCAATAGTGGAAAACTAGAACGGGGGGGGGGGGGGTTGAATAGTTTTACCGATTAAAACTTCATTTTAAACTATTTAGAGCGACTTATGTCAATCTATTAGATGTGTGTGTTGGATGTTGATAGATAAGTATGTAAATACATAATGCAAAGGTAAAGAGTAAGAAACACAAAACCACGAAACGAGTGTTTATAGTGGTTCGGCTACAAGGACACCTTCTTTGCCCTACTCCACTCCCCGAGTCACCTACTCGAGAGTTCGGAAGCACTACACAACACAAACTCCTTGTGGCAGAGAAGCCTTCACAACGTCGCCTACTCTTTATCCGGTACAAGGCTAGACATCGGGTTCTTCCACGAGGTAGAACCAAACCTATCACAACATCGCCTACAATTTATCCTGTACAAGGCTAGATACCGAGTTCCATTACAAAGGAGGAACTACTACCCAACACGACACAACACCTATCCCAAAGGAGATCCACTCCTTATTACAACATCAACAAGGATATCAATATCCTTTGACCTAAACTAATCTATCTTCTACATCGATGCACCATATCAAATGTACACCCTAGGCACCTTTCACTAATGCCTTTGACACGACCCTTAGGCACCCTTCACTAATGCCTTAGACACGAACCTTTGGCACCTTTTGCTAATGCCTTCAACACGGATCTTCGGCACCTTTCACTAATGCCTTCGACTTGACCCTTTAGACATCTTTCACCTATGTCTTTAACACAACACTTCTAATGAGAGAAAAAAGAACTATCAACAAGATAACATCAGTAGTCTTGATGATGACGAAGCTTGGCAACCCATGGACTTGAGCTTGCTTGACTTCAAGAGGTGGTGATCTCGCCTTTAAGAGGAACCTATAGAATCACACAAAACACAAAACTACATAAAAAGATCCTTTGGATCTGAGGTTAGAGAGTTTACAACACTAAGAGAGAATGTGTGTAAAACGGGTGAGTTACAATGAGGAAATGGCTCACTATTTATAGACAAAAATCAACTACTCTTCCCTGGATCCCACGGATCCCTTGCTTGAGGGATCAGCCCAGTGTATTCCTGGGGATCCGCTAGACACTCCTCCTATTTGGGTTATGGGTCATGGATCATGGTTCATGTGTTATGGACTTTGGGTTATGGGTATCCAAATCGATACAATTTATCTAGACATTGTATCATGGGTATGGTTCATGGACCATGGATAATACCCAACATGACTTCAAGCATGATGTCATGCAATGGGTCATTGGTTATGGATCAAGCTCCATGGGTATGGGTCATGGACTTTGGGTTTTACCCAACTCTATTCAATGTATCTAGTCAATGAGTCAAATACTTAGATTTCTACCCATTACATTTCCTATTATAATATATATACTAAGTATATATAAGTACATGTAAACACTAGTTGTTATACATATGCATTTCTGTAAAATGTAAACGCTATTACTTGTTTAGTGTTTTATATGAAAATGTAAGTGTTTTAGTAAACTATTGGCTCAAACCATTTACGTATTTTATTTGTTTCGTTAAAATGATTTTACGTTTGTTATCGACAAAACATTAGAAGATCGTAAAATATAAATAAACGTTTTTACGGCTTATTTGTATTAACAGAAACTATGGAGGTCTTCATGGATGATTTTTTGGTCTTTGGGGATTCTTTCAAATCATGTCTCTCCCATTTAGACAAGATGCTAAAATGCTGTGAAGACACTAATCTTTGTCTAAATTAGGAGAAAAGTCATTTCATGGTCAAAGAAGGCGCAGTCCTCGGCCATAAGAACTCTAAAAGCGGGATTGAGGTTGATAAGGCTAAAGTTGATGTCATATCCAAATTGCCACATCCCACTACCGTCAAAGCTGTTAAGAGTTTTCTAGGTCACGCCGGCTTCTATCGTCGATTCATTCAAGATTTTTCGAAAATAGCCCGGCCAATGACCAGTCTCCTTGAAAAAGATACTCCGTTCATCTTTTCTGAATAGTGCATTGAAGCTTTTCAAACTTTATAGAAGAAAGTTACAGAAGAACCAATATTAGTCGCCCCCAATTGGGACCTACCTTTCGAGCTCATGTGCGATACTAGCAACTTTGCTCTAGGTGCGGTCTTGGGGCAACAAAAATCAAAACATTTTCAGCCTATACACTATCCTAGCAAAACTATGACCGAGGTTCAAGCACATTACACTACGACGGAAAAAGAATTACTAGCCATGGTATATGCTTTCGAGAAATTCCGGCCATACTTGATCTTGTCTAAAAGCATAGTGTATACGGATCACTCGGCCCTCATATATCTTTTTACTAAGCAAGATGCAAGGCTGAGATTGCTCCGGTGGTTTCTCCTCCTACAAGAATTTGATATCATCGTTCGTGATAAAAGGGAGCCGAGAACCACGCAGCCGATCACTTATCCCGTCTAGAAAATCCTCACCAAAGTGTGCTGGAGAAAAAGGAAATAAATGAAATGTTTCCTCTCAAGACACTTAATGTGGTATCTCTACGTGGAGATTCGATTACCCCATGGTTTGCCGAATTTGCAAACTATCATGCGGGAAACTTTGTTGTTAAAGGGATGTCGTCCCAACAAAAGAACAAATTTTTCAAAGATGTTAAGCATTACTTTTGGGATGAGCCCTACTTGTTTAAAGTGTGTGCGGATCAAGTCATCCGACGGTGTGTTCACGACCAAGAAGTCGTTGATATTCTTAAGGCTTGTCACAATGGACCCACGGGGGGACATCATGGCCCAAACTACACCCCAAAAAAGGTGTTTGACTCCGGTTTCTATTGGCCCACAATCTATCGTGATGCCCATGACTTAGTCAAATCATGTGACGCTTGTCAACGTCACAACAAAATCTTGCAAAAAGATGAAATGCCTCAAAATGCCATCCAATTGTCTGAGATCTTTGACGTGTGAGGCATCGAATTTATGGGGCCGTTCCCGTCTTCATGAGGAAACAACTACATACTCGTGGCAGTCGATTACTTGTCTAAATGGGTTGAAGCTAAAGCGCTCCCCACCAACGACGCCTGAGTAGTTGTGAATTTTTGAAATCTCTCTTTTCTCATTTTGGAACTCCTCGTGCCATTATTAGTGATCACGGTACGCACTTTTGCAATGACCAATTCGCAAAGGTCATACTTAAGTACGGTGTCACTCACCGTCTTGCTATCGTGTATCACCCACAAACTAGTGGTCAAGTGGAAGTCTCAAATCATGGTTTAAAAAGATTCTTGCAAAGGACAGTAGGCGAAAATCGTGCCTCTTGGTCAGATAAACTAGATGATGCACTCTGGGCCTTTCATACCACTTACAAAACACCCATCGGTTGTACTCCTTACAAGCTTGTGTACGGAAAGGCGTGTCATCTACCGATCGAGCTTGAGCACAAAGCCTATTGGGCCTTAAAGCATGCTAATTTTGATCTCAAGCCCGTGGGTGATCACCGGAAAGTTCAACTCAATGAATTAAATGAACTTCGTGAACAAGCCTATGGGAACTCTTTAATCTACAGAGAGAAGACAAAGAATATCCATGACTCTCAAATCAAGACCGCGTTTTCAACGTTGGTGATCGAGTCCTTCTTTTCAATTCTCGATTGAAGATCTTCTCGTGAAAACTCAAAACCCATTGAACCGGGCCGTTCACCATTGCCAAAGTTTTTCCTTATGGTGCCGTCGAGTTATCTCAAACCGACGGACCAAACTTCAAATCGAACGACCATCGGTTGAAACACTACTTTGGAGGGTAAAAACCTCAAATGGCTGTCACGGGTCTCCAAACTTTCCCCATGAACCAATAAATTCGGGGACGAGTCAAGCTAGTGACTCAGTGAACAAAAACAAAAGCGCTTCGTGGGTGGCAACCCATGCTTATCCTA
Organism: Chrysanthemum seticuspe; assembly: GCA_019973895.1. NCBI lineage: Eukaryota > Viridiplantae > Streptophyta > Magnoliopsida > Asterales > Asteraceae > Chrysanthemum > Chrysanthemum seticuspe. The sequence continues at coordinate 216,012,329 of BPTQ01000006.1, forward strand.
CTATCTTCTTTTCTAGTTTCTAACACTAAGGGTGGGGGAATTCCTCTACTATTGTTTGCTTGTTGTGTGTTTGCTCTCTGTTTTCAGGATTCCCATAAAGCGTGATGATTGATGCGCCTGTTTTCAATCCAGCCGCCCAATATCCGATCTTTTTGCTAACGATTATCTATGGATATCTTATTAATCCTTTTTGTGAAAAAAGATGTTCGTTTCCACACTTGGCTAGCAGTATTACCTTTTTACGTTCTATAGTGTCGGCATAATGGCCGGTACTTTGAATATTGAGGGCAATGTTCAATTCTAAGTGTGGGAGGGGGGATTCTAGCGAATTTTGATCACATTTGTACCTACTAGTACCCTAGCACCCCCGTTTTGACCAAAATTTTAAAATTTTTATCGTTTTAAGTTAAGTATTTGCATGAAAAAGAAGTGCTTTGTACAAAAATAATGCATTAATGCTTTGGTGTTAATGGTAGTTTAGTCTTGATTAGGCTAGAACAAGGGGAATCCCGACTCTGCTAGAGTGTTGATCTATCTGCTCTCTTAAAATTTAGGCTATGTTTTTACGAGTTGTGCAAATGAAAATGCTAAGTGTGGAGTAGTTGGTTCTCTTTAGAGCTTATAGATGTAATCTATGGCTTTTTCTCCCAGAAGATAACTAAACGGACTAATATGTGCTCGTTTTCAAACTTTAAAACTTTCAAATAGTCTTGTTACAATAAAAAAGGTTTTTAAGCAAAATTGATTTAGAGTCAGAGTTCAACTTTTTATTTAAATTTTTGTAAAATCATACTTTCTTAAAATCAGAATAATGTTGCAAAATGAAAGTATCATAATGTTGCTTGAATGATGCAAAGGTAAAATTGCAAGTTTAAAGTCAAAGTGAAAAAAAAATGAAAAAAGAAAAAAAAAATGAAAAAAAATGGAAAAATGAAAAATATGAGTTGCTTGAATAAAAGTATTATGTTGCTTATGAATAAATGTGTGAAACTTGCTTTTTCTCAAATTTAAATCAGATGTTGAACTAGTATTCATCAAAGTTGTCTAAAAGTTTGACGATAATTTGGAAATTCTTGACTTCAAAGATCCCGAAAGCTCCGATACTATTCTCAAGGGTGAAAACCTAGCCTCCTCTAAAGACAAGCTGAGAAAAAAGTCGCTACATGGAGTGATCTCACCTTTGAATCTCGAATCTCTAAATCATCGTCGGCTGCTATCCATTTAGGTGTAGTATTAACTTAACGGTAGCCTCGTAAATCTTTGGAATTGAATTTCTGCTATTTTCGGTACTATTCTCCTTGAGGTGTCAAAAACCCAGTCAGCTAAAACCAACTGGTTTGGAATGTGCCGAGAAGAAAGCCGCTACATGGAAAATGCCCGTTTGATCCTTAGATTTTTGTAGTTTCCGGTGAATTAATGTTTTACTTAAATGGATAACAACCATAACAAAGGTCGATTTCAACGGTCAAACTTTTTAAAATGAACACACTCACTTAAATTCTATAAATTGCGGGAGTGAAAAGTTAAGTCTCGACTTACATAGATTATTGATATAAGTAGTGTTGGCATTTTATAAAAACGTTTACACAATAACTTCAAGCTTGGTTTGAGAGTATCAAAAAGTGGATGACGATTACAATTTCTCGGAGACACCTATTTTGTGTGAATCCCGTTCCGTGATGCCATGTTTTGAAAATCAAGCATTTTATTTATTATTATCTTGTTTAAATTTCTTGCATTGAATAAAAAGTCGAAACGGGATATTCTTGGTAATCTTGATCCTTTCATTACTTTATATGATCGGATTGCTAGGGACTAGCAATTGATAGTATGGGGGGATGATGAGTGGCCTTTTACTCATCATTTTAAGCCCGTAAAACCTGGAAAAATGTCTAAAAACACTCAATTATATCAAATTATATTGCAAATATCCTTGGAATGTCTTTTTATGTATTTTAGGTACAAAAGATTGAAAACAGAGCAAAAATGGACATTTCCGAATCGACTAACGTTTGTGAATTTAAACAAGTGAAGACGAAGTCAAAGTCAACCCCGAGATGCATTTTTTGAATGAGCACGGAAAAACGAGTCTAAAACCGTCATCAACTTTTGCGGGCTAACTCATAATTTTTAGCCCGTAACTTGAATCCAATTACAATATTAAGTCCAATACCATGTGTTAAAATTACAAGTCCAATCCAAATTAAAACCCTTTCCCTACACTTGACCCCTCCACTTACCCTTTTAAACCTTACTCCCATGACCCTCTAATAAACCTTATCCTTGCCACCTTGAACCCTGACTAACCCATCCAGAAACAAACCCAGAAACAAAACAAACTCCCCCAAAACAAAATTTCCCGCCAAGAACACCCTTGTCTTCTTCCCTTCCCATCACTATCCACACTGAAAACCAGGAAACAAAGAAACCTTACACCCACATGGGTCAATTGCCATGTTGGCAATCCCTTTTAACTTCATTGGTTGAGAGAAGAAAACACAAGAAATGGACGACTCTGATTGACTCCTTGGGCTCCAAGATCATTTGGATGGCTTGGATTGGATTTGAAGAAGCACAAAGACACTTTTTCTCATTCCTACTCACACAACAAACACAATGAAGTGGATTGAAACCCTAGCATGTTAGTATAAATAGAACATATTGTTGCCTTTCAAAGGCAGTCAGTTAGGAAGTAGGAATTAGGTTTTTAATATAGTATTTATTATTCAGTTTTCTAATATTGTAATGTTTTTTAATTTACTGAAAGTATTATTTTTAAATTTTGTTTTAAGGTTTTATGTATTTGTGCAAAATCTGTCAAAAGTACCCATTGTAAGTGCTTATTTGAAATAAGCTTATTCAAAGTATTAAGATGCTTTTTATAGGTCATTAATTTTTATGTTAAATCTTTTACAAAAGAAAATTTCCAAGTTTAACTTTTAAAAATCAGTTTTCAAGCATAATCACCCTTTAAAGGGGTTTTTGGTTTAAGTTGAAAAACGGGGTCAAAAATCTGTTTTAACCCACTTTGTTTTTATAAATCAGTTTAGCATTCATAAATTTAAAGCTTTAGTTAAGTTTTCCAAGTTTTGGTTAAGTTTAAAAAAGTTTTCAAAGTTAAAAAGGGTGTCACAGACTGCAGATTGACAACAGTCTACAGGCTGTTTTCAGTTTGATTTTAATCCTTCATTAGTTGTCTTAAATTCTTGAAAAAAAATTTTATGAATCTTTGGTTGATACTTGTAATCTATTTTAGCTTGGTTCCAATTTTTACAAGCTTTATCCTATCTTATTTGCCCTACAAAAAGCGCATTTGTTCCCTTTTGTCTGTGATAGCAGTTCCATAGATGCCCCATATAGCCACTTTCATGCTTCCTATTTGCTTGTGTAATCTTCCAAATTAGCTACAAATCAGTTTTTGGGTAGTTTTTAATGCAAGGTCCATCTGTTTCAGCTTGTTGTGGGATTTGGAATTCATGTAAGTGCTTATTTTTAAGCTTAAACTGCCCCTCTGTAGCTTGTAGTCTGCAGCACCACAGGTAGCTTGGTTACCCATATTTTGTTTGCTTATTGCTTATCCTGTAGCTTATTTAGGTTCCTTCATTGCTTATTAGTTATTTTAGATTAGGTTTAGTCAAATTTATCTTGTTTAGTGCTTATCAGTAGCTTGTTAGAGCTTATTAGCTCTTTTGTAGCCTTAGGTTCATTTAGCTTAAGTCCTTATCCAAACTGTTTATTTCCCTTCATTTAGTTTACATCTTAGCTTATTTTAGTTTTTAGATAAATGCATGAGCTTATTTTACCTTTGAAATTGCTTATTAGTTGTTTATTATGCTTAAAATTCTGTTAGGGGTGTGTTTGGTTCAATTTGGTTGACTGATGTGGAAATAAGCTTTTTACAACTTATTTGTCTAAAAGTTTTATTTTTGTTAAAAAGTCTTGTTTTGATCTTAAAAATAAGTTACAAAAGGAAAAGTTGCAAAAAATGTGTTTTCCAAAAAATGCCATGACCAGAGTTTCAACCCTTGTCTCTAAGCACTCACAACCTCACACTCCACACACATAACCATCTGCTCTACCCTGGTGTTGCGTACTAGTTCTCAGCTTTAATTTCTTTTATAAACGTTTTAGTTAGTTAAGCTTATTAATCTAGACAGCTTTTTCACAACTTATTTCTATAAGTTGTGACCTATTTAGTATTTTTTCTAAGGTCAGCTTACATTAAAGTATTTTTACAAAAATTTGCAGAATTTTCCTATTTAATTTAGTATTTTCTGTAAATTAATTAGTATAATTTAGTTTTTAAATCATAATAAATAATTTAAAAGTCAAAAAAATACATGGCTTTTTTCTAAAATCATTTTTAGTCGTTTAGGACGTAGGAAAAATAGTTTTGCACCTGTAGGCTTTAAATTGCAAAATTTTCACTTTGAGAGCTCGGGATTAGCCCGGGTTTTTGCGTTTTTAGTTTTTAGAGCATTAGGACTTGATTTATCTTCATTTTATTGTTTCTTATGTCTATTAGTTGTTAAATTAGTGTTTATCTTAGTTTACGTGCTTTATTTACTTTTTCGTGCTTTAAAATTTAGAAAACCAAAACAAAAACGTAAAATCCCGATCATTCAAGCCTTTTAATAACAAACCTCAAATGTAACCGTCAATTCACTCCTCATTGGGACACGACCCGGGTAATCACTTGCCCGGTATCACTTATCGTATATTTACGGGTTTTGCGTATTGACCTTTTTCCTAAAGGGTTGATTCGTAATTCTCATGGGTATTTATATTTGATATTTCTGATATATATTATTTGAGACGAATCAAGGCTTATAATACTTCCGTTGAGGCTGATTACAAGAGCGCTGTTTAGATACTTAGTGGTGTTCGATTTCCCTTATTGTCCTCTTTGGAGGCTCTTAAGGATTCAAGCATTGAAGATATTATGGGCTTACTTCATCCTGAAGCCTCTATTTCTGGCCCTTCTGCTGTTGACTCTCGGTTTTGTTTGGAGCGGTTAACCATTCATGTTCATCACCCCGGGAGTCCTGCTGTAGTAATTGAGTCTTCTTTGTCGGCTTCCGTTAATGATTCCTTTGAAAGAGCTTGGAAGGTAAGGGAGGGTTCCCTTCATGATTGGTTAACTCTTGCGGATACATGGTATTCCTGGATTAATCCTCTATCTGTGAGAACTTTTACGGGCATAACTTGTATGTCTAGTTCTATTCAAGGTTCTATTGTAGCCAATACTGCATCGCCTATCCCTTCTTGTTCTGCCCCTCTTTTTGTGTCCGATTATGAAGTGTCAAATGTGTTTGAACAAGGAGATAATGTTGGTGACACAAGTATGGGTGTCCTTAAGCAGTCTGGGGCGGACCCTATTTCAGATCCTTCTAACCAAGTTTGATGTGGTCATTATTGTATTTTGTACAATACTTTTTATTTTACCGGTTTTGTGACCGTGAGAGCGTGGCACTTTTGTTTTTAGACTGTGTTTATCATATGTACATTTTGTTGTTTAAAACTTTTTAGTTTTTGCTATTTTAATCGTCACACTGGCATGCTTATTATAATAGTCTTAGTTGAATACTTGTGGGTTATTCGCCCGATACTGGACTTGCAACATCTCTTACGTATCTTGAGTTAATTTTAAGGTTACTCAACCTTTTGTTATTCGGAATAACATTTCATGGGTCCTGCCCAAATGTATGCGCGTCTTACTTACATGTGTCGTAACTTCTTTAAATTAAAAAAGGAACGATTAGAAAATTTTAAAGTAAAAGTTGGTGAAGGTAGCTAAGCTTCACCTTTTTCATTCATGATAATAAAAACATTACAATATAAAACGATAAATTATGACATCAACCCTCCTCTGCGGAGTCCGCGGGAGACGGGTTGCTTACATTTGATGTATGTAACATCTTTTAAGATTACAGACATTCCATGTCCATGGAATTGGGTTTCCTGCACGGTCCTTTAGCTTGTACACTCCTTTTCCTGATGCCTCTGTGACCTTGTAGGGTCCTTCCCATTTAGGTCCCAACTTCCCTCCTTCTTCAGCATGGCTTGCATCGTTGTTGCAGTATACCAAGTCTCCTGGTTTGAAGCTTGGGTTACGAACTCTTGAGTTGTAATATTTTTCCATTTTTACTTTGCTTTTTGCTTCACATACTGCTGCTTGCTCCCTTCTTTCTTCCATAAGATCCAAATTCATTTCCAAAGCCTCGTCATTTTCTTTTATGTTTACTTATGTTGTCCTCCATGTAGGCATTCCTATTTCAGCAGGAATGACAGCTTCCGTTCCGTATGTCAATGAGAATGGAGTGTCTCCATTACTCAATTTGATCATTGTATGGTGTGCCCACAGGACATGCGACAGTTCCTCCATCCAGTTTTTGCTCCTTTCTTTCAATCGAGCTTTTATTCCTTCCCCTAAACTCCTGTTTGCTCTTTCGACCTGACCATTTGCTTGTGGATGTTTAACGGAAGCGAAGTGTTTTTTTATTTTTAGTTTCTCGCACCAATCTTTGAATGGGTTATCTCGGAATTGCTTTTCATTATCGGATACTATTTCTCCGGGAAGTCCGAATCTCCACACAATATTTTACCATACAAAATTTTTGATTTGGTTTCCTGTGATAGTGGCAACTGGCTTCGTTTCTATCCACTTAGTGAAGTAGTTTATTGCCACTATGAGGAATTTGACCTTTTTGGACCTTCCGGGAAGGGTCTCGCAATGTCAATTCCCCATTTATAGAATGGCCATGGGGAAGTGATTGGGGTTAATTTCTCTTGTGGATGTCTCGGGACTGGTTTGTGTACTTGACAATCTTTTCATGCTAGGATTAGCTTCCTGGCATCCTCGTGCATGGTAGGCCAATAGTATCCGGTACGTAAGGCTCTGGCCACTACAGACCTTGTTCTGGCATGTATGATGCAGGACCCTTCGTGGATTTCTTTTAGCACATAGTTTTCCTGGAAGGGTCCTACGTAACGCGACCATGGTCCGAGAAAAGATTTCTTGTAAAGTGTCTCGTTAATCACTACAAATCTTTGTGACTTTCTCTTGATTGCTCTTGCTTTCTTTTGTTCTGCAGGAAGTATTTCCTTTGTCATGTATTCATATATTGGGGTCATCCATGTATACCCCTCTTCTTCCACTATTGCGAGCACTGCTACTTCCTCTATTGACTTTTGATAAACTTCTTCTACTAGCACTTGTTTTTTCTGATGTGCGAAGCTGGTAGATGCCATCTTGCTTAGGGCATCTGCCTTCTTGTTTTCGCTTCTAGGGACTTGTTTGATTGAGAACATCCGGAAGTTACTCAAGAGTGTTGTTACCTTTTCCAGGTATTTAATCATTCCTGACTCCTTAGCTATATATGTTCCATTAACTTGATTAGCCACAAGTTTTGAATCTACATTTGCTTGTAAATTTTCAACTCCCATTTGTTCTGCTATTCTTAACCCAGCTATGAGAACTTCATACCCAGCCTCGTTGTTTGTTGCTCCAAAGCGAAATCATAAGGCATAAGTAAACTTCGTTCCTTCCGGGTCTAACAGTATTAGTCCTGCTCCACAGCCATCTATGCAGGATGAACCGTCTGTGAATAGGACCCATGGTTGCGGGAGTTCCTCTTCTACTTCCATTGAGTCATCCTCTTCATCAACTTTTGGATGTTCTAATATGAAATCCGCCAAGATCTGTCCTTTAACTAATACTCTTGGCATGTATTGTATGTCGTATTCTCCTAACTCTTTACACTCTCCCTGCAATCTCTGGTTTTGACAGTATTTTCTTTATCAGCTGGTCCGTGATGACTACAAGTATGTGCCTAGAAGTATCTCTTCAGTCATTTTGTAGCATGCACCAAGGATAATACTAACTTTTCCATGGGTGTGTAGTTGATTTCCAGCCCTCGCAGGGCTCAACTTACAAAGTATATCGGTGTTTGCTTGCCTTCCCTTTATGTCATTAAGACTGCACTGACCGCTTCCTTTGCTGCTGCAAGGTATATGATAAGTTCCTCTTTTTCCTAGGGTGCCTTTAGTGTCGGGAGATCCGCTATCATCTTTTTCATTTGTTTAAAAGCTTCTTCCGCTTCCTTTGTCCATTGAAAATCGCACTTTTTTGTACACTTCTTGAGTGTTTTGAAGAAAGGTAATGATTTCTCAGTGGATTTGGCCAGGAACCTATTTAGACTTGCCAATTTTCCATTTAGTTTTTGAACGTCTTTAAGGCATTTTGGAGATGGGAGGTCTAGCACCGCTCCTGCTTTGTCTGGGCATACTTTAATTCCTTTAGTGTTCACGGTGTATCCAAAGAACATTCCTTTTTCCATTCCGAAGGTGCATTTCTTAGGATTCAGCTTCATGTTGATTTCCCTTAAGGTTTTAAAGGTTTCCCCCACGTCCCTCAGTATCTCATCCTCTGAGCGGCTTTTGATTACAAGGTCATCAACATACACTTCTAAATTGTTGCCTATTTGCTTGTAGAAAGCTTTATCTACCAGTCGCTGGTATGTTGCTCCTGCATTCTTTAATCCGAACGGCATTTTGGTGTAACAGAATATCCCCTGACTTGTGATGAATGTTGTTTTTTCCTAGTCCTCCTTTGCCATTTGTATCTGGTGATAGCCCTTATATGCGTCCAGGAAGCATTTGAAGAGGTATCCGTAGAGTGACTCGACGTTCCAGTCTATTTCTGGCAATGGGTATCCATCTTTAGGACATGCTTTGTTTAGGTCTTTGAAGTCTACGCACATTCTCCAACTTCCGTTATGTTTTGTTACCATCACAGGGTTAGCCAACCAGCTGTGGCAGTGCACTTCTTTCATGATTCCTGCACTTACGAGCTTTTCCACTTCCTCTTGGATCGCTTTATTTCTTTCCGGCGCCTGGCCTCTTTTCTTCTGTCTTATTGGGGTGTATCCGACTTGTATATTTAAGTTGTGCTCTGCTATGTGCCTTGGGAGACCCGTCATATATGTTGGACACCAGGCAAATATGTCCAGGTTCTGTTTTAGTAGGTCGCACAGCTTTTTGCGTCCTTCTATTGATAAGGTGGATTCAATATCTATGGTTTGCTCTAAGTGTTCCAGATGGATTTCCACATTAATTCGTTGTTCTACTGGTTGATTTTTTATTGTAGCTTGCGGCATTGGTTCGGAAACCATTGTGCATTCTAGCGAAACAATCTGGCTACTTCGCAGTGTGAGCACTCTTCCTTCTACCAGAATTTTTACCTTTCCATGCACTATTGAAGGTACCGCCTGTAACTTTCCCACCCCTGGCCTTCCTATGATCCCATTATATGGTGACTAGGATCTTACAACTACAAAGTTCATCCATGCGGATGCTGAGTACTCATCATCATCGACTTTAGTTAGCAATGATATTTGTCCTATCGGCCATATTACCTCTCCGTTGAATCCAATAAGGGGTGTTGTGGCAGGTATCATTTGTTTTCTTATTTCGGGCCGGAGCCTTTCGAAACAATGTTCATATAGAATTTCTGAAGCAGAACCTCCTTAAATATACATACGGTGTATGAAGTGCCCCCCGATTTCTGCTTCAATTATCATTGGCCCGTTATTTCTTTTTTCTTCGGTTAGTGGCAGGAATGGGATGTTGGGGTTGGGAGAGAAGCTTTCTGTGATTCTTTGTCGCGTCACTCACTGTTGGGTTTGTACCATTAGGATCGCGAGGGGTTTATCCTTTCCAGACGTTTATCCTTTTTTAAGCGTTTTGGGTTGGTCCTTTCCGCTATTCTGCTTCAGTTCTTTTATTACGTTTGACAGCTTCCCATTCTTGAGTAATTCTTCTATTTGTCTTTTCAGATGCATGCACTCATCCGTATTATGCCTGATGACGTACCCTCCAATCAGGTCGAAGGACTCCCCTTCGGCCTCAGTCGAATCTTCATGACGAAGGACCAAGTCTATCTTCCTAAGTCATCGATGGCGTAAAACCATTCATCATTGACATGGTTACCAGTTGGGAAGTCGCCAATCGAAGGCCTAAGCCATTCAGGGTCTGACCTTGAAAACACTAAGACAAAGGAGAACATTAACTTGGTCTTACCCACGTTCCCACTATCTCCTTAGCTTTCCCGCCAAGACAGAGAGAGTGGGGATGAAGCCCTAGCGATTACCACAAATCATGAGACGCCCCCATGATCTCCGAAACATGTGCAAACACTCTTTAACCTTATTTTTCTACCTATAAATAGGTTGGACGAGTCATTTCAATGGTATGTTCATTCAACACGGCATTTCACATTCTTAACATTACTTACAACACATATCACATACTTACTCGCACGTCGGAAGTAGTTCGCAGGGTCCAACCCCTACGCAATCACTTAACGAAGTGTCTTCTATTTCTTATTGCAGATTGGCTACAAGTTTGGCGCAAGCATGACACCCCTCATACCCTTCGATCACCATCGAAGGCCTGGTCGTACGATTTATCGTACAATCAGTGGCGCCATCCGTGGGACCCGCTACAATTGGTCTCATTATTCCAAACTTATAACCAGTCAATCACACTCACTATTTTTACGGCATGAATCAAGGAAGAGAAGATACTCCCCCTCTGGGTTTCTCGACCTTGACACCAATCCCAATCAACGATCCTAACAACCTTCCCCCTATAACCGCGTCCATTTTCACAACACGATCTCATCCAGAAATAACCCCTAATAACCATGCTTCGAAATAAGCCAATCCCGAACCAGTTATCAGTCTTGTGCTCGTTGAAGCTAACCTCGAAGCGCTTGAGTCCTTATTAAGGGCTCGCAGGAGGCAGACTCGAAACTTAGAAATGCGAAAGGGAGTTGGAACACTCTAGTGATGAGTATGACAAAGAGATCGAGATGGAGACTAGGCCCTCGGCTCCTGGGGCTACAAGCTCAGTGCTAAGGATAGGGTCTCCTAGAAGTCGAAGGCCGAGTGGAAGATCGGTGGGTTTCGAAGATGTTCCGGAGAGGGCTCCAACTAGAAGGGAAGGAACAATGGAAGGAGTCATCGAAGGGAGCATACGGAGGTTAACTTGCCACCACTCTTGGCAGCCTACTTGGGGAGAACTGAAGCAGGGGTTCCATTATAGACTTCTCACGCATCCGGCTTAGAAGGCAATCCATCTCAAATTAATGGGTGAGGAAATCTTCCTCCTCATGGTATGTACCCTCCTTTTCAGACTCAATCTTATCCCCATGGGGTCTATCCCCCACTTAATGGGCAGACTAGCAACCCTAGCTTTCCTCAACCTTATGGGAGTATGCCCTACGGGCAACCCATGGTATACCCCTCCGTACCCTATAGGAAGCCATCCATCCTTTATGCCTACCACTTACCCTCCTTACGCTAACCAAAACCCTGTCGGAGTACCTCCGAACCATAACCCGTACAATGTTGCCCCCACCTACATGCCACCTTACAATTGCCTTTATTCGGAGCCTATGGGTTCCACAACGCTCTTTGTAAGATTGATAGAGGACTACCCTCTACCTGACGGGTTGAAAATTCCTGCACACATTGGTACGTACGATGGGAAGGGGGATCCAAATAACTTCTTACATTTGTTTGAAGGGGCTATTAGAATAAAGAAGTGGGTTATGCCCGTAGCCTGCCACATGTTCACGTATACCCTGCAAGACTCCGCTCGTATATGGTGGAATGGGAAGAAAGCAGGTAGCATAGTGAATTTAGATGATCTCAAGGCTAAATTTAGATCACACTTCAACCAGCAGAAAAAGTTCACAATGACTCATTTAACGGTACACAATATCAAACAAAGGAAAAACGAGAGCACTAGGGCTTTCGTTACAAGATACACAAATGACACCTTGCAGATTCTGGGTCTGGACGAAGACCAGCGCATCTATGGTTTTGTGCATGGCCTGTGAAACAGAATTCTAGTGGAATTCTTATCCACTGACCTTCCCACAACATACAAGAGCTTAATGGAGAAGACATACACTTGGATCGAAGCCAAAGAGGTAGCCACTAATGGGGCTCCAAGAGAAAGCAAGGAGTCACAGCAAGTTTCCAAAGCACTCTTCATGGGAAGGGTCCAAAAACAGACACAAAGGTAGGGACAGGTTCACACCCTACAACAAGAACGCCAATCACGGACTCTTGGCGAATTTGTCTAAATCTCCAAGGGAAATACTTGCTACGGAAAGGGCTGTGAAGGCATTCGAACCTCCCCCTCGTATGACAAGTAAAGGTAGAAGTAGGGATACAACCAAATACTGCTACTTCCATAAATATTATGGTCACGACACCAACAGTTGCTGAGAGCTCAAAAGACAGATAGAAGAGGTCGTGAAGTCAGGTCAATTGGGGCATTTGGTTAAGGGTATAAAGAAACGTAAAGAGAAGATCTCTGGCACACAGTTGGGGAAAGATACTACGCTTGTGGAGGCTCCTATTCTCTTGGTTCACAGGGACGATTCTGGTTTGAAGAGAAAAGTAGCAGAGAAAGGTTTATGTGGGGTAGGGGACGTAACGTTTCCTTTCCTTCGATTGTCGGTAGGATTCTTTCGAATGACCCCGTGGTCATCAAGGTCTTAATCTCCAACAGGGAAGTAAACAGAGCCTACTTAGATTGCGGAAGCTCCTGCGAAGTCATATATGAGCTTTGTTTCCTAAATCTCAAGCCTTCAATATGGTCGAAGAGGGTAGACTCGAAGATACCTTTGGTGGGATTCTCAGGGGAACATTCATGGCCTCTGGTAGAAGTCCCTTTGGAGGTAACAATCGGAGAAGGAAAGTTAACAAGAACAGAAACTTTGGTTTTCGTAATTGTAAGGTCTGATTCTCCCTACAACCTATTGATAGGAAGGACCGCCATGCAGAAGATGGGTATTGTTGTCTCCACCATACATGCAGCGGTCAAATTCCAAACACCCTATGGTATTGGAATGGTATTCTCTAGCTACAGCATGAAGAGGCCTACGGTTGTAGGAAAAAGAGTCAGCCAAAGTCCTGAAGAGGTTCCGAAGGATATTCTCAGTTGCGCTGATGCTGAAGAGCGTATCGTACTAAAGGACTTACATCCAGAACAGACGATAGTCATCGGAAAACAACTCCCTGCTACATTTAAAGCAGAATTGGAGATGTTACTTAGAGTTAACGCATACGTCTTTGCATGGACATACTCAGATATGACGGGGGTCCCAAGAACCCTCATCATAGACGGAAATCCCTTCAGCACCGAACATAACCTCAATGAGTTCAAGCACATAGAGCCTATAAAGCATAAACACCGAAGCCTTGCACCAGAAAGGAACGCAGTAGCATGCAAGGAGGTGGACGAACTTGTACGAGCAGGTATACTCAGGGAAGTTGATGACGTACCCTCCGATCAGGTCGAAGGACCCCCCTTCGGCCTCAGTCGAAATTGCATTACGAAGACCCAAGTCTTTCTTTATAAGTCATTGGTGGCGTAAAACCATTCATCATTGACATGGTTACCAGTTGGGAATTCGTCAGCCGAAGGCCTATGCCCTTCGGTGTCTTCTCTTGAAGATGCCAAGACAAACAAGAACCTTGACTTGGTCTTCCCCCACGTTCCCACTATATCCTTAGCTTCCCCGCCAAGTCCGAGATAGTGGGGATGAAGCCCTAGCGGTTACCATAAATCAGGGGACGCCCCCATGATCTCCTAAACGTGTGCTAACACTCTCCAAGCTATTTTCATCACCTATAAATAGGTTGGACGAGTCATTTCAATGGTATGTTCACTCAACACAGTCTTACACATACATCATATTATCCATAACTCATATCACATACTTATTCACACGCCGGAGGTGGTTCGTAGGGCCTAACCCCTGCGCAATCACTTAACGAAGTGTCTACTATTTCTTATTGCAGATTGACTACAAGTTTGGCGCAAGCATATCACCCCTTATACCCTTCGATCACCATCGAAGGCCTGGTCGTACGAATTATTGTACAATCAGTGGCGCCATCCGTGGGACCCGCTACTATTGGTCTCGTCATTCCAAACTTACACCCAGTCAATTGCTCTCACTAGTTTTACGGCATGACTCAAGGAAGAGAAGATACACCCCCTCTGGGTTTCTCGACCTTGACACCATTCCCAGTCAATGATCCTGGCAACCTTCCCAATATAACCGCATCCACTTTTACCACACGATCTCACCCTGAAATAACTCCCAACAATCATGCTTCAACCTCGGCTAACCCTGAACCGGTGATCAGTCCGGCGTTTGTCGAAGCTAACATCGAAGCATTAGAATCTTTACTAAGAGCTCGAAGGAGGCAAGACCGGAATGTGGAAATGCGTAGGGAGTTAGAATACTCAAGCGATGAGTACGACGAAGAGTTAGAAATTGAGGCTAGGCCCTTGGCTCCGGGGGTTACTCGCTCGGTGTTAAGGGTAGGGTCTCCGAGCAGTCGAAGGCCTAGTGGAAGGTCGGTTGGTTTCGAAGACGCTCCGGAGCGGGCTCCGACAAGAAGGGAAGGAACGATAGAAGGCTCCAATGGAAGGAGTCACCGAAGGGAAGCTACGGAGGTTAATTTGCCACCACTCTTGGCGGCTCATCTGGGAAGAACGGAAACGGGGGTTCCACTGCAGCCTTCTCACGCATCTGGCGTAGGAGGCGATCCATCTCAATTAAATAGGGGAGGAAATCTTCCTCCTCATGGTATGTACCCTCCTTTTCAGGCTCAATCTTACCCTCAAGGGGTTTATCCCCCACCTAACGGGCAGGCTAACAACCCCAATTTTACTCAACCATACGGAAGCATGCCCTATGGACAACCTATGGTATACCCTTCGTATCCTGTGGGAAGTCACCCACCTTATATACCTACTGCTTATCCCCAATATGTCAATCAAAACACTGTTGGAATACCTCCTAATCATAACCCATACAATGCTGCCCCTACATACATGCCACCTTATAACTGCCTCTATTCGGAGCCCATGGGCTCCACAACACCCTTCGTAAGGTGGATAGAAGACTACCCTTTGCCTGATGGGTTGAAAATGCCCGCACATATTGGTACTTATGATGGAAAAGGGGATCCGGATAACTTTTTACACTTGTTCGAAGGGGCTATTAGAATGCAGAAGTGGGTAATGCCTGTTGCCTGTCACATGTTTACATACACCCTACGAGACTCTGCTCGTATATGGTAGAACGGGCAAAAACCAGGTAGCATTGTGAATCTGGATGATCTCAAAGCCAAGTTCAGGTCACATTTCAGCCAGCAGAAAAAGTTCACAAGAACGCACCTAACAGTGCACAACATCAAGCAGAAGGAGAACGAGAGCACAAGGGCTTTCATTACTAGATACACTGATGACACCTTGCAGATAATGGGCTTGCACGAAGACCAGCGCATCTCAGGTTTCGTACATGGCCTACGGAACAGAAGCTTGGTTGAATTCCTTTCCACTGATCTTCCTGCAACCTATAAAGGATTAGTGGAAAAGGCTTACACATGGATCGAAGCAAAAGAAGTGTCCACCAACGGGACTCCGGTCGAAAACAAGGAAAATCACAACAAGGCCTCGAAGCATCCTTCGTGGGAAGGGTCAAGGAACAAACACAAAAGCAGGGACAGATTTACTCCATACCACAAAAACATCAACCATGGCCTCCTGGCTAATCTGTCCAAATCCCCAAGGGAAATACTCGCTACCGAAAAGGCTGCGAAGGCCTTTGATCCTCCTCCTCGCCTGGCAAACAAAGGGAGGCCCAGAGACACTTCCAAGTTTTGCTATTTCCATGATGATTACGGTCACGACACCAATCACTGCCGAGAGCTCAAAAAGCAGATAGAAGAGGCCGTGAAGTCTGGCTAATTGGGACATTTGGTGAAGGGTATAAAGAGAGGCAAAGAAAAAGCCTCCGACACACAGTTGGGAAAAGATACCACACCTGTCGAAGCACCCATCCTCATGGTTTATAAAAAAGACTCTAGTTCGAAGAGAAAGGAAGCAGAGGAAGCATTGTGCGGAGTAGGAGATGTCACTTTCCCTTCAATCACAGGAAAAGTTCTTTCAAATGACCCCGTGGTCATCAAAGTCTTGATCTCCAACAGAGAAGTAAACAGAGCCTACCTTGACTGCGGTAGCTCAACGGTGTTTCCTAAAGCTCAAACCTTCAATAAAGTCAAAAAGAGTAGATTCAAAGGTACCTTTAGTAGGGTTCTCAGGGGAACACTCATGGCCCTTGGGAGAAGTCCCTCTAGAGGTTACGATTAGAGAAGGGAGGCTAAAAAGAACAGAAACTCTGGTTTTCACGATCGTAAGGTCGGAATCTCCCTACAACCTATTGATAGGGAGAACAGCAATGCAGAAGATGGGCATCGTTGTCTCAACCATACATGCCGCGGTCAAATTCCAAACACCTTTCGGCATTGGAACGGTTTTCTCCAGCTATAAGGTGAAGGAGCCTACGACAGAAAGCAAGAGGGTCAAACAGGTTTCGGAGGAAATTTCGAAAGATGTTCTCAGTTGCGCTAACGCTGAAGAACGCATCGTGGTTAATGATCTCTACCCTGATCAGACAGTAGTAATCGGAAAGCAACTTCCAACCTCCTTTAAAGCAGAGTTGGAAAAGATACTTCGTGCTAACGCAGACGTCTTCGCATGGACCTATTCTGACATGACGGGGGTCCCCAGAACTCTCACCATAGATGGACAGCCCTTCGGCACTGAACACAAGCTCAATGAGTTCAAACATATTGAACCTATCAAACAAAAGCGTCGAAGTCTAGCTCCTGAAAGAAATACCGCTGCATGCAAAGAAGTGGACGAACTCGTGGCAGCAGGCATACTCAGAGAGGTGAAGTATCAAACTTGGGTGGCCAATCCGGTGATGGTCAAAAAGCATGACGGGGGATGGAGAATGTGCGTAGATTTTACTGGCATTAACAAAGTCTGTCCGAAGGACTGTTATCCTCTTCCAGAAATTGATTGGAAGGTGGAATCCCTGTCAGGGTTTCGCCTAAAGTGTTTCCTAGACGCTTATAAAGGTTACCATCAGATACAAATGGCCGAAGAAGACGAAGTGAAGACAGCCTTTTTTACAATAAAAGGCGTTTATTGCTACAGAAAGATGCCTTTTGGTCTAAAAAATGCAGGTGCCACCTACCAGCGATTGGTGGACAAAGCCTTCCACAAGCAAATAGGCAGGAATCTAGAAGCCTACGTAGACGATATGGTCATCAAAAGTAGATCATAGGAAGATATGCTCTCCGACATCAAGGAAACCTTCGATCAGCTTCGCGCCATCAATATGAAGTTAAATCCCAAGAAGTGTTCCTTTGGTGTGGAAGAAGGACAATTCTTGGGACATCTGATCACCAAGCAGGGTATTAAAGCCAATCCTTCGAAAGTCAAAGCCATCACAGATTTACAGCCTCCTAAGTCCCTAAAGGAAGTGCAAAGTCTCAATGGAAAGCTAGCAGCCCTTAGCAGGTTCTTGTCGAAGGGTGCAGACAGATCTTTTACGTTCTTCAAAACACTCAAAGGGTGCACGGACAAAAAGACGTTCCAATGGAGCATAGATGCAGAAGCAGCCTTTCAAAAGCTCAAGGAATTCATGGCTATTCTACCAACACTTACAGCCCCAATCAAAGGCGAAGTGTTGTTCATGTATATTGCAGCCTCTTTCGAAAGCATCAGTGCCGTGTTATTGGCAGAAAGGGAGAAGAAGCAAATCCACATATACTTTGTTAGTAGAGTACTACAAGGAGCTGAGCTAAATTATCCAGCATTGGAGAAGCTAATTTTGGCTTTAGTTCATGCTGCGAGACGCCTTCGAAGGTACTTTCAAGCTCACCCCATAACCGTACTTACTGACAAGCCAATTAAGCAGATACTTTCAAAGCCGGAGAAATCTGGAAGGATAGCTAAATGGGATATCGAGCTAGGAGAACATGATATTGAATACAAAGGCAGGAGCTCGGTCAAAGGGCAAATATTGGCAGACTTTTTAGCAGAAACACCCTCCGAAATGAAACATGACAAAAAGGTTGTTGAAAAGGAGCCTGCTACGACAATCGAAGGGTGGAAACTTTATACTGACGGAGCCTCCAGCTCCGATGGTTCTGGTTCAGGTCTCATGCTCGTTGATCCCAAAGGGAAGGAATACACTTATGCACTTCGTTTCGAATTTGATGCTACGAACAATGAAGCGGAGTACGAAGCCTTGTTAGCAGGTCTCCGATTGGCCACAGATATGGAAGTAGAAAACTTGGATATTTTTGTTGACTCACAACTGGTGGCCAACCAGATAAAAGGCTCCTACGAGGCGAGACAACCTGTGATCAAGCAATATCTGGATAAGACCAAAGAAATGCTCGAAGGGTTCACATCTTACAACATAGAGCATGTTCGAAGAAACCAAAACAAGAAGGCGGATGCACTTAGCAAACTGGCATCAATGGCATTTGCTCATTTAACAAAGGAAGTTTTAGTCGAAGTATTGGCAGATCGGTCCATCGTTCGAAAGGTGGTGTCTGACGTTATACTGGAGGAAGACTCGAATTGGATGACTCCAATTAGAGAATATCTAATAAGTGGCATACTGCCGGAGGATACAAAGTTGGCTTGAAAGGTGCGCATCAAAGCACCACAATACAGGATTATGGGAAGTTACTTATACAGAAGATCTTTTCTATCCCCTTGGCTCCGTTGTGTAGGGCCAAGGCAAGCTGCCAACATCATCCAAGAAGTGCATGAAGGATCCTGCGGACTTCACGCAGGGCCTCGCTCTGTTGTCTCCAAAGTAATGAGGGTCGGATATTATTGGCCTTCGATGCACAGAGACGCTGTCGACATCATTCAGAAGTGCGAAGCTTGTCAAATTCACTCAAGAGTCCCAAGGCTACCAAAGCAAGATATGACTTCCGTAACATCCGCATGGCCCTTCAGCCAATGGGGGATAGATATCGTAGGCCCTCTACCAGTTGCTCCTGGAGGAGTAAAGTTCTTGGTCGTAGCCATTGATTACTTCACTAAATGGGTTGAAGCGAAGCCTTTAGCATCCATCACAGGAAGACACATGGAAAAATTCGTGTAGGAACACATTATCTGTAGGTTCGGAGTACCTCACATCCTCATTTCAGATAATGGGAAGCAGTTTGCCGAAGGGGTATTCCCAGTATTTTGCAGAGGCCTGAATGTCAGACAATCATTCACCTCCGTTTACCATCCTCAGGGTAACGGTCAAGTAGAGGTTACCAACAGAGACATCATACAAGGAATAGAACGAAGACTGGGATACTGTCATCACGGTTGGGTAGATGAACTACCTCAAGTACTCTGGGCACATAGAACGCATACAAAGTCAAGTCATGGAGAAACGCCTTTCAGCTTGACATATGGCACGGAAGCTGTCATCCCTTCAGAAGTAAGTGTTGAAACAGAAAGGGTCATGAACTTCGAAGTAGCAGATAACGAAGAAAGACTCCGTAGTAACTTAGACCTACTTGAAGAACGGAGAGAAATAGCCTCCATTAGAGAGGCTATCCACAAGCAAAAGATTGAAAGGTACTATAATAAGCGAGTTAGGCCTTCGACCTTCAAACCAGGGGAATATGTCCTCCGACTCAATAGCGCAAGCAAGGCTGAGTACCAGGGTAAACTGGGACCTACATGGGAAGGACCCTACGTTATTAAGGAAGCGTATGGCAACGGAGCCTACAAGCTGGAAACCTTGGCAGGAGACGTTATTGATAGAACCTGGAATGGCACTACTCTTCATAAGTTCTACGTATGAAACTTACAATGTCTAAGGGCACATTTTATTTGCTTTCAATCAATGTATTTGCATTCTTCTCACTTGGGGAAAGAAGCATTAATGGTAGGCGTCTAGTATTCATTTCTTAAAATGATGTAATCCTCCCTACCCACTTAATGATAATAACACATTTCCCTTAAATCTCTTGTTTCGTTCAATACAACAAAGATTTGCCCACCAAGTCGCTTTATAAGTTTGAATGTCGAAGGGATGTATAAAGACTAAACAACATGTCTTGCTCATATGCATAACATCCATCTCAACTTCACATTAACTTTCCTATATGGCCTTAAGGTATTTCAAACCTTTCGCTGCCCAAAGGATCAAGATGGAGTGGGTCGCGACCCTCTGTCAGCAGTCAAATTATACGATTGCTAATATTCTTGGTGAAGTAACTACACACAATGAGGCTATGCATCTACCATACGCCTTAGGTTGTAAAAAATATTTTTACGCAAGTAAAAGTAAAAAGAGAAGAATCACACATAGCAAAATTCGAGCCCTAGTGGCTTCGTTGTAGATTTATGACTAGTTTTACTAGTCTAAAATAGGCCATAGCCTTAAAACATCCAACATTATAAACTATTGTCTTAGGCCGTAGCCTACTACCAACATGCAATAAGTAAATTGTTTCATCAGGCACGAAGCCTGGAACGGAGTACAGACAATTGTTTTAAACAGGGTACATACCACCCTGGGGATCAAATTACAACCACATGGTTGCCTTCTTTAAACCTTGGAATGAGTGGGGTCAGCTGAGCCTGGAGATGGAACCTGGGGTGACGGAGTCCTTTTGGAGGGAGAAGGAGGCTGAACTTTCCTTGGCTTCTTGGCTAGCAGATCCTCAATCGAGGCTGATGGGTCCTTCGTCACATCTGCAAGGAAAGGGAACTCTAAAGTAGTTAAATGATTACCTGCATCATCATATTCTTTTTCATGAGTTGCCCGGTAATACGGAATTTTCTCCAGCACTACTGGTTCCCCAGTCTTCGCCACCTCCTCCAAAGTGGTACACTTGCCATGGAAAATGGCAGCATTCACCACATTCCCAATAGCAATCCCCACATCATCGCTATGGTAAAGTTCCATAGCAATGTAGGGGATCACTTTGGTTACCAGGTCCGCCCTGTCCTTATTCAGCATCTTCAGACGGAGGTTTAAGCCATCTACCTTTTCTCGGAGCTTGATCTCTTGGGCCAGCAACTTTGACCTCTCCTGTTCGAGACCTCCACATTTGGATGAAAGAACAGATATCTGCTCTTTGTAACCAACAACCATAGAGTTTTCGACAGTTAACCTGTTGCACTCAGCCTCACTCGTTGCCAATTGACCTTTGAGCTTTTCATTCTCAGCTCTAAGATCTTGAACCAAGGGATTCTTATCAAAATCCTCCAATGCCTCCTCACACTTCTTCTCCAAGTCTGCATACTTTTGATCTCTAACCTTCTCCCCCTTCAGCATAACATCCATTTCTTCTCGAGCTTTGGTGACAGCACGGAGCAATTCCCTTGTCCTAGCATTGAGTTGGTTGTCAAGCATGCCCTGGCGAACATAGCTTTTATCATGAAGATCACAAAGCCTCTCTATAGACATGTTATTCATCACCTCCTTCCACTTGGAGGGGATCACATGGCTCATAAGTTGGTGACAAGCTTGGGGAGAAGGAAGGTCCTTCGTATCAGGAAGTCCTATAACAAAAGTAAATTTCATTAATATATGATCTTGGGTATTTAATTTTATTTCACAGGTAAGAAGTTTACCATGGAAGTCATCACCGCTGGGCCCCTCGATGGCTGGAAATACCACAGCCTTACCCTGGGCACTCTTCTGCCGGGTAGTTCGAGACTGAGGAGTAGGCAGAAGAAGCTTTCTCTTTGAATCAGATTTCATAGCCTTGGCACTAGCACCTTTCCTGCTTCGAACCCTCTCACCTATGCCGGAGGGTCCTACGATGGCCAATGGTTGATCGGAGACCGGTTCGTCTGAGTCAGCAATATTCTCCACTAGCTGATCTTCTACATCTATGGGTTCCTTTGGTGGAGGAGCAGAAGATACAGGCTCGGCAGCATGAGCTTCCACCTCGTCTTTGTTTATAGACACCGACGGGGAGCCCACGCCATAGCTTGTTTCTTGGGGATTCTTTGGAAGAAAACTAACCTCTTTGGCACCTCCAGCCACGACAAAGTTCCTGAATGACATCTCTGCAAAAAGAAGCAGATAAGATAAATATCAGCAAGATAAGTTTTTGTTTCTTATGTTAATTTAAAAAATACATACTTTCTCCATCACAAATTATCTCAGGTACCAACGGAGACCCTTCCCATCTCTCAGCAATGCCAGCCATGAACAGGATTGGCTCAGGAAAGGTCTGGCAGTCAGCTGGATAACGAGCCAAACGCAGATACAGTGGGTTTCTTCTCACAGTATAAGGCAATGGATCAGTGAACCTTTTCTCATCATATTGAAAGTCTGGGTTTAGCAATGCAGAGTATCCAGGAGGGATAATGGTAGTCTGAATATAAAAAGAACTTGCCTTTCCAGTTCCTTATGTTCGTAAAAGGCCTATCTATCAATATGGGCACATCCCTTTCACCCCTCTTGGCCAAGGTTAACCAATCTCCTCCCGGATATAGATTTAAAAAACCCCTAAGCACAGTCAAGGATGGTTCAAACCCATAGGCTTTACACATCACAATGTATGTTGTCAGCTTGGCTAGGCCAAAAGGGTTAAACCTAGAAATGTGTACCTCATAATATCGGAGAAATTCTAAAATTAAAGGATGCAGTGGTATCCTAAGATTGGAAGTGGTGAAAGCATGGATATACAAGCCTACATAATTTTCAGGGGCATCGAATATCCCTTGATCTTTACTTGGTAGCATTACTTTGTGTTCTTTTGGAATGGGATAATCAGTGAGGAACGCTTTAAGCTCCTCCCTGGTTAATGTGCAACCTTGTTGTTTTATCACAAATTTTTTGTTGGTTGACATGACACCTTCTACAAAACACAAAAAATATTTGAAATACAGGAGAAGAAGAAGCGCTTTACCTTGTTTGGTCGAAGGCTTGATCGAAAGGAATTTTAGTAGGTGAAAAACTTTGGGCGAAAGTTACTTTGTTAGGGTTTTACTGATTTTTGCATTTTATATACCCTACAGATATTGCATCTCAGCCCTACACGTGTCCGTGCTATCCCATTTATACCGGATTTCAAACCTCTTTTAAATTTTGAAAGGATGTTTACCAATACCGAGGAAAACGGGGTAGTTAAAATTAACTATGCATTTATTACGGTCAATATTAACAAGACTTTTCATCTTCGTTCGTTTTTGTGACGAAGGGGAGGTTTCGTTTTTATTTCTGAGTCGTAAGCAATATTTCTGGTTCGTACATATCACTTTCGACTGGGGGGCTTGATGACGTACCCTCCGATCAGGTCGAAGGACCCCCCTTCGGCCTCAGTCGAAATTGCATTACGAAGACCCAAGTCTTTCTTTATAAGTCATTGGTGGCGTAAAACCATTCATCATTGACATGGTTACCAGTTGGGAATTCGCCAGCCGAAGGCCTATGCCCTTCGGTGTCTTCTCTTGAAGATGCCAAGACAAACAAGAACCTTGACTTGGTCTTCCCCCACGTTCCCACTATATCCTTAGCTTCCCCGCCAAGTCCGAGATAGTGGGGATGAAGCCCTAGCGGTTACCATAAATCAAGGGACGCCCCCCATGATCTCCTAAACGTGTGCTAACACTCTCCAAGCTATTTTCATCACCTATAAATAGGTTGGACGAGTCATTTCAATGGTATGTTCACTCAACACAGTCTTACACATACATCATATTATCCATAACTCATATCACATACTTATTCACACGCCGGAGGTGGTTCGCATGGCCCAACCCCTGCGCAATCACTTAACGAAGTGTCTACTATTTCTTATTGCAGATTGACTACAAGTTTGGCGCAAGCATATCACCCCTTATACCCTTCGATCACCATCGAAGGCCTGGTCATACGAATTATTGTACAATCAGAAGTGAAGTACAAAAACTGGGTAGCCAATCCGGTGATGGTTAAGAAGCATGACGGAGGATGGCGAATGTGCATGGATTTCACCGACATCAACAAAGCCTGTCCGAAGGACTGTTATCCTCTACCAGAAATTGATTGGAAGGTGGAGTCCTTATCAAGATTCCGACTGAAATATTTTCTGGATGCTTATAAGGATTACCACCAGATACAGATGGCATGGGAAGACAAGGAGAAAACAGCCTTCTTTATAGGAAAAGGCGTATACTGCTAAAAAAAAGATGCCTTTCGGTCTGAAAAATGCAGGTGTCACTTATCAAAGGCTAGTAGACAAAGCCTTCAACAAGAAAATAAGGAGAAACCTCGAAGCATATGTAGACGATATGGTTATCAAAAGAAGAACAGGGGAAGACCTACTCTCCGATATAAAAGAAACCTTCGATCAGCTTCGCGCCATCAACATGAAGTTAAACCCTAAGAAATGTTCTTTCAGTGTGGAAGAAAGACAATTCTTGGGACATCTGATCACAAAGAAAGGTATCAAAGCCAACCCTTCAAATGTCAAAGCCATCACAGGCCTACAAGCTCCTAAGTCTTTTAAGGATGTGCAAAGTTTGAACGGAAAGCTAGCAGCCCTCAGTAGATTCTTATCGAAGGGTGCAGATAGGTCCTTACCATTCTTCAAAACCCTTAAAGGCTGCACAGACAAAAATACATTCCAATGGAGTGTGGATGCGGAAGCTGCCTTCCTAAAGCTGAAGGAGTTTATGGCAATTCTACCTACACTTACCGCCCCAATCAAAGGCGAACTGTTGTTCATGTACATCTCAGCCTACTTCGAAAGTATCAGTGCCATTTTATTGGTAGAGAGGGAGAAGAATCAAATTCCTATCTACTTTGTTAGTCGAGTCCTCCAGGGAGCTGAGCTAAATTATCCAGAGCTAGAAAAGTTAATCCTAGCTCTGGTTCATGCTGTAAGATGCCTTCGAAGGTACTTCCAGGCTCATCCCATAACTGTGCTCACTAAAAGCCGATCAAGCAGATACTGTCAAAACCAGAGAAATCTGGAAGAATAGGCCATCGAGCTGGGGGAGCACGAAATCGAATACAAGGGTAGAAATTCAGTCAAGGGGAAAATACTGGAAGATTTCTTAGCAGAGACACCCTCTAAGCCCAAGCAGGACAACAAAGTTGCTAAAAAGAAGCCTGCGAAAGTAAACGAAGGGTGGAAGCTTTACACCGATGGGGCTTCTAGCTCTGACGGATCAGGAGCAGGTTTAATGTTAGTCATCTTAGAAGGAAAGGAGTATACTTATGCACTTCGCTTCGAATTCGATGCTACTAACAATGAGGCGGAATATGAAGCACTGCTAGCAGGCCTCCGACTGGCTAAATATATGGAGGTACAAGATTTGGCTATCTTCGTTGACTCACAACTGGTGGCAAACCAGATTAAGGGTTCTTACGAAGCAAGACAGCCTATCATTAAGCAATACCTAGATAAAGCTAAGGAGATGCTCGAAGGATTTAATTCCTATGACATAGAGCACGTTCGAAGAAACCAAAATAAAAAGGCAGATGCACTTAGCAAGATGGCCTCAATGGCATTCGCACATCTCACTAAGGAAGTCCTGGTCGAAGTACTGGCAGAAAGGTCAATCATCCAAAAGGAAGTATCCGACGTAATCCTGGAAGAAGAGTCAAGCTGGATGACTCCAATCAGAGAATACTTGATAAGTGGCATCCTGCCGGAGGACCCAAAGCTGGAACGAAAGGTCCGCATTAAGGCACCACAATACAGGATCATGGGGAATTATCTATACAAAAGGTCTTTCTTGTCTCCATGGCTCCGTTGTGTGGGACCTAGGCAAGCTTCGAACATCATTCAGGAGGTGCACGAAGGATCTTGCGGTTTGCAAGGAGGACCCTGCTCCGTTGTTTCCAAGATAACGAAGACAGGGTACTATTGGCCTTCGATGCACAGGGACGCTGTGGACATAATCCAGAAGTGTGAATCCTGTTAGATCCATTCACGAGTACCAAGGTTAACCAAGCAGGATATGACCTCCGTTACATCTACATAGCCTTTCAGCCAATGGGGGATAGACATAGTTGGTCCTCTACCAATAGCTCCTAGAGGGGTTAAGTTTCTGGTCGTAGCCATCGATTACTTTACAAAATGGGTCGAAGCCAAGCCTTTAGCATCAATCAAAGGAAAACACATGGAGAAATTTGTGTGGGAACACATCATATGGCGATTCGAAGTCCCTCACATCATCATATCAGATAACGGGAAGCAGTTTGCCGAAGGGGTATTTCCCGTGTTTTGCAAAGGTCTAAACATAAAGCAGTCCTTCACCTCCATCTACCATCCTCAGGGTAACGGGAAGGTGGAAGTCACAAATCATCCAAGGCATAGAACGAAGGCTCAGTCGCCGCCACCACGGTTGGGTAGACGAGCTACCTCAAGTACTCTAGGATCACAAAACGCATACGAAGTCTAGCCATGGGGAAACACCCTTTAGCCTGACATATGGCACCGAAGCTGTAATACCTTCGGAAGTAAGTGTTGAAACGGAATGTGTCATGAACTTCGAAGCAACAGAAAATGAAGAAAAACTCTGTAGCAATCTGGACTTACTTAAAGAAAGAAGGGAAATCGCCTCAATACGGGAGGCTATTCACAAACAGAAGATTGAAAAATATTACAACAGTAGGGTTCGACCTTCGACATTCAAGCCAGGCGAATACGTCCTCCGACTTAACAGTGCAAGCAAAGTTGAGTATCAGGGAAAACTAGGGCCTACATGGGAAGGGTCGTACGTCATAACAAAAGCATATGGCAACGGAGCCTACAAGCTGGAAACCTGACGGAGACGCTATTGACAGGACTTGGAATGGCACTACCCTTCGTAAGTTTTACATATAGAACTTACAATGTCTAAGGATATTTTTACTTTTTTTTCAATCAATGTATTTTCATTCTTCTCACTTGGGGAAAGAAGCATTAATGGTAGGTGATTGGCTCCTGACGGTCAGTTTTTTATCACACAAGTCAACCACTTGTGAATGGTCAACCGTAATAAAAGGCAGACAGCCTAAAACCAAAGCAATTAAATCCAGGAGAGTTTAGTGTTTCCCCAGGTCGTTAAGTCCCAACGAGCTGTGCGACTGAATAACCAAACGTATAGTGATCGGGTGATATTGAACGGGAAAAGGTTTGTGATTGATACTAGATGACAAATGAAAAATGAAAGAAAATTAAAAAGATAAATTATATTAAATAAACGCTATCACTATTTTTAAAATTGGATTTTCTTGATTTTTCTTTTATAAATTGAAATTAAAAACTATGTAACGTACAAAAGAAAATGTGAAATTGAAACAGTATTAATCCTAAAAATATAAAAATGAAATTTTTACAAACCTAATGATAAGAGAAAATTTTGAGAAAAAGAAAATTATTTTTATGACTATTTATTTAATTATTATTAATTAAAAACTATTTTTACCTATTTAATAATACCCTAAAATATAAGAAAATATGAAATAAAGCTAGAAAAGTGAAATTATGACTTAGAAAAATCTAAAATAACTAAAGAGAATTTTCAAAACTAATTTTGTATTTTTCTGATTTATATTCTAATTTCTATGATTTAAAAACTATTTAAAACTAATTAAATTGCTAAAAATTACTATTTAAACTAGGAAAAATCTAGAAAAATATTTTTTTGGCTTTTTATATTTATCTTAACCTATGAAAATTGAAAACCTATTTTTTTGAAGCTTTTCTGATTTAATTGCAATAAAGGCTAATTAAAAAGTCCTAAAAATTGTTTTAAATAAGGAAAAATAGCATACAGTGATGAAAAATTATGAAAAATTCAGGGAAAGTCTAAAATAATATTCTAAATCTATGAAAAATATAAAAACATATACTAGTGTGCAAGATTATGAAGCTGTAGTGAAATGTGCTTATAAATAAGCACTTGAAATAAGCAAATGAGCACTAAAGACCACCAAATGAAAGCAAAAGCTAAAGTATGCTAACTTTATCTAAAAACAACTAATTCCAGCTACTATAAACCTCTAGTGTGCATATGTAAACTGATTTGAACAATTTGAGATCATGAAATCTAGCCAGCCTATTATCCTCACTTTTAGCTTAATTATAAGCTTATCTAAATGACCAAAGTGGAAACCAGAAATTAGGTGCTCAAGATCACCTACCCAACTATAACTAAACCAACTTTTAGACCCTAAGAAGTTAAAACAAAGCCTGTGCAAGGTCTGCCACAAGCCTGGTTCTCACTTAGTTATTGTGAACAGGGCATGTGAGGGCTTATTGAACAGCTTATTTGACCCTTTAAAACGCTTGTAAAAATTCAACTAAAAGGTGTTTTATCTTTTTGACCAACTGAACTAGAAAACTTCCAAGTTTCAATGATTTTGATTTAGAAATGAACCCATGAAAATTCAACAAAGGTTGGGTAAAAACTGGCTTAAGTCATATTTAACTTTTAAAAACATAATCCAGTTTGACTTTAATGAAATTCTAATGCTTCTAATTTGATCTAAGTGATGGAATAAGCTAAGTTAAGAATCAATTAAGCTAGTGAGATGATTTCCAAACCTAGTGCTAACCTATTTTACTCTTGTACCTATCTGATTCAATAACAAAGTCTGACTAAATGGAATTTTGACCAAAGAGATATGCAGAAGCAAGATAAGAACCAAAGTAAGCACACTAGACCTATTTAAGCCTGTATGAACCACTCTTAACTCCTCACCCAACCTCTATCACAGTTTAAAGGACTAATCCAAACACTGCTTAAGAAACTGTAAGCTTAGCTAATAACTACTATCTTCAACCTTAATCTATTCTAAAAACTTAATATGACTATAACTACTAAATAAATCATCTAATCCTACGAATTAACATATGATCACAAGCATTGAAACAGTCATGAATTAAAATTGAAACAAAAATGGGCTCAAGCACTTACATGATTCTGCCAAAGTAACAAGCTACTGAAACCAAAGAAACAGTACATAAGTCACTATCCAAACTTATCTCAACCCATTTCCATCACTGCAACACCCAATGTCATCACCATTTTCAAATGAAGGTCCAGTTTGACTTTTGTTGACCAAGTATAATTGCTACTTGAAACTGATCTATAAGCCTGCTAAAAGCTATTAGGAGCTTAAGCAAGCTTAGTTGATTAAGAAACAAGCTAGTTGACGCCTGGTTTTAACACATTTAAATTGAGTTTATGACAGCAAACATAAAAATATATGGAACTTTGATAAAACTTTGAATTAATACTTTAAATTAAATTACACTGACTAAAGAACTTTAGTTTAATTCAGGAAAACTTAAGATTACAACTTAGAACTTAATTAAAACATAAAAATTAAAAAAACGACATACATAAAAATTGAAAACTAAAAACTACTCCCTCAACTAGCTTCTCTTCCTCCTTTTTTATAGCAGACGTACTCCCACTTGTCCTCTGAGCTTTTCCCACCAATTTTTAGAGCCATTGGATCACTTGAGCCTTTTTTAGCCGTTGATGAGTTTTGGCGGGAAAATGGTATTTGCCAGTGGTTCTGATAGCTTGGACAGAGAAAGGAGCATTTAATGCATTTGGCTTGGGGTGTTTGGAGGGTAGGAATAAGGTGGGTGTGATGATGATGGAGTGTGGGAAGTGTTGCAGGCATAGGTGATGATGAGGGGGGAGGGAAACCCGTAAGCGGTTTTTATTATTTTAAACGTGGGTGGGTTTGGTTTATTAAACCGTGGGTTGGATTGGGTCAAGGGTATTGGGCTTGGGATATTAAAAGGTCCGGTTTGGATTTGGGATATAAGTAAACAAGGACCACTTTTGCAATACAATCAAACTTGAGGGACCAAAACTGCAACTCTTCCAAACTTATCAAAAGGACCAAACTTGCCAATTATGAATAGTGCAAGGGTAATATTTGATAAATTTCCATTTTTAAATAACCCAAGGACTATTTTTGACATTATTCAAAGTTTAAGGACTAATTATGACAACTTATGATTTCAAAAGGACCTTTGGTGACTTTTCTTTTAAAATAAGTGCTCAGGGACTATTTCTGCCAATTTTTAAAAGTCGGGGGACTGAAACTGCCAATTATGCAAACTTTGTTCGTTTTTCATCTGATTTTAAACATTTTGCATCTGAAACATATAAAATACACTTTTGGGATATTTTCAGTATTTTGATGCATTTCTAAGCGTTTTTAAATGTTTTGTAGTTCAGATTTGACCAAAAATGATGAGTATTTACACACTCATCAGTAGGCGTCTAGTTTTCATTTCTTAAAATGATGTAATCCTCCCTACCCACTTAATGATATAACATATTTTCCCTCAAATCTCTTGTTTCGTTCTAATACAACAAAGATTTGTCAGCCAAGTCGTTTTATAAGTTTCAATGTCGAAGGGATGTAACAAGACAAAAAATAAGTCTTGATCATATGCATAACATTCATCTAAACTTCACATTAACTTTCCTAAGTGGTCTTAAGGTATTCCAAGCCTTATGCTACCCAAAGGATGAAGACGAAGTGGGTCGCGACCCTCTGTCAGCAATTAAATTATACGATTGCTATATTCTTGGCGCAGAATTTACACACAATGAGGCTATGCATCTACCATACGCCTTAGGTTGTAAAATAAGTTATGTGCATATGAAACATACGAGAAGAATCAAACTTAAACAAAATGAGACAATGTCTCCATTAGTAGATATTTTTTAATGCTAGTTCACCTAGCCAAGAGGCCGAAGCCTTAACGATCATTCACAAACATTGTCTTAAGGCCATCGCCTTCACCAACACACAAGTTAATTGTTTCATCGGGCCTCATCCTGGAAAGGGGCATATGAAAATTGTTTTAAACAAGGTACATACCACCCTGGGGATCAAATTAATACCACATGGTAGCCTTCATCAACTTTTGAATGAGTGGGATCAGCGGATCTGGGAGATGGAATCTTGGCAGACGGTGTCTTCTTGCTGAGGGATACAGGCTGAACCTTCCTATGCTTCCTCAAAAAGAGGTCCTCAATGGATGTCGTAGGGTCCTTCATGGCCTCAGAAAGGAAAGGGAACTCAGCAGTAGACAAAGCATTACCGGCTTTGTCATATTCCTTCTCATGGGTGGATCGGTAATAAGGAACATCTGCAAGTACCACGGGTTTGCCTGTGGCTGCTACCTCCTCAAGAGTGGTACACTTACCATGGAAGATGGCTTCATTCACCAAGCTTCCAACCACTTCACCTACTTCGTCGCTGTGGTAGAGCTCCATAGCAATTTAAGGGATGACTTTGGTCACCAAGTCCACCCTGTCCTTCTTCAACATCTTGAGGCGAAGGTCCAGACCATCCACTTGTTCTCTCAGCTTGATCTCATGTTCAATGAGCCTTGTTCTCTCTGCTTCGAAACCTGCACACTTCGTATTCAGCACAGAAATTTGTTCCTTATAACCAGTGACTTTGGTGCCTTCGAGAGTTAGCATGCTGCACTCGGCACGGCTTTCGGCAAGTTGACTTTCAAGCCTTTGAACATCTGCTCAGAGATCTTGGACTAGGGGATTCTTTTCGAAGTCCTTCATGGCTTCCTCACCTTAGCCTGCAGATCTGCATACTGCTTGTCTCTTGCCTTCTCCCTGGCGAGCATCAAATACATCTCCTCCCTAGTAGTTTTCACAGCACGCAGAATCTCCCTTGTCCGAGTATTTAACTGATTATCCAAAATACATTGCCTTGTGTAGCTCTTGTCATGTTGTCCATCACCCAAATCCAACCAGGCGGGGTTACACGCTCCACGAGCAGGTGACAGGCTAAGGGGGACGGAAGCTCCTTCGTATCGGGAAGACCTGTAGCAGTAGTATGACTATTAGACTAACACAATATGAAGAAATTTTTCATAACAGGAATGAAGGATTACCATGGATGTCTTCGCTGCTAGGCCCTTCGATGGTAGGAAACACAACTGCTTTA
The DNA here is from genome assembly GCA_019973895.1 of Chrysanthemum seticuspe. Lineage (NCBI taxonomy): Eukaryota > Viridiplantae > Streptophyta > Magnoliopsida > Asterales > Asteraceae > Chrysanthemum > Chrysanthemum seticuspe. The sequence continues at coordinate 216,044,181 of BPTQ01000006.1, forward strand.
CCCTGGGCACTTTTCTGACGAGTCGTACGAGACGGAGGGGTTGGCAATATGAGCTTCCTCTTAGAGTCAGACTTTGCAGCTTTAGCACTAGCACCCATCCTACTTCGGACCCTACGATAGCAAGCTGGTCCTCTGAAGTAGGGTCATCAGAATCCGCAACATTCTCTACTATTTGGTCCTCTTCCTCAGGCTCTTTTCCCTTTGAAGGCTGGGCAGATGATATAGGCTCGATCCTTTGGGCATCCACATCATTGTTGTTCACTAAAACAGACGGAGAGCCAGCACCATAGCTGACCTCTTTAGCCTCCTTGGGGATGAAGCTAGCCTCTTTAGCACCACCAAACACAACGAAGTTGCGAAAAGCCATTCCTGCGACAAGAAAGGAGAAAGATAAATATCAGCAAGATAAGTTCCTATATCTTAATTTAATTAGAAAAATACATACTTTCTCCACAACAAACTATTTCAGGATGCAACGAAGAACCCTCCCAACTCTCAGCAATACTAGACATGAACAAGATTGGCTGTAGGAAAGTCTGGCAATCAGCCGGATGACGACACAAGCATTGATACAGAGGGTCCCTCTTCACAGTATAGGGCAATGGATCATTAAATCTCTTTTCATCAAGACAAAACTCTGGGTTCAATAATGCAGGGTATTCGGGAGGCACAATGGTATCCTGGATATAAACAAACAGGTTTCTCAATCAAATGGGGCACATCATGCTCACCCCTCTTGGCTAGAGTCAACCAATCTCCTCCAGGGTATATATTCAAAAACCCTCTAAGCACAGTCAAGGATGGTTCATACCCATAAACCTTACACATAACAATGTATGTAGTGAGCTTGGCTAAGCCTAATGGGTTAAACCTAGATATGTGTACCTCGTAGTATTGAAGGAGCTCTAGAAATAAGGGATGCAAAGGTATACTTAAATTTGAGGTAGTAAAAGTATGTGTGTACAGACCTACATAATTTTTTGGACATCATAAATGCCTTGGCGTCTACTAGGAACCATGATTTTAAACTGTTTTGGAATGGGGTAGTCTGTGAGGAAGGCCTTTAGCTCTTCCTTCGTCAGGGTGCAAGTTTGTTGCCTTATGGTGAACTTCGCATTCACACCCATTATGGTTTTATGCAACAAAAAAGTAAGAAAACTTAGCAATGTAGGAGGAATACCTTACCTTTCTGGTCGGACACTTGATCGAAAGACAGGATTATATGTGTAAATTTTTGGGCGTGGGGTAAAAAGTGATTTAGGGTTTACTATTTGACGTTTAAATACCTTATCTCATCTTAAATTCTGGCCTTACACGTGTTCTTTGGATCACCTAACTTCCGGATTTCAAACCCAATTTAAATTTTGAAATGACGTTTTGGGTTACAGAGAAAAAGGGGTGGTTTGGCTAAATACTCTAGCATTTAATGCGCGCTCAGGATATATTCGACTTACTCTTTTCATCCAGTTTTGTGACAAAGGGGGGGGGGGGTTTCGTGTGTATTTTTGAGTCGTAAGCAACATATCCTCGTTCGTACATATCACTTTCGACTGGGGTGCTTGATGATGTACCCTCCGATCAGGTCGAAGGACTCCCCTTCGGCCTCAGTCGAATCTTCATGACGAAGGACCAAGTCTATCTTCCTAAGTCATCGATGGCGTAAAACCATTCATCATTGACATGGTTACCAGTTTGGAATTCACCAATCGAAGGCCTAAGCCCTTCGGGGTCTGACCTTGGAAACACTAAGACAAAGGAGAACATTGACTTGGTCTTACCAATGTTCCCACTATCTCCTTAGCTTTCCCGCCAAGACAGAGAGAGTGGGGATGAAGCCCTAGCAGTTACCACAAATCATGGGGCGCCCCCATGATCTCCGAAACATGTGCAAACACTCTCTAACCTTATTTTTCTACCTATAAATAGGTTAGACGAGTCATTTCAATGGTATGTTCATTCAACACAGCATTTCACATTCTTAACATTACTTAACAACACATATCACATACTTACTCGCACGCCGGAGGTGGTTCGCAGAGTCCAACCCCTGCGCAATCACTTAACGAAGTGTCTTCTATTTCTTATTACAGATTTGCTACAAGTTTGGCGCAACCATAACACCCCTCATACCCTTCGATCACCATCTAAGGCCTGGTCGTACGATTTATTATACAATCAATGCCCTACTTCTCCGTGAAATTCACAGTACTTATTAGCATTTCTTTTTTAGATCGGTGTGATCATTGGCGGAGGAGTTTTGAATTTCGCTTTTTCCAGTGCCAAGATTTCCTTTGGTGTTTTGGAGAGGAGAGTGAACCTATCTTTCTTCCTTTCTGTCATGAGTTGGTTTTTGTACCCTTTTTTCTTGAAGCCTTGTTTTTGCCCAAGCTCTTGTGGCTTCCACAGCACCTGAGGAAGCGACCTCTTCTTTTCATGGTTGTCTGCGGCTATTTCTCCTCGTAAGAAGGATGTGGTTACCCTCATCATTTCATCTACTGACTTGGGTATTTTGTCATGCAAGCGTTTGATCAACTCGGGGTTAGTGATCCCGTGCATGAAACTTTAGATTTTCATTAATTCTTGGGGATCCTTTGACATCCCTACTTTCTGCCTTGAATCTTTTCCCAAAGTCTTCCATGGTCTCTCCCTTTTTTTGCTTGATGTGGTGAAGTTCTACCGGATCTTTGATGCACTTCTTTTGTTGGAGAAAATTAGCTAGGAAAACATCTTTCAACTCATCGTAGCTATCCACAGATTCTGGTAGAAGATCGTCAAACCAAACCCTAGCAGATCCAGTGAGCGTAGAGTTGAACATGTGACACCAGGTTGGCATGGCCCAGCGTTCCACTTTTGCTGCTGCTTGAAAGATTTTGAGATGATCTTTCGGGTCTTCACTTTCGTCATACGTTTTCACGTTAGTAGGCATACATGTTTTTTTGGGCATGTCGAAATAACGAATGCGTGGAGTGAATGGATCAGTCTCCTTGCATACCTATGGTCTAGCTAGATCATCGTCATCGACACTTGACTTCTGTTTTTTGGATCCTGACCTCCAATATCCGCCCCCGCTGTCTTCACTCTCGGAAAGTTGGCATGACCTCCGCGAGTACGCCCGGCTGTCTCCATGCCTTTCAGAATAAGGTTCTATTCTTTGTGAATAGGAGCTATGATGGCCGTTTTCCTCCTCTTTTCGAGAGCCGCGACGATTTGATCTTCCGAGGTCTTCGGAGTACACAGAGATGCTTTTCTCCTTGTATCCTAGTCTGTGGAACACACCCTTGTGCAGCCTTACACCGCTTCTCGTTCAGCATCGTTTTTCTTTGGTGACCTGGACCGACTACGCCTTCGATCTGAGCCTTCCTGTGTGTTCTGGCGCTTTTTAGACTCGAGCTTTTTCCTCAAATCCTTCTTTTTGGTCGGCCTTCTCGACTCAGAATGCAGCGAAGCCTCACGAAAGTCTAGCTGAGTTTTTAGTGCATTTATTGCTTTGTCCATTTCTTCCTGCTTCCGAACTTTATCGGTCACGACCGGCAAGATCTGGTCATAATACTTGTCACAGTATGTTGTGACTGCTACGCCGGACGCAGGTCCCTCAAGTTCCATCAGAGTTGCGTTATTTTCTCTTCCCGTCGTGTTCCACACAGCGGATACGCGAGCGGGAATTGGTTCGGACCGATTGCCCATGGTGATTATTTTTCAAGAACGCAGTTGTGTACTGGTCCCACAGATGGTGCCAACTTGTTAGTACAAAAAGTGTGACGAGTTATGATGAGTGTTTATGATGCTTGTTGGATTGGGCTAACAAGCTATTGATGGACTGATCTTGTACTAATCCAAGTTGTTAATACAAATAAGCCATAAAAATGTTTATTTATATTTTACAATCTTCTAATGTTTTGTCGATAACAAACGTAAAATCATATTAACGAAACAAATAAAATACGTAAATGGTTTGAACTAATAGTTTCTAACATATTCTCAGTTTCACATAAAACACTAAAACAAGTATAAGTGATTTTATGATTTAGTATTACATATGTACAACAACTAGTGTTTACATATTTGGGTAAATATACACATAACTAGTATGTAGTATATTGGGTAATGTAAATGGGTAGAAACTTAAGTATTTGACCCATTGACCAAATACATTGAATGTAGTTGGGTAAAAACAAGTATATACTAAATGGGTAAAAACTAGCAAATGGTATTGACCCATAACCCATGGTTTTATATATACCACTTGACTAAGTTCATTGTACCTGTTGGATATTGGATTTCACATACATATCATGACATTAAAACTTGTAATCATATAGATGGTTTTAGAGAGAGAGAAAGTGGGATATTCTAGTAAGAGAAAACTTGTGGAATATTAGATTACCAAAGAACATCCAACCCTCTACCTTGAAAGGTAGAGGGTATTTATAGGTTACAAACTAAACGACCTCCTGACGGCCTGTGGATCAGGGATACAATGAGTAAAGACCCGTCCTTCCTCCACGGTGTTGCAATATACTATTCTACGCTACTACTTATCAAATAACTAATAGTGACAAGTCTGCGAGCTAACTTTGACTAGATAATAATTGGGGTGACCGACTCTTTTACTTATGGAATTTCTGATTCCTAACAATCTCCCCCTAAGGGAGGTCACCCCATAAATTACATTGTGTATCCTAGCTTTCAAGTAAGTCTTCATTCTTGAGCTCGTAGACTTCTCTTCAACAAAGTAATCAAACCAAGTGCATCTGTGGAGAGTACAATATTGAACAACAGAAATGAATAATTCGTGGAGGTTGAGTGTCTGATCCACTATGATAACAATAATTTTGAGCCAGCTTTTGAGATCATCAGCTAACGCAAATCTCTAAGATATCCATTGTGGTGTTGGTATTGTGTGATGTTGTGACTTTCGGACCGACATGCTCACATTCTGGATCATAATATCTTCTCATCAGAGTAACAGAAGCTTTCGTTGATTCATGATATTGGCAGCAGCGTAGCAGAAGCATGGAGTGAAAATATCAGAGTCATTGATGCACTAATCATGATTTCTTTTGAGATGAATGTGTTAAGTGAGCATGCGGCTATGGATTGACTGCTTCATTCTGATCAGCTGCAAAGGTCGGGTGTACCTGCGTAAAACAGTTAGCAATAAAGCGCACGAAAAGTGTCTTTGATCACTTTCGTTGAATTGAGGTACACGGCCCACGGTTCCCCGTTGATCAGTACAAGTACTGCCTGTGATCAGGTATAATTCCGAAGAATTTCCTTGACAGGGTTTCGCAGCTGCTCTAGCTGTTCTCAAACCGGAACATCTCAAAGAAGACAACACGGAGTGAGTGAACCAGCGAATAGAAATTCACTGATTGATGAAAAGAGATTTGAAAGACAATCATGTATTGCTCAATAGAAATTGTTTTTGCAATACAACGAAGGTTTAAATGCAAATCAATTATCAATCATAAAACACCTTTTGATTTGAAATATTCGAACACGGTCAATGTGCTAAAGAAAAGAGTTTTTAAGCACAATGACCGGTTTTTCAAAGGTATCCGTCAATCCATAACCTGAACCAAGATTGATTCAAAAGATTGAATCGCCCCATTATTTCTGTTCAGTTGTCACATGGTTGATCTATATAATAGATCTCACATGCCACCTACCAGGAGCTTGTTTGATGTTGGCTCCAGAAGGCTTTCCATCTTCATTGTGAATATGTATACATATCACTTAGATTTTCTGGCAATACCACAAGGATAATGCGTAGGACTCAAGATATAATATCTCTTTCCACATTGTGTGAAACAGAGAGTCTTCATTGAAAGTGTCCTAATGAGATTTATTGATGATCTCGTGGCTCTAGACTCAATTTGTGCATATTTGGTTCCTGTGCCGGAGACTAGGGAGAGGGTCTCCTACTTCAATATCAACCATCTCTAAGAGAAAGTCGATAGATTATGTCGGTTCCCCGTGAGAATGAATGATGAGTGTCTAAATACTCATCATTTTTGTACCATTTAAACTGCAAAAACATCTGAAAACACTCAGAAATGCATCAAAATGATAAAAATATCACAAATAAGTGTTTTATGTGTTTTAAATGCAAAAATATCAAAATCTGGTGAAAAATGTATCAAATTTGCATAAATGGCAGTTTTAGTCCCCCAAGTTTCAAAAGTTGTCAAAAGCAGTCCCTGGTAAAACAAAATAAAGAAAAATGTTATTCAAGGTCCCTGAAATATTTTAACTTGTCAAAAATGGTCCTTGAATAAATCTTTTGTTAAATGGCAGAAAAGGTCCCTGAACTTTTGAAATTGGCAAGTTTGGTCCCTGGAAAATTTGAAATTATCAAAACTGGTCCTTATACTATTGGAACTTGGCAAAAGTGATCCTTGTGACAACTTTGGAAAATTACAGGATTGGTCCCTCAAGATTTCAGAATTACAAAATAAGTCCTTGTCAATATTAAAAGCTAAGCCTTGTCATTTCACATTTTGGACCCCTGCCAACCTTTGACCCCTCCCTGTTTTTGACCCTTCAGTCAAACCTAAGTCAAATAAACAGACCTTTCCCTCCCAACAAGTTTCCTCCTTCTCCACTTGACTGCAAAGCCTGCAACCCTCCCCTGCCACATCTCCCATCAACCTCACCTTATCCCCTCACTCCACACTCATCATACCTACACTCCACCCCCCCCCCCTACCTGCAAATTCAGGGCTAGAAGTCAAGTTACAATTTTCCCGCCAAAATGCATATAAAGGCCAATATGGCCTCTGCTCTCTCATTGGCTCAATAGGGTGGTGGGATTTGATCTAGAGGACACGTGGAAGCCAATGGAAGTATAAAAATGGGAAGAGAAGAAGAAAGGAAGGGGTAGCTAGTTTTAAGTTTTCCTTTAATGTCGTTTTTTTTACAAATGTAGTAGTTTAAATCAAAATCATGTAATATCAGTTTCTATGTATTGGATTTAACTTAATTAAGTGTTTGTAACCAAGTTTCAGTCTTAATTTAAGGTTTCATTTGAGTTTCATAAACTCATGTTCACTGTTGGAAAATGCACTCTCAAATTCTTATGTTCAAATCTTTAATAGCTTATGTTTAAACTCCATTAAGCTTATTAAAGTTGTTTAAGGCTCTTGGCAAGGTTAAAACTCAAGTTTCAAGAAATTTAGTCCATGGTCAACAAAAGTCAAAATCAATAGTCAAAACAGTTTTGAGTTTAAATCTGATTTCAATGTGTTAATTAGATGATTTTAATGTCATTTGGTCTATTTCAAATCTGTTCAATGCAGTTTTCAGTGAAGGATACGTTTTAAATGTCATTGGTTCATGATAAAGTAGTGTTTGGTTCATGCTTGTTTTTCGTTCAAAACCCATTTTTTACCCACTTTGACTCTCAAAGTCAAAGTGGTTTAAGGTCTAGGTAAGTTTTTAAAAATTGTGTTTAGCTAGAATACAAAGTTTGCAAGTTTGGTTTGAAAAATAAAGTGATTTCTGTTTCTGCCTGCTCACGTAAAACAGCAGCTGTAGCTGCTGTTTGACGGCTTTTTCACAAGCTTATTGATCATCAAAAACTTTTCTAAATTGCTTTTCTCACATCCCAACGTACCCAACTCAACATAGCAATAGTTTATTTGCACTTAGGTTCACTTTTGCTTAGCTTAAATCACCTATAAAAACTGTCCCAAACCCATTTTTTGCCAACTGTTTCAGCAGCTACAGTTGCTGTTTCAGTAGCTTTTTCCAGCTTATTTTTAGGTCAAAACTTTGTCCAAATTGTTTTTCTTGTATCTTCACATCCCCACCTAGACATAGCTTTAGCTTATTTGCCCTTAGTTTAGTTTAGGTTAGCTTAAAATTGCCTCTAAATCTGTCCAAAAACCACAAAAGAACACCCCTTAGGACTGCTCTGTGTAACAGCAGCCTGCACATTTTTTTGTTTAGCTTATTTAGCTTTCCCATTAGCTTATTTAGGTATCCTTAGTGCTTATTAAGTCCCATAGGTTAGCTTAGTTCATATTTTTGCTTATAAGTGCTTATTTAGCTTGTTAGTATAGCTTATCTTCTCATGGTAATGCTCATGTCTCATGATAATTTAGGATTCCCATAACTGCTTATCTCCTTTTTTGACCCTTTGATTCTTGCACATCTAGCTTATTCTAGTTTCTTATTATACCTAGTAGCTTATTCCATGTTCCTTGTGCTTATGCATAGTTCATTTTGCTTGAAAATCTGCAAAAGGGTGTTTGTTTTTAGCTTCTGCCACCAACTGTTGGAGTTAAGCAGTTCTAAACTGCTTATTCCAAAGTTTTGAACAAAGTGTTTTCACAAAAAAGTCTTATTTTCATCTTATTATTAAGTGGCAAAAAGAAAATTTCAAAAAAAAATAGTTTGCAAAAAGGTGCATAGCACCAGGTTCGAACTCAGTACCTCTTGCTCAAAGACACAACACACACCTCATAACCAACTGCCCTAGGGTCTTTGTTCAGTTTATATTTGCACCATTTAATACTTAACTACACAATTCAGTTTTTACCTTAGTAGCTTATTTAGCTTTTTATTAGCTTATTTCCAAAAGTAGTGTACCTCTTTTTTATTTTTCTCAAAATCAGTATAACTTAAAGTATTTTTAGTGAAAATTTCAGATTTTTCTAAAATCATTTAGTATTTTTAATTATTAAATTAGATTAAGTTAGTTTTTAATTCGTAATAAATAATTTAAAAGTCGAAAAAATACCCGGCTTTTTCCTAAAATTTTCTTTTGTCATGTAGTACGTGAGAAAATTGTTTTTACATTCGTAGGACTTTTATTTCACAAATTTTACGTTTTATCTTGCGCTCCAGCGTAATTTTCGTACGTAACGTACGTTTTCATTTTAGGCCACGTTTTTAGATATTTTAAGTTTACGTTTTAGTTAAAATAGTTTATTTAAGATATTTTGTTTTATAAAATCAACAAAAACATCATTTTGTAAATATAGTGATAGCGTTTATTTAATAGATTTTATCTTTTTAATTTCCTTTAATTTGCATTTAAGCCGTTGTAATTTGTTGGCTTTTTCTGTAGTTATAAGTAATTCACAATCTCCTTTTCCGTTCAAATCTCCCGATCACTATACGTTTGGCTATTCTCGCACAGCTCGTTGGGACTTAACGACCTGGGGAAACACTATACTCTCCTGATCTTCATTGCATTCGTGCTTGAGCTGTTTTAAGTTTGTTACGGTCGGCCATTCACAAGTGGCAGGCTTGAGTGATAAAACTTGACGGTTTTGCACGGATCAATGAAACAAGCCTTTTTAAGAGGAACTTGAGTGGCTTGGGAAGTTTAGTGCAGTGCGTCACTGGGTCCATGACGTCTTGTCTTCAATACCAGTGTTACCTTAGTAACAACCAGTAGCATATGTATTGAACCCGGTTTCTGCCCTAAGGTTGAATTGATGGAGGGCTATTTCTTTTCACCCTTTTTCACATTCAGTTCTTTTTCATTCTTCAACCCCTTCAGTGCTTACCGAGACTTCATAACTAGAACCTTGTTGGGTTTATTCCAGTACTAGCTCTGTATCAGTCCGCACTCTTCCCATTTCTCATTTTTCTCCTTTTTTTCATCATACCTAAGAACTCTACACTAACTAGTGGATAGTCCCTGGGTAGATCCTTCCGGTTCTGGCGGATCATGGGAACACATACCTAACCTTATCATCCTTATATCACCGTACATAAAGTAAAGTTGGTCGGTCTCTTTGGTATTGTTCATCTGCCATTTGAACCAATTGAAAACCATTTGAAAATCAATCCAGATACTTGTGATATATTATCAAAATATTTTGTACCTGAATTGTTTTTGATATTTTTAGAACGAGAACTCCCCCTCAACATGTGCATCAAATATTTGAAATTGTTTTGCACATGGAGGCAAGAGAAAGAATTAACTTCTTTGAATACCATTTTCTAAAAGATATCAACATCACTTCCTTAATCAAGACAAGTAGATAAAGCATTTTGGGGAAGGATGAGATTTTCATAATTTTGCTCCCCCTCAATATGTGCCTCGAGATTTGAAAAGATTTTTGCACATACTAGAGGGAACCCTTTTGAAGTGTAGACATGATCACCAAACGATTAGAAGCCATTTAACATACAATCAAGGTACCTTAGAAAAATGGAAAATTATGTACCCTGATGTCTTGAATTTGCTCAAAAAAAATGCTCCCCATTAATATATGCTTCGAGATTCGAAAATTGTTTAGCACATATTAGAGAGTAGTATGCACAAAAAGTTTGTCATCTTTTAACATATTTCATATTTATATCACATTTTCTCCCCCGATCAAAAATTTCAAATCCTTTGAGATTTTGGATCTCAAGTGATTTAAATATGTATGAGACAAAATATTTGTTGGAGAAAAATGTGTCCGGTTTTATATGATCAGAAGTGGACAACACTGATGTTCCCCTTTTTGATACAAGGGGAAACCACAATACATAACCTAGCACTATTACATGCATTACAGTTGTTCATAGTTTGTACACCACATTATACATAAATTTAATACATAACAGAGACTACTTCCCAAAGATGTCTTCATTCAGTTCTTTGAAGTAGTTTGTAATGCCCATCACGAAGTCTACCACCAACAAAGCTTTCAAGGCTGCGGAAGATCCTTCGAGTCTTTAGTCTTTGCCTGATTGCAGCAATGAAATCTTTACACCGCTTTAAGTCATCATCAGTCCAGAAAGTAGTCTTTACCCATGATTTCATATCAATTTTGATTTCTTTCACTCTAGAGTCAAGTTCTTCTTCAACCAATTTGAGAGTTCCGTCACTAAACTTGTAGAGCTCACATAGTCGCATAAGCATGCGAGTCCCATATCTGTTGGTGAAGATGACGGCTCTAGGGGTGTCAAGAACTTTGTATTCGCGATGAAATTCATGCCCTGTTGCATTCCATTGTGGACTTGTAAGGTTGATCCTTGTTTGGTAGCTTTCCATGCCAAGCTGAAAGTCCTCAACTCGTTTTCGAATGACTAAGCCCCTGATCCAAAGAGTGACAGCTGCAGAGAGGGCCTTTTTCTCACGGACAGGTAAATGCTCAAGGTGTCCTTGGAGATTCAAGAGATAGAGATCTTCGAAATCATTTGGCAGAAGATGTTTGAAGTCGTTTTCCTCAATAGTATACACTTTGAAGTCTGCTCTTTTAAGGACTATCTTCTTCAGATACTCATATCCATATATAGGGAAGATCTCTACACAAACAACACTTAAGATTTGCAGCTTTGATCAAACATCATTGCGTCTTTTATCAGCACCATGTCTTTCGATGTAGAACTTCTTCTTTTTGAACCACCAGTGAGAAATACCATATGAAGCGGCAATGTCATACTTTCGTTCTTCATCATCCTAGAATTGATCAGGAACCATTTGTTCAAGCCCTTGATCAGAGTAGGTTGCAGCTTTCATCTTTGAAATTGATAGAGCTTGTCTTCTTTCAGCAGAGCGAGCACACAGATAGTCCAAGTCATGATTGAAGAAGAATTCAGCCTAAATGGTTATCTGACCAGGTTCACCACCAAGAGGAAGAGATTTGTTGACATTGAAGCGACTAATTTGCTCACTGACTTGGTCATTCAGCATCTTATGGCATTCTTCCATCTGATATTGAAGATGATTGGCATCTGAGTGGAAGACTTTGACAATTTCATAAGCTTGTCCTTCAAGATCTCTTGGAGTTATGGATGAGATACTCTTCCATTTACAAAACCATCTAATAAAGCTTCCCATATCACCAGTGTAGTGTAGAAGAGAGTCTTCAGCTGGAACTTCATAATTATTGGTGATAATTGATGCCCAATTGTTGTCAGGAATAATCGAGTCAGACTCTGGGATGGTCCATGAAGGTTCTGGAGTAGGAGGTCTATCTTCAACAATGCAACTTTGAATTGTGTCTCTTGAGAGTGCTACTCTGGATGTGCTAGTGCGATTACCAGCCATGTAAGTATCAAACCAATCTTCTGATGGCTTAGGAATATGTTTTGTTGATGCATCATCTTCATCAGATTCCGAATCTGCCATGACATGCGACTCTTCGTGAACCATTTGATCATCAGGAATAGAGGTGGGTGTGGATGTGAACCTTGAATCAACCGTCGTCCAGGCAGCAGATTTCTTCTGAGTACTATGTTCTTTTGTAGGACTTGATTGATTGGAAGGTTTTGGCGGTGATGATGGTGGTTGTGGTGGAGGTGTGTTGGTTGTCTTAGAAGATTCCCCAGCTCCAGAAATTCCAGCACCCCCCGTTGGAGGTGGAGGTGGAGAAGGATCTTTACGGTCTTTCCGCAATGTTTCCAACACAATGGCCCTCCTTTTCTTCTTAGCTTCTTTTTCCCTGATGTCAATCAAGTACTGTTCATGATTGTCGTACTTAATTGATTCTTCAAGTGCCTCATATAGCTTCTTGTGGACCTCATGCTTGTCCTCTTCAACATCATACATCTTTGCAAAAAGAGCAGCTCTCATATCGGCAATAGGTAGGTCCTTGAACCGTCTAAGAAGTGGAGCTTCCATTGCCCATTCCACAGCATCCTTAACTTCCCCTTCAATGGCGGCTGCAACCCCTTCATCGAAGTTGAGGTGCTCCAATCTATAGACACGATCCTCAAGTGAATCAACAGATTTCGGAAGTTGCCTTTCAAGAGCTTCTATCCTTTTTACTGCTCTGTCAAGCAGTTGATCTGAAGTAAGGATTTGAGGTGGTGACGCAGGTGGAGCATCCATATCAGCAACTGTAATGACCGGTTCAGGGGAAAGTGAAGATGTAGGTGGTGTTAGTACAGTTGATTGAGCAGGTTTGGGAGGTGGAAGTTCCGTTGTGAGTGAAGATGCTGACATCGGAGGAATAGTTGATGTATCTTGCTGAATGTTGACCGTAAACATGGATTGTGCAGTATCTAAGGGTTTGTCATTTAAGTATTGATCTCCGAAAGTGAAATCTGTATCAAGATCCTTAAGTGAAGATAGAGAGTTGGTAGACAGATTTGGTTCATCCATGTGCATGGTCTCATCAGATCTTGTCTCAAGATTCTCCTGTGAGTCTTTATGCAACAAAGTATCAACATTCTGAACAGACTTGGTCTTACTAAGTGTAAGAGATTCTTTTAACGTTTCAGACATTTTTTCCAACCCAGAGTGTTCTTTAGCAGAAGATGATTCAGTTCTTTTCTTCAGTTCATATTGATTGGTGGTACTTGATGGAGATGATGAGATTGTAAGAAGCAAGTGAGAGACTTGTTCAGTTTCAACTCTAGCAACTCCTTTTCCTTTGTCTTTCGTGTTTGATGTGGATTGTCGAGGTAATTGATCAGGCTCTCTCAACACAACTCCTCCAACTGGCGTTCTCACATTATGACTTTCTAGGCTTTGCTGGATTTCAAGTTGCAGAGCAGCATCATCTTCATCAGTCAATCTCATATTACCCCTGGAAACCTCAGTTTCCTCAACATTATCCTTTACCACTTTCTTCTTCTTACTTTTCTGCTTCATGGATGTGGAGACTGAATGTTGTGACCTTTCACGTCTCCTTTTAGGAAGAGAGGCATAAGACGCTTGTGATCCTGAGGTGGACTTGGGAGCATTGGGTTGTGAGGGAGTGGGTGTGACATTATCAGATGAACTGGCAGCAATTTTCATGAACTGTTTGAAGTAGTCCTTCTTCTTGATATCGTCCGTGAGTAGAATATCAGGAATTGGCAATCCAAAGATTTCTTTATCCATACCTCTAGGAACATATTTAAGGTTTCCTAAAACAAATTCATCTTCTGCATTATGTAGATTTGATTCAATCCTAGGGTTGAAGTTGTGAGTTTGTTGCAAGAACTGGATAACAAGTTTTGAAAATCTGATGTTGGGAATCACAAGCTTGTTCAGTTTCTTTCGGCCTTGAGCTTTGTTCAGAAAATTTGTTCTATCAGATATGAATGTGTTCATTGATAAAGAAAATTCTTCCCAAATGCGATCTGAGACATTCACATCAACCTTATTGACAATACCCCATAGGATTTGCAAGATGGGAATTCTCACTTTATTGAACCCTGATGTTTTGCCAGATAAGCACAAGTTGAGAATAGTTGTAATAGCTCTCCAGGGTTGATACATGTGTCCAGTGATGATGTCGGAAGCCCTTAAAATGTTATTTTGATAACCCAAACCAATTAGAAAGACAATTAAATCATCAGCACCAGGTGGAGGTTCAAAACGAAGGTTGGGGTTGCATGGGGTGATTCCAAGAGCCTTGCTAAGAATGACTGAATCAATCACGAACTCCCTATCATCCAGTTTGCAAGAGTAATGAGTTGTGATTTTGTCCCATTGAATGGTGTTCCAGAATTGTTGAATGTAAATGGTGGGAATTGAGCATTGCTTGGTAATGGCACCGAAGAAGTTAGTGTTCTTGAGGATATCAATAGACACTTTGAGTATAGGATTTTGTTGCAACTTTTGTAGGTCCACGTAACAGTTACTCTTTCCAATATCAGCCCATTGACTCCTAGGAAGGATTTCTTCGTCTGAGAGAACTTTGGGTGATGCCGAAGGGGTAACGTTCTTTTCAGGGATTGAACTTGCCATTGATGATCTGAGTATACATACAATCAACAGTAATGATTGGGAACAAGTTAGATTGTAAATGTATAGTTAGACAACATTGAATACACCCTTATGTTATAAACATACAAAACTTAGAAGCACAGACAGGGTTCCCATAGGCATATAGAGATAGAATGAGAGACATTAGTGAGACATAAAGGATAAAGACACCATTTGATACAGTTTTCACGAGACGAGTTGTTTTGGAATTCAAAGGTTAAAACGCACATTTGCAAAGAAATAATGTCATGAACCAAGATAAAAATGTAGAAGTGATATAGCAGATTGTATGAAACAAGATGTAACATTGAATAGCCACAAGGGAGTTCAAGAACAACTTGCTTAAACAAAATGTTATAGCAGGTTACAAAGAGTAAGTTGTCAATACAAGTTGCTACAGGAAATCCTAAATCAAGATTGTAAGCATGAGATTATCCTGCAAATTGCCTTTAAACATTTTAATAACCCTAGACACCGAGTGAAAAACAAACCAAACAGGTCTCTAGTCATAATTGGACAAGTCGCTAACCAAGACTAATTCACTACATTAAAGCAAACTATGTCACTAACTTGTAAAGACAAGTCGCTATCACCAGTGACACAGTCAAGTCGCTACAAGTTCAGTTCACTAAGTCGCTACATTTGCTAATTCGTTAATTTGTAAGACAAGTCGCCATGAACAGTAACATAGTCAAGTCGCTACAAATCTGTTTACTAAGTCGCTACCGTTACTAACTCGCTAACTTGTAAAGACAAGTCGCCAATAATAGTGATACAGCTAAGTCGCTACTCAAGTCGCTAGTAAATACTTCACTAAGTCGCCACAGCAGCTTAGTCGCTAAGTTGAGCAGAATTAAAAGCAATAACTCGCTACGATGAACATTTAAACTAAATCGCTACCAAGAGCAATATTATCCCAGTAGACAACTCGCCACCAAGAACTCAATCATATCACTCAATTAAACGATGCAAACCATTCAACAAATTCAGATCATTTAATTAATATGAAACACAATCCAACCCATTCATAAAATCCACATACACAAACTATATTAGAAACACAACCTAACTCGAATCACAGAGAATACGCTCTCAAATACATTTAAATTTCAACAACCCTAGTGCATCCAAGCTACCCTTAAACCATTAACATATATCCCAATTGTTCCATTCAACAGATCCAACAACAAACCTCTACGAGGGAAGCGAGGGATGATTATCAAGATCCGTGGAATCTGTTAAGGAATAAGAGTTAGGAAACGCGTATGTTGTTCATATTTGGAGACAAAAGACAAATCAATGATGTCTTACCACACGTAAGTCGCTATGAGGAATCGAGAGAGAAAGAGAAGATTATTTTTGAGATTTTGAAATATATAAAAAAAAGCAAGTCGCTAACTTATAGGGAGGGTTTAAGTAAGAAAACCAGGTGGTCACATTTAGTCCCTGTAGTTTTGTGAGAGATTAGCAACTCACTATCCTAGAGTTATAATAAGTCGCTAAGACTTTTCAAAGCAAGTCTCTAACCTCAAATTTACCAAACCAAGTTGCTAAGACATTAGAAAGTAAGTTGCTCTCTTGTCACATTATGTGTTACAGACTCATTAGTTATATGAACTTATCAGATTGCAAACTGGCACAGATAGCATAACGAGAATCCTAATAAGATAAGCACACTAACATAATGGATAAACAATAACAACCCGCCTTTGAACACAAAACATAACTAACACTGGCGCATATATAATCAAGATAACTTGAAAAAGAATCTCCCTATAAGATAACTTGAAAAAAAATCTCCCCCTCAATCAATGTCACCAAAGACCATTGATTGAATTAACCTCACCCGTTATAAAAACAAGAATATATCATTTGTTCGAACTTCATCTATGATCCCGTGCCATTATTGAATGACATTTCTAGGACCGTAGATGTTATCGATAACAAAGAATGTATTCTTTATTAGTATGAGGAAAGTGACAAAAATATGAATTTAAAAGAATGAAATATATAAAAGGTATAAAAGATTTTTTTTTTTTTAAATAAAACTTGATTTATACACAGATATAAAAGAGCGAGTCCTGATTCAAGATGAATAGGAGTCAAAGTAAGATGTACATCAATTCTGGCAAGCTATAGCTCCTGAATGAGCTATATTCATTTCTGATGGGAACCAAGTCATGAAGTTCCTGATTGAGTTGAGCATTGTACCTGAAAAAGACTGAGACACATTGTACTGGAAGCACATGAAGGATTGCACATAGAAGAGTTAGTGACATGCTTAATCTCACAGTTGGATGCATCACAGTATAATACAGACGTATCATTAGTGGGGATCCTATTAGGTTCAATATTCTTGAAGAGTTTTCCTGTGGGAATCCACTTGAGGTAAGATCTAGGAATGTAAGTCCGTTTGAGTCCTGTAAACTTAAAAAATCTGCCAGTGGGAATCCATTTGAAACAGCTGTTAGTTGAACTGAATGTGTGCACAGCCTTGTTTTGACTATTGGTCCTTTTGTAATTAGAGTGTTTCTTAGGGGATTGATCAGTCAAATGATGTTTTGCATGAGAGCTAGTTGTACTTTTTGTATTACTGATCTTAGAGCTTTGAACATAAATCTGAGGTTTGAGATTCATCATATCGGAACTAGGCAATGAAGTGACTGGTTTTGACAAAACAGAAATATTATCAACTTGGGAGGTAAGCCTAGATTTCGATGGTTTAACTCTTTCAGATCTAAAAGCATTAGGCTGTTTAATAACTGTACGTTTCGAGTGGTTCTGAACAGTTGACTTTCCCAAAGATGAATGTTTTTCAAACTTAGTGTTCTTCCTATTTCCAATAGATTTCCTAAGCTCATTTTTTAGGGCAACAATATTGAAGCTCTTATCCTGAATTTGTGCTTTGAGGTAATCAATGTCTTTCAGCAGGAGGTTAGATTGATTGACTAACTTAGAATTTGTTTCCTCAAATTTCTTTCTTAAAGATTCATTTTCACTTAATAGGTTGGACACACATAGAGCTAGTTCAGCATTTCTAGATTCTAGTGTATCACTCATCTTATGACATTCATATTTCTGCACTTCTGAAAGACGTAATTTCAGATTGCCTATAGTCGAATCTTTGTCCTGAATCTGGGATTTTAACTGATTAATTTCAAAAAATTCTCGAAATTCTGGAAGTTCCTGATTAATACAAGGTTTTTTTGCATAAAAGATTTCATCCTTTTGTCGTATTTCAATTTCCAATGAAATACAATGTTTTTCAAGAATTGAAAATTTGTTTGAAAGCTCATCATATACCCTTTTTTCAATCATGTTATTAACATTAGATTCAGGCTCAACCAAGATCGATTTCATGATGTTATGTTCAGAGTAAGAGACAGGTACCTTTTCATAAGAATTTCTGTGATCAGTTAAGTGTACCTTATCGCTTGAGACCTTTTCTGACTCTGAGTATTTGAGATCCGTGCTGTTGTCTTCATCCTTTTTCATTGCGACTGAAATTCTGCAATCGGTATCATTCACTGGTTCAACTGGTCTATTGCATGACTTGTCACAATCGTTCCATAGTGTCTCTTGACACTCATTCAATTCATTCAGCTTATTATTCTCTTTTGCAGCTTCCTTGATGTATATTTCCATATTACTCATAAGTTAAATGAATGAGTTTCTGAACTCATGAATTTCCATTCCCGTGTGTTTCTTGAATGAGATTCCAGTCATGTCATCATCAAAATCTGAGGAATATTCCCCCCGGATAAGTGGCTGAAATTGATTGAAGATAGTTTGAAGAGCTGCTTGAGAATCATCAGTTGAGAACTTTTCTTTGGTAATTTGAATCCTCAGTCGATCTAAGTTAAGTAAAACGGTTCTTGTCAAAGTGGGAAAATCCTGACGAAGGATAGCACAACTTGTTCGATCCATAGTTGTAGATAACAGTAGTTTGAGAAGCTGGCTGAGATGTTGAAAGGGCTCACTGGTGCATTCCATTTTCTTTGCATCATTTGTGAACATTAAGAGTGACTCATCTGAGTTGTTTTGATTAAGCGATGCTGAATCATTAAATGTAGAACATTCAGGGAAGCATCTTTTTTCACTATTCTGTGTGGGGTCATAGAGAGCAAGTACTTTGGTGATTAGAGGATCAATGATGAATGACATTGTGTTATCTTGAATTACTACACCAAGGTATTAAAAATCCAAGTAGCTAAATACCAAGTATCTAAGATATTAGTAACAAGTCGCTAACCCCCCAAGTCGCTAGGGAATTTGAACCAACTCGCTAGCAACTAAGTCGCTATACCACCAAGTAGCTAAAGTCCCAAGTCGCTAAATAAAGGACAAGTCGCTAAACTAGTAACTCGCTAAGCCTCTAGTAGCTAGCAAAATTTTGGTAGCAATTCGCTAAGATTCAAGTCGCTAAGGAATCAAGTCGCTAAATAGCAACTCGCTACTTACCAAGTCGCTAACACCAAGTCGCTACCCGTAGTGGAGAATCCACTACTTGTACTGTTAGTCGCTAAGCCTAAGTCGCTAACTCCACAAACTGCAACTCGCTACAAAAATTTAAAGCAAGTCGCTAGCAAGAAAAGAAATCCGTAGGTCAAGTCGCTAGCAAGAAAACTTCACAAACATCACTTTTCAATCCAAAAACAACCCAACCAAGATGATTCAAGCTTACCAACTGAAAACCTAAACACTTGTGATGATTCTAAACATAAAAGTACTAACAAAATCCAAGCTTTAACACAAGAAATCAACCAAATGATGCACAAACCACTAAACTTTTCAAACTCAAAAACCACCTAAAAACCACTAGAAATCCAAAGATGTGTAAGATATGATCTAACCATGGCTCTTGATACCAATTGTTGGATATTGGATTTCACATACATATCATGACATTAAAACTTGTAATCATATAGATGGTTTTAGAGAGAGAGAAAGTGGGATATTCTAGTAAGACAAAACTTGTGGAATATTAGATTACCAAAGAACATCCAACCCTCTACCTTGCAAGGTAGAGGGTATTTACAGGTTACAAACTAAACGACCTCCTGACGGCCTGTGGATCAGGGATACAATGGGTAAAGACCCGTCCTTCCTCCACGGTGTTGCAATATACTATTCTACACTACTACTTATCAAATAACTAATAGTGACAAGTCTGCGAGCTAACTTTGACTAGATAATAATTGGGGTGACCGACTCTTTTACTTATGGAATTTCTGATTCCTAACAGTACCCTTAATACTAGCAAATGGTATTGACCCATAACCCATGGTTTTATATATACCACTTGACCAAGTTCATTGTATCCTTAAGATACATTGTATTTAGAAAGAAAACCATGGATCAACCCATGACCCATGACCCATGACCCATAACCAAAAATACCCATGGGCAAAGAGGAGCGTTCCACGGATTCCTAGCTTTGTGCTAGCCGGATCCCAAGTGGAAGGGACCGTGGAATCCGTGGGAACAGTGAGGAAATTTTCCTATAAATAGAGAGCCATTTCTTCCTTTCTATTTATCCCTTTACACACATACTTCCCCCAAGTATACTAACCTTCTAACCTCAGATCCAAGAGATCTATGTAGTCTTTGTCTTTTGTTTTTGTGTGATCTTCTAGGTTCCTCTTAAAGGAAAGATCACCACCTCTTGAAGACGTGCAAGCTCAAGTCCATGAGTTGCCATGCTTCGTCATCATCAAGACTACGAAGGTTCTCTAGTTGATAGTTCTTCCTTTCTCCATAGATGTTGAGTTGAAGGCATTAGTGAAGAATGCCGAAAGTGTTAAGTTGAAGGCATTAGTGAAGAATGCCGAAAGTGTCAAGATGAAAGCATTAATGAAAGGTGCTCATCATCCATGTCAAAGCATTAGTGAAGGATGCTAAAGGTGTCAAGACGAAGGCATTAGTGAAGGGTGCCAAGCGTTGTGTCAAAGGCATTAATGAAGGATGCCAAAGAATCAAATCATGTAGCATTTGTGAAGAATGCCTAGGTCGTATAATCGATGAGGTGCATCGTTATACATATATGTATTTGTTTATATATAAGGATGGTGATATCCTTGATGGTGTTGTAACAAGGAGTAGATCTCCTTGAGATTAGGTGTTGTGTCGTGAAGGTGTAGTTCACCTAAGGTGTGAAAGAACTAGGTGCTTAGCCTAGTACCTAATAAAGGGTAGGCGACGTTGTGAAGGATTAGTTCTCCTAAGATGTGAAAGAACTCGGTGGTTAGCCTAGCACCGTATAAAGGGTAGGCGACGTTGTGTTAGGTGTAGTTCGCCTTGGTGTGAAAGAACTCGGTATTTAGCTTTGTACCGGAAAAAGGTTAAGCGACGTTGTGAAGGCTTCTCCGCCATAAGGATTTGGTGTAGTGCTTACGAACTCTCGAGTAGGTGACTCGGGGAGTGGAGTAGGGCAAGGAAGGTGTCCTTGTAGCCGAACCACTATAAATACTTGTGTCGTGGTGATATGCTTCTTACTCTTTATCTTTCATTACAAGTTTATATATCTATCTATCAACGTCCAACATAAACAACCAAATAGATTGACATAAGTCGATCTAAATATTTAAAAGGAAGTTTTAAATTGGTAAAACTATTCAACCCCCCCTTCTAGTTTTCCACAATTGGCATCAGAGCTTCGTTACCAAGTTTTTTATAGTATATTGTACTTTGAAAACTTGATACGATCCGTGTATGTTTGAAAACTACAAAGAAGGGAATTTCTTAAAACAAAGAGTCATGTTTTTAGAAATCATCATATGTTGGATAGTGATAGATCATTCTAATTTTTTTTTTTCCTTTGAGAGTTCTTCATACTAGGATTTGGGTATCTTAGAAGATCAAGAAGTATTTCGCGCCTATGGTTTCTAAAACCATACAAAGGGAATACAACAAAGGTATGTTTACTTAGTTACAATTGTTTTGTCAAAAACGTGCTAAATTGCTTGTGGACAAAATGGTGATATATGCTTCTATCTTATAATAAGCATAATATGAAAAGTGTTTTAGTAATTTTTTTTTCTTTGAAGTTTTGTTGTTAGATATCTTGTTAATCAAGCTTGAATAAAGGTAAAAATGGGTAATATATCTTCACTAAAAAGTCTACAAAGACTAAACCTTTTCGTCGGGTCAAAACGTACATTTTTGTAATTCTGTGTCAGATCCGCGGATCCCTCAGGTTACACTGGACGGATCCCTCAAGCAAGGGATCCGTGGGATCCGTAGGTACAGAAGACAGTTTTTGTCTGAATTTCAAAAATTCATAACTTTTTAACCGTAAGTCGTTAGAAGTCGTGCCACCTATCGTTTTAAAGGTATTTGAGTCTACTTTCATTTAAAAATGATTTCATAAACTGATTCAAAACAATAATTTACAGAATCATTGATTTATAATAGAAAGTCATTTTTCGGTCATAACTTTTGCACAAACTTTTGATCTAATTGGAGACGGATGTTTTCACTTTTGAATAACAATGTGTCCTCTATTAAAATTAAAGTTTTGATCATATTTATAAACATAAAAAAACTAATCAAGCTTGGTATACATGTTTATATTTAACACAAAGCGATGAAAAGAACTTTCGTATGCTATGCTAAATGATAAATTGTCTTCTTTGCATTACTTGATTATTTGCTTATCTCAAATAGCTTGTGTGCTTGTTTGATTGAATAACATATGTGGTTTCCTTACCTTGCTATTCATTCTCTTGTTTGTCGATTTAGTAATGTTCTACTAATCAATGTGCTATTTGAAGGAGTGTTTGGGATAACATCTAGTTGTGTCGAAAATGTTAGTTTAGATACTTAGATAAGTCATATAGGTTGAAAAATCTTTAAAACATATAACACACTAAATGGATTTTGATTGAGTTTGTCATGCGTGCAACATAAATGTTTTATGTGCTTATATGATTTCTTTTGTTCTTGTATCGTTTTCTAAAAACAACAAGAATGTACATCGGATCATAACCTACACTTGTGTTGATGATGTACTCTCCTATTTTCCTTTTCATGATCGCTCTCCAAGCTTCATAGTAGGATTGACAACTTGATTATTTCATCCGATATACTCAAGTAAATTATTTTGCAAAACAAATATAATTGTTCATATCCGAAAGTCCAAACTCAAAGCTTTCCAACAACATATGTTGAACTAGCTCATCCAACCTTTTTTTTTTTTTTTGTTTACCATATGGACAACTTTTAAACTTATTTTTAACATGACGCCTTCGTCACCTTAGTTGTCTCAAGTATAATATTAAACAAAGCAAAGTATCTTCATTGTTACTCTTCGATAGGCCATTGTAGGAATATAAATTTTTAACTTGAGAATGAATATTGGAGAACTTATTGCACTAGAAACTCAATTTGACCTAACGGTTGAATTGCTTCCTTGATAGAATTTGGGTATGTGGAATCACCCGTAAAAATGGTCGTGTTTAGCTGTAATTGAGCACCGCTAGTAACAGTCTCATATTCATTCTCTCACTTGGGAAATTTATACTCCTATGTTTTCCTAAAGTAAGTTTACAATGGAAATACTTTGCATTGTCTTAGGATTACTAATCAAACAAGTTGTAAAATAAAATTTTCTTTTAGTTGATCACAACCACTTGCCTCATCAAGCGATTATCTTGCTTTGATCGAGAAGAGCTACATGACTTCATGGACAAAGTTCATTGTATGCTAATCACCATCCGTAATAACTATACATAGTTCATTGCTTCCGTTGGCCAAAACAACCCTACTGTCTTGAACACCATCATCTACTTTGCACGCCATTGTTAATACAAACGATTTACTAATCTATATCGTAAATATGTGTTGAGCCTCTCGAATAGTGTTTGTTAAGTTTGATAAACCTCTGTGTTATTTGTGAGCTAGATCTCATATTAATTACTTATGTGCTATTCTTACATGCTCTCATTGCTATGTTTTACTTGTATACATATATGCTTGCTGTAAGAAATCATTAGTTTCAATATTCGATACATAGAGCAAACTTGTGCAACTCCTGCATACCTTTAGTAAAGGTTCTGCTTAGCAGATAACGGATCCCAAAGTTTGTGCTAGACGGATCCCTACACTTAGGGAACCGTGGGATCCGGCAAACAGAAAATGCAATTGCAAGCTTTGTATTTCAAACATATCCTTAGAACACCTCACACTAGGCTAAACATAGTGTATTAAGGCAAATTAAGTCCTTATCAAGATAAGTAGATCCTTCCTACTCACCTAGATCACACTCTAAGACGCTTGTAGATCTATCATTTCATTTTTAATCCACTACTCTTCCGCTCTCTTGATCACTCACATCTAGACCTAGAAATCTTTCGATTATGGCAAACTTGATCATAATCATCCTTACCTCAAAATTGGTGGAAATGGATCAAATTCTAGTTCTTCCACCTTAAAGCCTTTAGGATCTTCTCCAAGACATTATCCTAAGTCACTATCTGATCACTAGGATCATCTAGCTTCATTTGACACTCTTAAGATTTTAGTGTCATCCTTGTTCATTCATTGGTACTCACGAAAGTTCCAATTTCTTTCATATAAGCCAATCATTAGCTACATCACTCATTGCCCTTGAACATTTAAGTACCCTTCCATTTAAAGACACTTAGGAGAACTGAAACATTCAAAAAGGTATAGGCTTTAGACCTTTCAAACATCACTTCTATCCTTTCCTAGCTGCTGAGAGCCGGATCCCTAGGATTAGCCTAGACGGATCCCCCATTGGTGGGAACCGTGGGATCCGGATGACATCTTATGTCAAATCTTGCTCGAACAGTCATTTCAAGCTCATCTTGCTAACTTGAACACTCCACCTCATCCTAATTAAATCTCTGAAGTCGACTCTTGTGCATGCTAATCATCACATTCCAAAGGATATTAGAGACTTAAGTCTTGAATGCACTTGCTAAATCCTTCCCTTTATAAGTCATCTTGCTAGAATCCCTTAGTCAACAAACACAACATAATTCTCAGCATTTAGAAACCTTTTCCTTAGTCATTTCATCATGAGGAAAGCTCCTAGTGCTAACTCATCCAACCAAGAACCACCCAAGAAACTTGCTCGTGTTGTACACGAAATTTCCTCAACCGAATCATCTCCGGTTAAACCCACAAATGGTAGGACTTCCCATCCACCGAATCATCATCCGTAAGAGATAATAGTGCTAGAATCTCACCTCAACAAATCCAATCAACAATTGCCAAGAGAACTGCAATAATTAGCATTAAACCTCTTAGGTTAGAAAAGGGATCATCGAGCTCTAAACCAAACGTACCTAGTTCTAGCAAAACGTCTAAACCTTCATTCCTAGATCATGGACTACACTCCTTTACTGAGCCTCTCTCTATTCATTAGAGCATTCACCACCGAGAAATTCCCATTCACCAACCTTCTCGTTAAAATAGGAACCACCTACATCACTAACTAGTCCATCGTTGGAAACAAGGAACCACCAAGGACTTGATCATATATAGGAATTTCCATTACCACCACTCTCATTCCTAGTAGAACCTCATCCTAAATTACTCAATGTACCTCCACCATCATTTGTAGAACCCCCTCAAAACATCCTGTTCCTAATCAAGACAATAATTGCTCTAATTGTCTAATCACCCAAGGACTTGTTCAAGAAGTACGAAATGAGTTGCATTTCATGTTTAATCATCTTCTTAAAAGATTGGACCAAGTCAACAAGTCTACTCATCCCTAGACTCAAGCACATTGTTGCTTCTTAAGCTTTGGTCACTTATTAGTATTAGTAGAATATGGCTAAATCATTCTCTTAGGTTTTAGAGATTTGTTGATCATCTCTTATGTTTTATTGAATGATAGTTTACTTGCCATATTACATTGAGTATATGTTTGTTGGTTGAATACATATCTCATTTTGATGTTAACATTACTTGTTACATCACCATTGATGAATTTAATCATCAGCTATACGGATCCCTCAAAATTGCCTAGACGGATCCCTACTAGGAGGGAACCGTGGGATCCGTGAGACAGAAAACTATTTTTCTACTAACTTGGATCACATATGCAGGAAATTGTGCATTATACTTGTTTTCTAACCTTTGTTTTGTAGTTATTCAAAATACACATGAAGATGTTGACACCATAAAGCTAGGGGGAGCTTTGTGTCAAACGACATTGCAAAATCATTTGCAACTTAATCCAATGTTGGATTACACTTCATGATACCCCATTGCAACTTTGAAATACTCGAGGGGGAGCACGTTTTCGTCACTTAGACGAACCATTTGCAAACATAATTGCAAACACTATTAGTTTAGTTTACGTCATGTCCTTGACGCCCTTTCAAAGGGATGGACTCGTCAAGGGGGAGTTAAGACGAGTACCATTCCCGTCACTTACTCTCTTTACATTTTTACATAACTTTCTTGTAAAAATTGTGTTAGTTTCTTTTAACTCTTTTTGTTTCGACAAAAAGGGGGAGAAGAAAGTAAAAACTACAAATTCAAACGTTTACGAATTTTAGCTTTTACTTAAAATAATTTTATGTTTTGTCATCAACAAAAAGGGGGAGATTGTTAATACAAATAAGCCGTAAAAACGTTTATTTATATTTTACGATCTTCTAATGTTTTGTCGATAACAAACGTAAAATCATATTAACGAAACAAATAAAATACGTAAATGGTTTGAACTAATAGTTTCTAACATATTCTCATTTTCACATAAAACACTAAAACAAGTATAAGTGATTTTATGATTTAGTATTACATATGTACAACAACTAGTGTTTACATATTTGGGTAAATATACACATAACTAGTATGTAGTATATTGGGTAATGTAAATGGGTAGAAACTTAGTATTTGACCCATTGACCAAATACATTGAATGTAGTTGGGTAAAAACAAGTATATACTAAATGGGTAAAAACTAGCAAATGGTATTGACCCATAACCCATGGTTTTATATATACCACTTGACTAAGTTCATTGTACCCTTAATACTAGCAAATGGTATTGACCCATAACCCATGGTTTTATATATACCACTTGACCAAGTTCATTGTATCCTTAAGATACATTGTATTTAGAAAGAAAACCATGGATCAACCCATAACCCATGACCCATGACCCATAACCAAAAATACCCATGGGCAAAGAGGAGCGTTCCACGGATCCCTAGCTTTGTGCTAGCCGGATCCCAAGTGGAAGGGATCCATGGGATCCGTGGGAACAGTGAGGAAATTTTCCTATAAATAGAGAGCCATTTCTTCCTTTCTATTTATCCCTTTACACACATATTTCCCCAAGTATACTAACCTTCTAACCTCAGATCCAAGAGATCTATGTAGTCTTTGTCTTTTGTTTTTGTGTGATCTTCTAGGTTCCTCTTAAAGGAAAGATCACCACCTCTTGAAGACGTGCAAGCTCAAGTCCATGAGTTGCCATGCTTTGTCATCATCAAGACTACGAAGGTTCTCTAGTTGATAGTTCTTCCTTTCTCCATAGATGTTGAGTTGAAGGAATTAGTGAAGAATGTCAAAAGTGTTAAGTTGAAGGCATTAGCGAAGAATGCCGAAAGTGTCAAGATGAAAGCATTAATGAAAGGTGCTCATCATCCGTGTCAAAGCATTAGTGAAGGATGCTAAAGGTGTCAAGACGAAGGCATTAGTGAAGGGTGCCAAGCGTTGTGTCAAAGGCATTAGTGAAGGATGCCAAAGAATCAAATCAAGTAGCATTTGGGAAGAATGCCTAGGTCGTATAATCGATGAGGTGCATCATTATACATATATGTATTTGTTTATATACAAGGATGGTGATATCCTTGATGGTGTTGTAACAAGGAGTAGATCTCCTTGAGATTAGGTGTTGTGTCGTGAAGGTGTAGTTCACCTAAGGTGTGAAAGAACTAGGTGCTTAGCCTAGTACCTAATAAAGGGTAGGCGACGTTGTGAAGGATTATTTCTCCTAAGGTGTGAAAGAACTCGGTGGTTAGCCTAGCACCGTATAAAGGGTAGGCGACGTTGTGTTAGGTATAGTTCGCCTTGGTGTGAAAGAACTCGGTATTTAGCTTTGTACCGGAAAAAGGTTAAGCAACGTTGTGAAGGCTTCTCCGCCATAAGGAGTTGGTGTAGTGCTTACGAACTCTCGAGTAGGTGACTCGGGGAGTGGAGTAGGGCAAGGAAGGTGTCCTTGTATCCGAACCACTATAAATACTTGTGTCGTGGTGATATGCTTCTTACTCTTTATCTTTCATTACAAGTTTATATATCTATCTTTCAACGTCCAACATAAACAACCAAATAGATTGACATAAGTCGATCTAAATATTTAAAAGGAAGTTTTAAATTGGTAAAACTATTCAACCCCCCCCCCTTCTAGTTTTCCACACAAGTGATTGATGGAATCCCTGCACAAGTGAGAGTAAACTGTTAGCCTTACCATGGGGACGGACCCCACGATTAAGCTCCGGTGTGAGAGTAAGTACGCATTCTTGTTAGAGATAATAATAGTGTGTGTGTTATTATGAGAGAGAAAGTTGTACCTTGTGAGGAGTTTAGAACCCCTTTAATAGGCGAGGCTTATAGCTAGGGTTTCCTAATAACTTGCATATAAAAGTTAGTGGCCAGAGTAGGGCCCTTGTCGGGCAAGGTCCCGTGGTAATCGCGGATGCGGACACAGGATGCCTTCCGCTGCCAGAGGTTTGGTTCGCTAAGCATCATGCGTGCGTCTTTGAGCCTGGACTGATTTGTCTCAATTATAGTATATTTTATTCCCAAGAGAAATACAAACGGATGAGTTTGTATCCCCGGATCGTTTCCCAACGAAGGATGAATGGAGTTATTGAATTGAGTCGGGTAAAAAGGGTGATAATTTGGGTTTTACACTAAATTTGAAAAACATACGCTAAAAACAACTTAATAAGCATCTAAAACAATAATACGAAGCAATTGAAAGCTAAAACGCAAAGGAAACCTAAAAACGCGAAATCCCGGGCTAATCCCTGGCTTTAAAAGTGAAAATGAGAAATAATAACCCTGGGAATGCAAAAGTATTTTTCCTACGTGCTAAATGATAAAAGAAAATTTTAGGAAAAAGGCGGATATTTTTTTGACTTTTTATTTATTTATTATGAATTAAAAATTAAAATTAGAAAACTAATTATTAAAAATAGCAAACTTTTATGAAAAATTATCAAAAAATTCAGAAAAGTACTTTTAATTATCCTTAATTTAGGAAAAATAAGAACATACAATAAACTAACCTAAATAAGCTGGTAAAAAGAAGTTTGTAACTAAGCTATTAAATCTAAAAATGTATATAAAAGAAATTAAAGAGAAAGTCTAGTACGCAACACTTAAGGAGAGCAGATGGTTAAGGGGTTTGGGCTAGTGAGTTTGTGTGTGGTGAATGTGAGACCAGGGTTTGACTCCGGGTTTTGCACTTTTTTATTTTATTTTTATTTTTGATTTTCTTTTGAACAAACTTGAGATTAAGCTAAATCAATGAACTTTTTGTAACAATAACTTTTCCTAAACATAGAAATAAGCTAAATTCAGACTGAAAAATAAGACAGCAATGGCTAAAAGCTTAAACTAACACTAAGTATGTTACAAGCTAAAAAGCCAATAAGCTAAATTGAGCTAAGACTAGGGGATTAAGCTACTGAGTTACCCTTAAGCTAGGGAGACTAGGATGAACAGAAATAAGCTGGATAAACAGATCATAAGCTATGGCAGATTAAGGAACATTAAGGGAATAAGCTAAATAGAGTTCTAAGGCTATCAAGGGAATAAGCTAGGGGAAAACAAAACAAGGGAATATAATAAGAAATAAGAACCTACAAGGGATCTGATTAAGCAAAAGTAAGCTATCAGCAGATAAGCACAAGCCCAAATAGACTATGGGGGCTAAGTTGCAGCTCAAGCACAAGCTTGTAGGCTTCAAGCTAGAAGCTAAGGTCATGGAATCTGTAGACTAGCTGGCCAAGAACAAGTTTTGCAAAAACTCAGACTAATAAGAGCTTATTAAGGCTTATTAAAAGAGCTTAAAAGGTAATGTGTTGGAAAACATTACTCTAACCCATTTTGAATCAGTTTTGACCAAGCAATATTGAGGGCTAAGAACTGATTTAGGACATAAGAACTAAAAACAGATAACAACTATCATATGAAAAATTAAAAAAACAATTTTTCAAAATTTAAAAGCCATAAAAGGGGCTGAAATCTGTCTGTGAAAACAGATGAAAAATGAGCTGTGACAGAAGAGCATTTTTGGTATTTTTACTTTTGAAACACTGAAGTAATGCAGATTTGGAATTAATGCTTTAAAACAAAGTACTTGAATGAAATTAAAAACAAGTTTAACATTGAATTTGACAATTGAATTTTACTTAAAATCAGAAAAGCAAACTGGTATAAGGATTTTGATAATGCAGATTATGAATTACTTTGCTCAAATCCATACAAAACTTAATAAGACTACTAGAAATCTTCCTAATTAACCTTAAAATGACTAAAACAAATTGACTTGAACAAATTTAAGGAGTTAAAATGATCTTTGACCATTAAATTCAACTATTCCAAACACCCTTTTTGAAACTGCATTTGCTTTTTTTAAAAGATAAACCTAAAAAAACTAGAAGTATTTTGAATGAACATGACTTAATATAACCAAATTGCTCATTTAAATTAACTTTTAACACTAAGAAAAACAACAATCAATCTAAACTTTTTTTTTCCTTTTCTGTTTAACCAAATTTGACTTTTGAATTATTTTGAAATTAAAACAAACTTTAACAATAATAAGCTCACAAAAGCTTTTAGAAGCTTCTGTGAGCTTAATAAATCAGCAATGAGAGATAAGAACAGAAATTAACACGAAACTGCAAGCTTAAGGTAAAATTGGAACAAGGTTATTTAAAGGAAAAATTGAATTTGCAATTAACAAAGTTAAAATTACAGAACTTAAATTGAAATTACAAATAAATTTAAAAACTATTAAAAGCAGTAAATGACAATAATAAAATGGTTACAATCTTCTAAAAACATGAAAATTGGACAATCTAAAATATGTGATGAAGAGGGATTTTATAGCTGAGCTCAGGTCTTGATTAGGGTTTTTAGAAGCTTCGGGAACTTGAATCACAGCCCTTGATCATTCAATTACATCATCAAACGTATCACAGCCCTTGGATCCTTGAGGTGACTTGTTTCAGCCAATCAAAATTCTTGGGATTGCCAAGGTGGCAATCCCCTTGCACATGTCAGCATATAAAGATGCTAGTACCAAGTTGTAGAGGGGCACTGTGGGTAATTCAGTGGACAAGATGATGAACAGGGTTAATTACTCTTTGGTGGGGAAGGGTTCTTTAGGAATTAATTATGTTTGTTTGATTGGGGAATGGGTGTTGACCGGGTATGTTGGGTAGGATACGGGTAATTTGGTTTAAACCGATAGGAGGGATTATATTGATGGACTGGGGTAATATTGGGCTACGTGTAAGATTGGGTTGGTTCAAAGATTTGGACTTGTGTTATTACAATTGTATCTGGATTTGGCATAAAAAGTGTAAAGTACCACAAGGACTATTATTGCCAAACTAAAATTCTCAAAGGACCAAAGGTGTAAATTTGATAAGGTTTGGGTGAGTTTGGTAATTTTGGGAAATGATGAGGGTAAATTAGTAATTTGGTTGATGATGAGGGTGTGATATGTAAAAATGCCAATTATGATAAAAAAAAAAATCCGTAAAACTGAGTCCCCGGCTTCCGCTTTCACACTCTTCTCTTTTTGCGTGCTTGTTTTTCTTCTATTTTGTCTTTTCTTTGTTTGTATTGAGATATCCGTACCTGCACATGCATAAACTCAAGAAACACACAAATATTAATCATTAACGGCTCGTCTTCGGTTTATTTGGGTTGGTTTTGATAAAGAAAATGTATATGTTTTCACATATACCATGGACCATAACCAATTTTATTATTGGGCTTATTGTTGATCCAGTGTTCGTAATTGTTTCGTTGTTGGGCCTGGGCCCAGTATGTGTATACACGAGTTAGGCCCAGTAAGTCTGATATACGTGTTCTACGTCATCAATGTTTTAGCATTTTCTTTATATGGATTTTCTCTTAAACTAATAAAGGTAAAATTTGTTCTTTGGCAGGGATATAAAAGGTGCAACAGCTTAGTAGACCCAAAGACCAAGAAAAGATACGACAAAGATGAAAGTTATAGAAATTGTACCAAGAACTTGGTTTACAAAGAATTCTATGTATTCAACACTCCCTTTTTTATGTGTTTATTTCTTCTAATGATGCTTTTCATGTTTGTATTTATGTTTACAATATTCCATTTATATAACAATAAAATGCAACATATGAAGCTAGCCCGTTCATCAGATGGGCCATGAAGCTAGTTTATAGATATTGATAAATAATAGAAAGAGTAAATTGCAAAAATCGTCCCTAAACTTTGGCCAAATTGCACGTTTCGTTCCAAACCTTTGGAAAGTGCAAATATCGTCCCTGTGGGGAAACTTTGGGGCAGAAATCGTCCCTGGCCTAGATCAAATGACTAAAATACCCTTCTCTCTTTATTACTTTTCAGTTTCTTGCGCAAATGGTCCCTGTGTTTCGGCAGATTTTGCAAATTTAGTCCTTTTTTTTTTTAATTAACTATTAATATTAGCATTATTTTTTTTACGTTTTTGTCCGTTTTTTTTACGTTTTCGTCCGATTTTTTACGTTTTCGTCCGTTTTTTTACGTTTTCGTCCGATTTTTTACGTTTACTTTGTCCGTTTTTTTACGTTTTCGTCAGATTTTTTACGTTTTCGTCCGATTTTTTACGTTTTCGTCCGTTTTTTTACGTTTTCGTCCGTTTTTTTACGTTTTCGTCAGATTTTTTACGTTTTCTTCCGTTTTTTTACGTTTTCGTCCGATTTTTAACGTTTTCGTTCGATTTTTTACGTTTTCGTCAGATTTTTTACGTTTTCGTCCGTTTTTTTACGTTTTCGTCCATTTTTTACGTTTTCGTCCGTTTTTTTACGTTTTCATCAGATTTTTTACGTTTTCGTCCGTTTTTTTACATTTTCGTCCATTTTTTACGTTTTCGTCCGTTTTTTTACGTTTTCATCAGATTTTTTACGTTTTCGTCTCTTATTTTAAGTTTCGTCCGATTTTTTACGTTTTCGTCCGTTTTTTTACGTTTTCGTTGGATTTTTTACGTTTTTTTCCTTTTTTTACGTTTCGTCTGATTTTTTACGTTTTCGTCTGATTTTTTACATTTTCGTACGTTTTTTTTACGTTTTCGTCCGATTTTTTGCGTTTTCGTTCGTTTTTTTTACGTTTTCGTCCGATTTTTTTATGTAAAAAATGGGACAAAAACATAAAAAAATCGGACGAAAACTTAAAAAAAGGACGAAAACGTAAAAAATCGGACGAAAACGTAAAAAACGGACGAAAACGTAAAAAATCGGACGAAAACGTAAAAAAAGAGACAAAAACGTAAAAAATCGGACGAAAACGTAAAAAAAGGGACGAAAACGTAAAAACCGGGCGAAAACGTAAAAAACCGGACGAAAACGTAAAAAATCGGACGAAAACGTAAAAAGCCGGACGAAAACGTAAAAAATCTGACGAAAACGTAAAAAATCGGACGAAAACGTTAAAAATCGGACGAAAACGTAAAAAAACGGACGAAAACGTAAAAAATCTTACGAAAACATAAAAAAACGGACGAAAACGTAAATAATCGGACGAAAACGTAAAAAAACGGACGAAAACGTAAAAAATCGGACGAAAACGTAAAAAAACGGACGAAAACTTAAAAAATCGGACGAAAACGTAAAAAAAATAATACTAATATTAATAGTTAATTAAAAAAAGAAAGGACTAAATTTGCAAAATCTGCCGAAACACAGGGACCATTTGCGCAAGAAACTGAAAAGTAATAAAGAGAGAAGGGTATTTTAGTCATTTGATCTAGGCCAGGGACGATTTCTGCCCCAAAGTTTCCCCACAGGGACGATATTTGCACTTTCCAAAGGTTTGGGACGAAACGTGCAATTTGGCCAAAGTTTAGGGACGATTTTTACAATTTACTCTAATAGAAAGTAACATTCGCAATGATTTTGACAACAAGTGTACAAGAACAAGATCAAACAAGCTAGATGAATGGAAAACAAATTTTTTCTTAGCCGGCGTTTTAATGGTGGTTAGATTCTTAGGAATACTTATGGTGCGTTTAGTTGGGGGAAACACCCTTGTTTTTTACAAAATATTTTGTGAAAAACAAAGAATATAGAGAACACGTTCAAATCAGCGTTTTCAACAAAATGTTTTACAAAAAACAAAATCTCTTATTTTCTAACTTAACAAGGAAAATTACAAAACAAATTTTAGTTGTTTTCCTTATTTTCCTTTGTAACCCACAACCCTCCCTCCCCTTCTTCAAAATAGAAAATACAAACATCAACTAAACGCGTTTTTTATATTTTCAAGTGTTTTGTGGAGATAAATTTCCCTTCCAAATTTTTACAAAACTAAAGACATAAAACAAAGAATTTTCTCCAACTAAGCGCACCCTTATGTTTTCTACAAACAAAAGCTATTAAGCAGTGCTAGAAACAAACCAAATGGATAAATTTGGTTTAGTTCTTCACTCTAGATTGTCTTAAAAGCCAATTCTGAGTTGGCATTTTGTCTCTTAAACTTAATACGCCATCATCTCAGCTAGTTAGATCCGAGTTAACCCGATGAACGTACAATATAATCTATACTATATATGTCATGTATACAAATATTTAAAATGAAGTGTATGCAAAGAATCAGCTAGCTTTACTTTTGATTGCTGCTCTTTGAATATTTCACCTTTACTTTACCAATTAAATCACCTTCTACACTCAGCATTGTTCTTGTTTACTTTGAACCATTACTAATAAGAGCACAGCATCAATTCTTTCCCCACTGGAATACCCTAAACTCTAATTTGACTTGTGTTTTTTAGTCATATGCTTTAGCTTTAGTTTCCTAGAATTTATTATCAAAAACTCTAGAATATTTGCTTTCGCTTTTCGGGGACCCGCAGATTCAATTAAGATGGCGTTGGTCTTCGACCTCCTCTACTTTTGTCGATTCTTTACTAACTTAACTCGCATCAAGAGCATATCATCATCTTCAACTCTAGAAATGATTCTTTTCCAACTCTAGTATGTTATGGTAGTAGTCACTAAATTCAACTCAAAAGTTACGCGTAGCTCTAAGATGTTACACATCAGCACGTGTTCTAAATCGGCCGTGGCCCACCATTGAGCGTGGTCCTACATTAGAAATTCTTGACTATACTTCATAGCATGCAATGCATACACACTATGTATATATACTTGCATCATGCAAGTTACTTTGTTAAGCAACTCAAGAGCTTAAACCAAAGCATATATAGATAACCCCACCCCACCACCAATACTAGTAAACCCATGGAAGAAGCTCAAAATATGGTAAAACCTGATGATGACCACCTTGTTCAAGCTCATCATCATGCTAAGTCCTTTCTAAAGATGGCTTTATACCCCATAACTTTAAAGGTTTTTTTCTCATTTCCTAACTACTAAATTCTTATATACTTATCATAAACAAGTGTTATGATCTTTGCTTAACTAATGTTTTCCATATCTTTTGCAGTTTGAAGAGGTTGCATACAAAGTTAAACTCGGTACAAGAGACAAGACAATACTAAATGGGGTGACGGGTATGGTTTGTCCAGGTGAGATACTAGCCATGTTGGGTCCATCGGGTAGTGGTAAGACAACCCTTCTAACAGCCCTGGGAGGACGGTTGGCTGGTCAGCTATCTGGAAAGATAACGTATAACAGCCAACCGTTCTGTGGTTCTACTAAAAGGAGAACTGGATTTGTGGCTCAAGATGATGTTCTTTATCCTCACCTTACTGTGACTGAAACCCTCTTATTTACTGCTATGTTAAGACTACCAAAAAGTGTGGCCCGAGACGAAAAGGTCAACCAAGTGGACCGAATTGTTACAGAATTGGGGTTGACCAGGTGTAAAAGTAGTGTGATAGGTGGTCCACTATTTAGAGGTATATCAGGTGGGGAGAAAAAGAGGGTAAGCATAGGCCAAGAAATGTTAATTAACCCAAGTTTGTTGTTGTTAGATGAGCCTACGTCTGGTTTGGACTCGACCACCGCCCAGCGGATCATGTCCACAGTCAAAAGGTTGGCCAGTGGTGGACGAACCGTGGTCACTACTATTCACCAGCCGTCTAGCCGGATCTACCTCATGTTTGATATAGTGATCTTGTTATCTGAAGGCTCACAAATTTACTATGGTCCTGCTTCCACAGCCTTGGAGTATTTCTCTTCAATTGGATTTTCGACGTCTGTCACAGTCAACCCGGCTGACCTTTTACTAGATCTTGCTAACGGTAAGTTGCAATTTTCATTTTTTACCAACAACACTAATGAAAAAAGGGAGACCCCACTGCAAAGCACAAAATAATATTTGACATATGACCATAAATTTAAAATATTTAAATGTCAAACAGGAATTTCACCTGATTCAATGCAAGAATGTGAGCAAGGTGAAAATGCAGAAGAAGAGCGGAAAGCAGCAAGGAAAAAACTCGTCACTTGCTATGCAACAAACATTTCAACAAGGCTGAAAACAGATTTATGTGATTTGAATGTTTGCAACTACAATCATGCGAAAGAAGGTTTGACAAGTAAGACTTTATTATAAATGAGGCTTAATATAAGTTTATAACTAGTAAATGCTACTTATAGGTGGCAACGGTTCATAATGGGTCCGGTGTATCATCTTTAATACGGGTCGGGTTGGATTATAGAAAAAGATTATAGGTCGAGATTGCCATCTCTATGGCTAATAGCTGCCACTGTTTGCGTATTAACTAACTCTTTTTAAAACAGTAGGAAGCCGTGGTGTGCAATCAGAGCAATGGTGCACAAGCTGGTGGCATCAGTTCAAGGTGCTTCTTCTCAGGGGAGTAAGAGAGAGGAGATTTGAAGCTTTTAATAAGCTTAGAATCTTTCAAGTCATAAGTGTTGCTATCTTGGCTGGACTCCTATGGTGGCAGACTCCAACATCCCATATTGAAGATCGTGTGAGCTTTTTCATTCCTTTTATAAGTGCTTATCTGATTATCGGAACTTCATGTCGTAATAATCAGCTTTTAATATTTGATAACCAGATTCTGCTTCTGCTTATTAGGGACAAAATTTTACGTACTCACCCTTTATTTTAACCAAATTTTAGAGAGTTTCTATTTTCATTTCATGCGGTGTCTCCCCTCTTTTACAAGAAGGACCATTTCGGTCATTTTATCTATGTTCTAAAACTAATAAGAACTTATTAAATATTTTGAGCATTTCCTGGAATATAAATTAGTCACATCTAAATGCTATCTTGTCCAATCTGTTTATAGTTGCTTATTTGATTTATTATTAACACTAAGAAAATTCATTTTTGTTTCTTGCAGATAGCAATGCTTTTCTTCTTCTCTGTTTTTTGGGGATTTTACCCACTCTACAATGCAGTTTTCACATTCCCTCAAGAAAGAAGAATGCTTATAAAAGAACGGTCATCTGGGATGTACCGTCTCTCCTCTTACTTTCTAGCAAGAACCATAGGAGACCTACCACTTGAACTTGCACTCCCAACTGCTTTTACCTTCATACTCTATTGGATGGGCGGGCTCAAACCCGATCCTGCCACCTTCATCCTTTCATGGCTCATTGTACTCTACACTGTTCTTGTGGCCCAAAGTCTTGGGCTGGCAATAGGTGCTATACTTATGACGGATGTAAAACAAGCCACTACTTTAGCATCGGTTACAACGCTGGTTTTCTTGATAGCTGGAGGATATTACGTACAACAAATCCCCACGTTCATAGTCTGGTTAAAGTATTTGAGCTACAGCTACTATTGTTACAAGCTTCTTCTTGGGGTTCAGTATGATGAAAATGATCTTTACGAATGTTCAAAAGGAGTTTACTGCAAAGTTGCAGATTTCAAAGCGATTAAAACGGTGGGGTTACATAACTTGCCTATGGATTTATTGGCTATGGCATTGATGTTGATTGGGTATCGTTTCGTTGCTTATCTTGCATTACACAGGGTCCGGTGAAGATAACTAATATTAGAAATAGATAACATGTTGCCCCAATTTTGATCACTTTATACAGGGAAGTAGGGTGTGTTACGCACCCTTGTGGCAAATGTCTGAATAAAACTAACTTACGAATATATGCAAATGATAAAGATAAACTCTGAATGAATTTATTAAATATGATGTTGGGATGTTATATTCGTGCTTTGTAGGAGAGATCTTGTCATCATTTGTTCCAATAAATGCATGATAATTTTTTTAAATAGTCTAGAAAGTAACATCACTAATAAGCCATGATGTCGAACTGACAAAATAACAAGATAGATTGCTGAAATGCCAAACCTAAGTAAACGGCTCAAAATTGTCACTTATAAGAAAATGTTTATGTACACAGTTTGTGTTTTAAAGTTTTAACTAATGTTGAAAGCAAAATTACTATATTGATTCTACGAAGTCAGATATGTCACTTTCTCTATAAATGGTAGTAGATATATACTTGAAAGTTGTAACAACTACAGATAAGGACTATGACGCTAGTGAATATTCCACAATCAGCACAAATTTCTTTACATATGTTTACAGAAGTTAGGTATAGTTTTCCCCAAAATTAATGAGAAGAAACTTCAGATTTATATCAAACACTACGTACAAAAGAGCTAAGAAACATTTTAAATAAAACTGACATATCAATGTAAATCTTTATTCAATATCAAAGCAGATATTTTTTTCTTAATCTAGACCTACCGATGTCATTTCCAAATGCAACCCCTAACTAGTCATCGCATCCCATGTCATTTCCAAATCTCTAAAAGGATTTTGATTTTCTTTCCTCTTTTAGAATATATGGTACTTTTAGACTTCCAAACAAAATTAGGTGTTCAACTGTTTCATACTTTCATTCATTAAAAGAACATTAACCACCACTAAAAGATGGCCTAGCAGTTAGGCACTATAATGTTTTTAAAAGAGATCTTGGGTTCGAACCTCACTAGGTACACATCTTGGGGTGGCTAGGGAAAGGGTCAGAAACTGATACGCGGATACCCCGGTTAAGCTGCATCCTCGTACACGTGAGTCAAAAACACATCCTCCCCGGGTAACCTGAAAAGTGAAAACCTCATCCGCTTATTCATTACAACTTACAAGAGCATTGTGCATGGAATATGTATTATTGTTTGTTAGGCTAGCCTACCTTTAAAGCATTAGAATATACATTTTTGGCAAATTTTGACCCATCACACCTGTTTGACCCATTACAGTATAATAACGTGAATCAAACCCATTAATAAATAAAGGGGTTTGATATTGTCACCTCTAAGTCGTCACCGTGTAGTTCAAGAGTTCAGGATAACATTATTATAAAGGCGAAAATGGAAATATTTGGAGAATTTATGAACGATAGGACAGTGGTAAGAAACATGTTTGGTTACATAAGAGTTCTTTGTATACTCATTATGCTTTGTTCTGAACTTACCTCATACAATTGGCCTAAAAGTCGTAATTGTCTATAGAATACTCTTACCTTCCCTCCCTCTTTATAAGTTACCTCCAAGTTCCTGTTGTCAATTGAAGTGCATATTACTAGCTTTACAAATCATTCACAAACATAATAAAAGTAGCAATACCACTAGTCCTATAATTAAATGTAAAGGATAAATAGAACTTAAAGTAATGGATCCGATGCTCGATTGATCTGTCATTAGCTTTGCCAGTTTCATATTGTATTTAAAAGCTAATGGTTTTGCTTGCTTTGAATTGAAAGATGTCTTCATTAACAGCTGGAAAAAAAATAGGGTTAATGGTCCAAAAAATACATGAACTTTCCACATTTTACTATTGTGACAATAAACTTTTAATTTTCCTATTAAAACCAAAAACTTTCTTAATTACCCTTATTGTAACAAAACTTGACACGTGGGCACCCTTAATCCTTTAATTACCGGATTAATCCAACTCTTCTCGTTTTAAAACGTGGGGGGCCTTTTTTGCCAAGTTTCGAAAGTATTAAAACTAAGGGTTAATGGTCCAAAAAATACATGAACTTTTCACATTTTACTATTGTGACAATAAACTTTTTATTTTCCTATTAAAACCAAAAACTTTCTTAATTACCCTTATTGTAACAAAACTTGACTCGTGGCACCCTTAATCCTTTAATTACCGGATTAATCCAACTCTTCTCGTTTTAAAACGCAGGGGGCCTTTTTTGCCAAGTTTCAAAAGTATTAAAACTAAATACATAAAACGTTTTCGTTTTCCCGTATTTCCCCCCCCCCCCCCCCCCCAACCCTTTTCCCCAAACCTAAAACCCAATTACGCTATAAACCCTAATCAATGAGTACATCTTCTTCAGCACCAATTCTTTGTAGTACTCCAGTAGGAAGATCTTCATCAAGAAACTCATACACTTTGCAATCTTGGCATTTGACAAATCTCTTACCCGGATTCCTCCTTGTGGTTGAAGTATGAACCTTTAATAGACTATTACAATTACAATAGTATTGAATATTACCACCAACTAGGCATGATTGTGCTGAAGAATATGTACTCATTGATTAGGGTTTATAGCAGAATTGGGTTTTAGGTTTGGGGGAAAAGGGTGAGGGAAATACGGGAAAATGAAAACGTTTTATGTATTTAGCTTTAACACTTTCAAAACTTGGCAAAAAAGGCCCCCGCGTTTTAAAACGAGAAGAGTTGGATTAATCCGGTAATTAAAGGATTAAGGGTGCCAAGTGTCAAGTTTTGTTACAATAAGGGTAATCAAGAAAGTTTTTGGTTTTAATAGGAAAATTAAAAGTTTATTGTCACAATAGTAAAATGTGGAAAGTTCATGTATTTTTTGGACCATTAACCCTTAGTCTTAATACTTTCGAAACTTGGCAAAAAAGGCCCCCACATTTTAAAACGAGAAGAGTTGGATTAATTTGGTAATTAAAGGATTAAGGGTGCCACGTGTCAAGTTTTGTTACAATAAGGGTAATTAAGAAAGTTTTTGGTTTTAATAGGAAAATTAAAAGTTTATTGTCACAATAGTAAAATGTGGAAAGTTCATGTATTTTTTGGACCATTAACCCAAAAAAATACTTCATCTCTAAAGTGTTTCATCAAAAGACCAAACTCAAAAATTCTCCCAATCCAAAGAAAATAATAGTAACAAATCAAAACTTAAATATGCATGAGCACTACAAAAATGGGACATTCAACTCAATTCAATGATTGCAAATTTGCAATGATGAGCTTAAAAGGTCAAATCACCGAAAACTAACTTTTTTTTTCTTTTAATCTCCACATTAAATTAGCGAAT
This sequence comes from Chrysanthemum seticuspe, assembly GCA_019973895.1. Lineage (NCBI taxonomy): Eukaryota > Viridiplantae > Streptophyta > Magnoliopsida > Asterales > Asteraceae > Chrysanthemum > Chrysanthemum seticuspe. The sequence goes on from BPTQ01000006.1 coordinate 216,085,287, forward strand.
CTCGTACCACTAATCGTTTAATATTAGATTTAAATTAATAGTGCCACTAAGTTCAAATTTCCACCCTTGTTTCCCACTAAACAACTTTTGTTACTATATAATCCAATAATTTCAGTCACTTAATCAGGTCTTAACTCAACTCAATTAAAGCCTTTATCATATTCTAAAAAAGGAAACATGATACAAGCAAACAACACTGGCAATACACACAATAGGTAACTAACCAATCTAAAACAAACACGCATCTTATATATAATTTAAAATGGTAGGAACTTTCATTATCATGTTATCACAAATAATAGAAGTTCATCACAGATATGAGGTACTACTGGTTGAAAGTTCTAATGGGACGGGCAAACATCAAAGTGTTTAAGCGCATTACGTGTGTGCGAAGTTGGTAGTGAAGTGACTAGGGAGACAGGATTTACTGTGATTGGGATGTGACTTTTTGTAACCAGAAACATAATAATGAAACATTTGTGGCATATTTAGCTTGCTGCAAGCAACATATATGATTGATTGTAGAAATTGTTGTGATTCTGGATGATCTCTATTTTTGTTTTCCAACACTAAAATAGAAGAGTTAACTCACTTATATAGTTTTCTAGCTAAGAAATTTCTGAGTTATCTAGCCATCAAAAGTAGAGTTGCCTAAATAGTTCACGTGTTTTGCTTAAAATTTTAAAATTGGTTCTTGCACATACTAATTACATGGTTCTTAGATATATAATGTTTGTTATTATATATGGTTTCTTTAGTTTGTAACAAGTTTCACTTATGATTAATCAAATGTGTAATTATGGATGTGTTTGACAGAATTAGCGGTAGCAAGACGTAGCAGTGGAAAGCGATAGCAAGAAAGAAAGCAATAACGTTTATATTTCAACGCTCCTTTCAGTAGCATCTAAACGAGATAAAAAAAAGTTAGATGCTGCTTGCCAATCACGCTTTATTTTTCAGATTAAACACTATTACTCCACAACGTTGCATGCTAACTGTGATCATGCCACACCTGTTAACATGATAAAAATAACAAATTTGAAACTAGTTGAAAATAATATAAGCCTTATGCTAGCTAAATTTAATTTTGGGCCAATCCTTTGTCAAATAGGGTAATAAACTCGGTTCTATGGATTACTTTGAATCCAGTTAAATTTCCGAACAGGTCCAACAGTTTTAATATTTTTTCTAAAATATAAGCAAGTCTAGTGGCCCAATGGGTCTTGGAATAAACAATGAACTTACATGTATGAAAAGGGAAAAATAAGTTAACTATGACTGACTAGTGACCCTTCGCTAACAACCAAAGATAAAACTAACAAAAAGTAAGGCAGTTGGTTTATTCCTTTTCATACAAGCATGACTCTTTTACTTGAATCTGAAGATGAATTGCATGACCAGTCATTGTCAAATTGGTTGGATTTGAAATGAAATCTCAACCAACGTACTAATTATATGCACCACAAGATTTTTATAAAGTCATTTTTGGGTAAAATACTTAGATGGAAATATCATTTGCTGGGCGTGATGGCGGGAGAGCTGGTGGCGTTAGCGGGGGACAAGCAAGGAAGGCACACGTTGCAATGGCCTTGGTACAATTGTTGAGTGGAGGATATCATGTGATCACCAAAGTAGCTTTAAATGGTGGTGTCAATGAAATTGTTTTCTGTGTGTATCGTGACCTCCTTGCCCTCTCTATTCTTGCTCCTCTTGCCTATTTCCGTGAAAAGTTAGTTACTTCATACTTGAGTATCAATTGTTTTTGCCCGTTATTAGAAACTAATGTATGCCTAAATTCCCCTAGATATTGCGATGAGATAAAATCTAAAGATATCGATTCTTTATTTTTAGGATTTAATCGAATTGCCAGTTTTAATGATGATACCAAGATCCCGGAGGATAAATGAGTCACTTCCTTAAGATAGACTTGCAATAGAACCCAATGAGAACTTAGAAACACTCGCTAAAATAAAATTTTGATTGTTATTTCAAAATGGATAATTTATATTTTGTATGCATTTGAGATTGTCACAGAATTTAACTGAATCCCTTAAATATCTTACGTAGAGGCCATAGTTATTCATGTTGTCATGGCCAAACACAGGATCACACAAGAGACACGATCACGTGTCATTGGAATATCGAGTGTTAGTAATGTTTCTTAAGGCCGGTCGCCCATTAGATCCTATATGTTGTTGTCAACTTGTTGTTGCGTATAATATGTACGTAAAAAGAAGTTGAGAAACATGGTGCAAGGTGGGCCTCTCTAGAAGCATTATATTTCTTAATTATTATTATATATACTAAAAAGCATCCGGGGGGTACTGTAGCTACAGTACGTGGCAATTTGCAATTTAGCCCCTGAGGCTTTTGATTCATTACAAAGTTAGTCCTTAACATCCGTTATCTAACAGTCGTGACTTAACGTTGCAACAAAAAAATAATTTGAGGGACTGTTTCTGTTAAAATATTAAGAAAAAACAGCCCCTATGGTTAAGTTTTATTTTCACCGTTAGTCCTTAAGGACTAAAATTGCAACAAACCGATACTTTCAGGGGCTAAATTGCAAATTGCCACTTAAAAAGGCTTAACGCCCGTTAGTCACACCAGTTAGGGTGAGGGACCAACGCTGAGTAACGTTTCGCAGTTAAGGACCAACGGTGCAATTTTTTTGGTCAAATGACGAAACTTGATGGTCAACGTATACCACAAGGACGAATGGTGTAGTTTACTCAAAAAAAATTATGACAAAGACTCCTGTACATAAAATAATAGAGGCCAACGCACTCCCGCGGCAACGCTCGGGTTAACCCGCTAGTTACTTCCTAAGTCCTAAAAATAAGGTGTCGAGTTTAATTTTTTTACATTTTTTATGTTTAATTTTAACTTTCCATATTTTTATTTGTATTATATAATACTTAATGTTATACCAGTAAAATTAAAACCCAATTCATTTTATATTTTGCATCAAATTGGATAATTATTTTGAGACGGAGGTAATAGCATAGTTGGTTTCTTTGTTTTTGTTAGCAACTTACAAGGTGGCGGCGATTAGCATGTGCAAGTGAGGCAATCGTACATGGTCACCGTTTGTAACGGGCCTCCGATTTAGTATGTTTATTAATATTTGTACATGTCTAATTATATTTATACATGTCTAACTTAAATTTTATAGTCTTTTTTAAATATTATGTGAGACGGCCTCCGATTTAATATATATCCGTTAATATTTATATATGTCTAACTATATTTTGTTTTGAATTTTTCATAATAATTAGGATTTTCGTGAGTTAAAGAGGCCACTCATAATTTCGCACCAGGCCCTGTTAGTCCCACTTGTACACAATAACCACATTGAATGATTTTTACTCTTCCTTGTCTACTTTCAATTTTTCATAGCGTCATTCAATTTTTATGTCACTGTGCCTTTACATATCATCACGTGGCTAGGGACGAAGCTTTATGCACCCCTGTCCCTCCAAAATTTTATATATTTTGTGTTTATTTTTCATATGATAATATTATTATTTTTTTTCATCAGTTTAGGCCCCCTAAAATTGTGATTTGATAGTTCGGCCTACTTACGAAATGCTTCCAACTTCTTCTCTACATCGGCTCTTTACTCCTTATAAAGCAAATTTGCTCATTTAAGAACTTAATTTTTAAAAAAAAATAGTAAAATTGATTCCTCAAAATACCACTTATAATAATTAACTTACATAAATATTAAAATAATTAACTTACATAAATCTTACATACCTTTAATTAAAATTGATAACAACATCTACCACTAATTTAATAGTTTAAATATTGTTTAATCCTCAAACTTTTATATTTTTCGTTTTTAACCAATAAACTTTCTTTCTCGCAATGACAACAAATTAAACCTGCAAGGGTCACACCAAAACCCACTAGTTTACAAGTATAATTATTTGTCATTATACATTGTCGCTTTGCGCTAGTATTCGTCTTGTATACGTCTAGTATAGGAGAACACCATTACACATATGTCCATCAACCACAAGATATTTTCTAAAATGTCCATTTACGATACTCACCTTTAGACTGGGTGTATAGTGGGTGGTGCACCACCAGGTGGTGGCCACCATCACGCGTTGTCTCATTTACGACTCACCTTGGGTGTAATGGTGGGAGGAAGGAGCATAGATGAAGGAATTGGTGACACTTTTAGTAATATATTAGGTAAGTTACAACATATGTATGAGAGGAGAGGAATGGGGTAGGATGAGAGGAACGGGGAAGTATTTATGTGAAACTTTTAGCTACACAAGAAAAGGCAATTGGTGCTAATTTTAGTAACACTATAGTGAGTCACAATAATGGTATGAGAGCAAAGACGAAGGATAAAAGGAATGAGTAAGGAGTTGTTAGTTTATAACTTTATTTTTTTTATTATTTTCTTTTATGTTATATGGTGGATGATTGTACTTGCGTTAGAAAAAAAAACGATAAATTAGGCTGTTGTGCGTTACAGCGGAGCCAACTTATCGCGTTGTGATGGAGCCAGCCAATAAAATTTTAATGAAAGTTCAAGAAATTGTAGAGACGACTCAACTGTTTATCATTTATGGCAAAACGTTCAAAATACGTCATCAAATGCATTATCTTAAATTTCCCGTATATAAAGCCCTTGTGTATTTATTTTGAGAAACGAATAGAAAGCAACGATATGTACACATGACCACAATATATAAAAATTCGGAAATGAAAGAGAAATGGAACTCGCACGTGGATTATTACAAAAAGTGATGCTATTCTCGAGCAAGTTATTCGTGTTTAGAGCATGAGCTGGTAAACCATAAAATGAAGAATCCTACTATTTATGGTTTACCAGTTGATGCTCTAAACACGGATAAGTTTCTCTTTAAAAAAATAACCAAACTAAGAAAATTTTTAGAGTCTAGGAATCTAAAAACTTGCAAGAAGTGTTGACGGTGATCGATATAATATTAAACCATTAGGTGGCGAAGCATATGATTATATCGAGCACCCCATCACCTCGTGAGAATTTTTAGATTCAAAAAACATTTTTAAGTATAACAATGAACTGTAGCTTGTTTGTACGAACTGCATCAAATGTAAACAAACTCTTGTCGCCATCGTACTGAGGTCTTTGATCTGAGAACTTGTGAATTGTTTCTCGTTTCCAAGAAGTGCACCAACTGCTAAACAAAATTTTGTCAGTGTTATCTACAATTTCTAGTGATGTGTAGTAGAGAATTATAGACAGTTGGAGTGATGATAGTGAAATACAATCCATTATACATAAGTTACAATTAGATGCGGCTAATGCCAAACACTATTGAAAAGTTGGATAAAATGGGATGGGGTGCAGAAGAACTAATATACAAAAATGCAGTTTTGTTGTTTGGTCAAAGTGTCGTTTACAGGAAACTTTAGTTGCACTTGAAGTCGTAGAGACGTGGGTAGTGGGCAAAAAATATTGGAAATATGTTTGGGTTATTGGATTGGGTGGAGGAGAAAGTGTAGTTCAGGAGACACTGGCTACAATACGGATTAAAAGCAATGGCTTTGTTGAATGCACGCAAACCTTTGATAAGAAGATTCTGCATAACCTGGTGTCTCAACAGATCAAAACACCCCTGAATACAGCAACATCCATAACCAAAAGCCATTTTAAAAAATGCATTTTCTAGCAGCCCCATGACCCTATGAAGTAGAGCTTTGCATCTTCTCCAAACACCCTTACAAATTGTAGTGAACGCTCATGCTACGATATAGCTTGCAAAACATGTTGTTTGGCCGCATAGCTGATCGAATTGTTGTTCACGACACCCAAATCCATTTTTTGATCAACTCTTCTAGATGAAGGGCATAAGTTTCACACTGAAATGTGAAACTTACACTCTGAAATATCATATTGTGTTTATGAAATCCAACAACCCTGAAGAACATAAAAGTTAATATCTTATACTAGAGTAATCGATTCAAGAAATTTTACAGAAAGTGACACAAGGAATAAAATTACAAAGTAACTGAGTTTGTGGAGCTGGTCAGAAAACAAACCAAAGCTATTCCAGGATCTTCTCCTATTTTCAGAGTAGAACCATTTTGCATGCAAACCTGCCATAATTGTGTGCCATGAACCAACAGACGTCTTACCTAAGACATTGTTCATTTTCTATTTAGGATACGCACGATATGTAAAATGGACATGCTAACATTGGGATAAAGAGGATGGGAGAAATCGATATAAAGGTTTTCTAGGAAGCGTGCAAGGAAATATTTGTCAAAAAGAAGCTTGGTTGGATCTCTCATTAGATTTAACTTATATACTTCAGAGAATCGGTGTGATTGACAGACTTGAAAATGCACAGAAAGTCTGCACTACTTGGCGTAATTTCTGCGAGCAACCCTCTATGTGGAAGGTCATTCATATGGATATTCCATATTGTTGATAGGTCACATGATATCTCCTAGCAAGCATCATAGAGCACATTTATATCGATTTCTGCCACTCTCCTCACTCTAACATTAGCATGTCCATTTTGCATATCATGAATAGCCTAAATAAAAAATAAACAATGCCTCATCAATTAGAAACGGGATATTTATGCTTTACCTCAAACATTATATCAGCTAGAAAACACGATTGCATTTTATGCCTCCCAGTTTTTACCATGGCAAAATTAAGACGCAATGAGTGACTAAATCATCACAGCCAAGAAACTATTATCTAAATTAGAAACACGAAAACAACCTATTAAGTATGTGGAACAACGCATCATCAAATGTTTGAAGGTCTAAAGTATTGGTGATGGCGTTAAGGTAAGACTATCATTAAATTAACGTCAAACATTAGATCGAAAGATGCGTAGAAAAAATAATTTTTGTTTTAATATCAACCTTAGCGATATTTGAGAGTGCTACCATGGTAATCTCATATGCCAGCAAATATGAGTCTTCAACGAAGGCAACCAATCTTTTGTGATGAACATGAGGGAAGTCAGCAGCCCATAACGACATATCCCTTCCCATAAAACCACCTTTTCCCCCTAAAATGACATAGTATGCACAAATGGTTCGCTTGGTGACTGGAGGTGGCCTAATAATCTGGCCATATTTCGTAGCGAAATCCTCCTACAAGCATCATACAAAACCTCTTTATCAATTTCTTCCATCCTTCTCACTCTACATGAGCATGTCCAGTTGACATTTATTGGATAGCCCAAATACAAAAGAGAAAAATCTATTAATACTTGTACGAAGAATATTACGCCTCTGCTCAAATACGATATTAGGTACAAAACACGCTTACATTTTAGGGCGTATAGTTTCTTGCCATTCCAAATTTAAAACTAACCGGGGGAACGAATCAACATACCAAAGCATCCACCGTCTAAATTAGATTCACAAAAACTACCTATTAAATGCGGAAAATTGAATTACCCTATACTAATGTTTGATAATGTAGAGTATTAGTGTTACAATTTAAATATGTACATGTGTGGCAGCCAGTCTGTGTGGTGAAAACTTTTGGTTACGCCGTGCACAGATATCCCATGATAACAGAAATGACAAGCTAAAAACATGAATTCATATATAAGAACATATCCTTAATGAGCTTTAGAACTCTAAAGATGATCGAAAAGCTACATTGAAGGACATCAACCGCAAAAGATGATAAGATTTGTATATTGTCTTTGCAAACTCACTTTATATAACGACACATCGTCCCCATATCGAAAAAAAACTATCGTAAGTACACCAGATTCAGAAGAAAAAATTAAATTTCCCTTTTTAATTAGTAGCAGTTATGAAGTCAGCAGATATGACCACAACTTATACACAAGGCATAAAATCAACATTTCTGACCATATATCATACTTCAAAAAATATCAGGAAGCACTTATTTTCCACAGCCAAAAAATAGCATGTTACACCTATGAAAGCAACAATTATGACCACAACTTATACACAACGTATAAAATTAGCTTTTACGACCACATATTAGAATTTAAAGAATATCACAAAGTTCTTATGACCACATATTATATAAAGTATATAAAATTACCACTCACGAGCACATACCAGATTCTAAAAAACATTAAAAAAATTAAACAAATAGAAACACACATCTAGAAATCCAATTCCCACGATAACAACATCAATGGCAAGCCGAAAAGATAAATTTCAGATAGAAGAACAAATCCCTAATGAACTTTTGAACTCTAAAGTCGATCGAAAAACTACATTGGAGGAGATTAAGCACAAAAGATGATAAGATATGTGAATTGTCTTTTCAAACCCACTTTATACAACGATGATCCAGATTCTAAAACAAAAATTCAGTTTCTTTTTTTTAATTAACAACATTTATGAAATCTGCAGTTATGACCATAAGTTATACACAACATATAGAATCATCACTTATGACCACATATCAGACTTTCAATGATATCAGAAAGCACTTATTTTGCGCAGTCAAAAATTAGCTTGTAGCACTTAAGAAATCATAACTTAGGACCACAACTTATACACGTCATATAAAATCAGCAATTACAACCACAAATCAGGATTTAAAAGATATCAAAAAGCACTTACGGCCACAGATTATACAAAGTATATAAAATCATCACGCATAACCACACATCAGACTCCAAAGTATATCAGAAAGCTTAAACAAACACAAATACATAGCCAAAAATCCACTAATACCATTCAAACTGAAAAAAAGAAATCGAAAGACAATCAATGGGAAATTGAATGCAACTTGTAGCACACAATATAAATCAGAACTTATGATCACATATCATAATTATTACAAACCCTAGATGATGTAAACTATTATCAATAAACGTAAATTACGTACCTGTGCTGCAGCTAATTTGTGTGGTGAAAACTTTTGGTTCCACAGAATTTCCACGATCACAACATCAATGGCAAGCTGAAAACATTAATTTAGATATAAGAACAAATCCTTAATGAGCTTTGGAACTCCAAAGTGGATAAAAAAAACTATATTTAAGGACATTAAGAGCAAAAATGAATAGATTTGTGTATTGTCTTTTCAATCCTACTTTATACAACGACGCAACAACTTCTAAAATGAAATATCGGTTTCATTTTTTAATTAACAGCAATTATGACATCCACAATTATCACCATAACTTATACGCAGCGTATAAAATCAACACTTATGACCACATATCAGATTTTAAATGATATCAGGAAGCAATTATTTTGCGCAGCCCAAAAATAGCTTCTAGCACTTAAGAAGTTAGAGGTTGTTATCACAACTTATACACATCATATACAATCAGCACTTATGACCACATATCGGGATTTAAAAAGTATCACAAAACACTATGACCACAGACTATACAAAGTGTATAAAATCAGCATGCAAGAGACTAGGGTGTAATCGAGCCGAGCCAAGCTCGAGCTTGACAAGGCTCGAACTCGGCTTGAAAAAAAAACTAGGCTCAAGCTCGGCTCAATATCTCGTCGAGCTTTAACCATCTAGGCTTGAGCTCGGCTCGATTCAGTTTCGAGCAAAGCTCGAGCTTTGCTTGAAAAGCACGAACAAGATAAGAAAAACACAGTCATTAGAATTAACACATAAACATACATAAATAAAAGTTGAAGATAAATGAACTTTCAAATTCTTCCAAATAAAAGATTAACTCTAAACTTAAGGAGTTACTACATAGTAGTTGAATAATTAAAAAATATAATACCTGATGGCTGATGAAGACGAGGTGATGGCCAAGAAGGGTGCATTTTACAAATTGTAGAATATAAAATGGTACGTAGGAATAATTAGGGTTTGAAGGTATATAGTTAATTAATTGTTTATGGAGTTATTCCTTATAATTAAGTTAATATTCAAATTAACCCTTATTTAATTAAAGCTCGAAAAAGCTTGATAAAAGCTCGAGCCGAGCTATCCAAAGCTCGAGCTCGGCTCATTATATGTTTCGAGCCAATATATTGGGCTTGAGCTTGGCTTGAGCTCGATAAAAGCTCGACTCGATCGAGCCAAGCTCGAGCTCGAGTTGCTTGATAAAAGCTCGGCTTTTTTGCACCCCTATGCAAGACCACATATCATACTCTAAAAGATATCAGAAAGCTTAAAGAAACAAAAACATGCATCCAGAAATCCACTAATACCATACAATCTAACAAAATAAATATTGAAAGACAATCAACACGAAATAAAACACAACTTTTAGCACACAATATAAAATCAACGCTTATGATCACATATCAGAATCATCACAAAGGTTAAACTAACATAAACGCGTATCCACCAATCCACTAATAACATACAAACTAAAAAAATGCCAAAATACAATATGTTAACCAATCATATTGCAATTCTATATCGAGCTCTGAACCACCGAAAATACTAAATAATCACCACTCCTTTCTATCTAACCTACCTTGATTGACTAAAAACAGAGGAAACCGTGACTTGACGATCATTTTTCAGTCTATTTGATCGGTGAGGTTTGTGTATTTTTATAGAGAGAATTGCATGTATTCGGATACTATGAGGATCTCAGAGTGTAGACACGTATGTTTTGAAGAAGACACGCATATTACCTAGTCACTATATTGCTTAGTTTATAACGACTCAATATATTGCCTAATTTATAACGAAACCGGGCAAAGAAACAACATGATGACCCAATTACAACCCAAAAACAAAAATGGCCCAAGAAACTACCAAACGACACAGACGAAACAACAAAACGACACAGACGAAACAACAAAATGACATGCCATAGAACAAAACGACGTCATTTCCTTCTTTTTCCAACCAAAACAGCGTCGTCCACACGTATAATGTATAATAGAGTAATGTAAGGGTAGTTATGATATTTTTAAGTCTAGAAAAAACATGCACTTTAAAACATAAAAGGTGCTCACATGAAAATTTCTCTTTTAAAACCATAAGTTCTATAATACTCTATATTAATTATCTACTCTTAATTTAGTTATAAAAATATAATAATAATAAAAAAAATCACTTTTCTCCTTTAGCTTATATCAAACTTTATGTTTGACTTTCGATATTACATTTTTCTAAAAATAACTGTTTGATTAGCATAATCAACAACATGCACACGACACAAAGGGTTTGTTTGGCGTGAGAGTGGCTTGTGATCGGGTTCACAAGTGGGTACCATTGCGGTGGTGTAGTGGTAGGCTTGTAGTCGGCATGATTGTAGTCATGAGTGAAAGATATTATTATTATTATTATTATTATTATTATTATTATTATTATTATTATTATTATTTTAAAAAAATTATAGGATTTACAAGATATTAGTGGAAAACCGAGATGTTATTATTATTATTATTATTATTATTATTATTATTATTATTATTATAAAAAGTTGTAAGAAAATGAGAAGTGTGGTAATATTGATAATAAAATAATCGTAATCAATGTAAATGCTCTAACTCAAAAGGGCGCGCATGCAAGAATAACTTAGCGAGTAGCCATGTGGCAACCGGAAAAACTAGAGGTGGCAAAATGTGCCCAAAAGCAAAAAGATTAGCTAAATGGGTACATTTTTAAAATATTTGGGCACATTTAGCCCCCTATTTTTTTTTAAATGGACACATATAGCCCATTGAAAAGTTAAATGGGCACTAACATGCATATTTTTTCTCAATTGTAGAACATTACGATCGTTTTAAAGAATTTTTTTATATAATATATTCAAGTTTTTTAATATAAATAAGATATTACATTTAAGGAATTTATTTCGTCGTTTAAGTCTTTTATTAAGCGATTTGTATAACATGTGTCCGTTTGGCCCGTGCCCATTCTAGCCCATGCCTGTTTTAGCCCGTGCCCGATATTACATTTTTTTTCTTTATGCGGCATAACTACAATTTCTCCTATTGCGGCATGTCTTCAAAGCTAAAAGAAAAGAGAGAAAATGTTACGTGGGAAATAATAAAAATTAGACAAAATTTATAAAAATAAGATAAGTTGTAACAAAAATTAATTAAACGATAAAATAAAACTGTAAAGTTAAAACCCGAAACCTACTTACACTCACTTAGAGCACTAGGTGCCCACAAGTTATCTGTTTCATGTTATAGCAAAAAGTGTAGTCACTTTATTATTTTTTACCTATATTTCGGAACTTATAACTTAAACAAAAAAATACCTTCCATCCAAAAGTTGGCGTTATAAGACATCACTGGCTTACACATAACACAATAAAACACTCGTGCAACAGAAAAAGAAAGAAGGAAAAAATATGCAGCGTGGTTGGCTGGGACGACGCCAACCCCTATAACATAAAGAAGAGTGTGGGGCTAGCATTATGGGATGGCACGTGGCCTTACAACAATGCACACCATTAGCTGTTAGACTATTTTTCTGTCTTTTACAAAGAAGAAGATGAAAAATGGATTTTTTTAATAATAGCCAAGTTACGTGTTTATAAAAATGATTTTACATTTTTGTTTATAGATAACTAAGTTACATTTTAAGTAACATTTTTATAGTGTTTAAAAAAATAATACTGCAGTCATTATTAGTCTATTAGCAGGGTACCCGCGCGATGCGGCGGCGGTACACTAAAATAAAAAATTTCAATAAAGCATGCTTTATAATCTGAAACATTTTATGCGATGATAAAGTTACGGATGCCATAAGTTTCATCTCGCATATTTCAACTCTTTAGAATATTATAGTAGGGTACCCGCACGTTGCGGCTGCTGTTATCAAGTAATAAATTTTCGGCAAAAAATGTTTCCAATTTTATGTTTTCTCTTACAATAACTTTATCAATACCGAAAACATAATGAGTTTGAGTAATTTTAAAAAAAGTGATGGATAATATCAAACTATATCATATAAAAACAATTGAAAGTGGTGTGATTTTGCGTCGCGGTAGTCAATAATGTTATGGGGTTGGGAATTGATACTTACACCACATATTTTGATGCATGTACCACATTTTATGCATTACAGTTTGTACCGTACAATAATGTAATGCATAGATTGTGGTGCATGAATAAAAAAATATGGTGTGAGTATCAACCCCTTATGGGGTTATGGTCAAATTAGTTGATAGTGGTCTGTAGTCACAAATAAGTAGAAACATTTTTTTATGAAATATATATGTAATAATCAACACCTCGTAATAAGTAAATAAAATATATTTTTGAACATGTTTGTATCATTAATATTGTTTATTACATTTGTCCCATATAGATAAACGATATAAATAAAAGAGTGCTTATAACGTATACATCTTGTAAAGTATATATTTATGAAAATGTTTGTATCATTCATATTGTTTATAACACATTTCCCACATAGATAGAAGATATAAATAAAAGATTGCTTATAATGTAAATAAAACTTATATTTTAAGCAATCATTTAGAGTTATCCATGAAAAATATAATAATTAATATACTAATGTATTAATCATTGAATTAGCAATTAGCACTTTGCACATTTGCATCATTTATCTTCAAAATAATTTTTCAGATTTTTAAGATATAATAATAGTTTTGATACTTTGTAGTTTTGCATGCATTTCAAAATCATATTTCTTAATATGTGCATTTTTGCATTAAAACTATACTAATTCAAAAAGAAATAATAAATGAAGCATTAAAATGTTGTGGAAGATAAATTAGTAAAAGCTATGTATTGTGTACATTATGCATTAAAAATTGTAATGCTTAAAATATATATTAATGACATCTTAAAACAATTTAGGATAGTGGGTGCTAAATGCTTTATAAGTAGTATAAATATGTGTAATATGTATAAAGTCAAATAAATTATCACTTGTGAATATACATCTTTGCTTTATTTGTCTTTAAAAAAATTGTCCAGATTTTTACAAAAAATAGTTTTTTATTTTTGTGGTTAATTTTATTTAAAATAAATCAAAATTTATTTTGATTGGTTCTCGAAACACTCTTACAATATAATAATAGTTTTGACACTTTGTAGTTTTACATACATTTTAAAATCATATTCATTTATATATGCATTTTTGCATTAAAACTATATTAATTCAAAAATAAATAATAAATAAAGCATTAAAATGTTGTGTAAAATAATTTAGTAAAAACTATGTATTGTGTACATTATGCATTAAAAATTGTAATGTTTAAAAAACATGTCATCTTAAAAAAATTTGGTCCTCCTAAATAAACACTAATTTTCCACTATATAAACCCCAATTAATGTATCAATAATTGAATTTATTATTTTTATGTTTAAAAAAGGCTTAATTAATGTATCAATGATTGCATTAATGATGATATCATTAAAATACATCACTAAAGCACCTTAATTAATGTATCGTTTACATTTATCATTTTACTTATCCAAATATATATATATATTAAAATAATATATATATACATACATATATATATATATATATATATATATATATATATATATAGACACTTTATTTTCAGAACTCACTTTAAGTGCGAGAACTGCGAGAACCATCTTTTTACAACTAATAATACACAATGTACACCATTTAATGCTCCATAGCATTTTGTTATTTTTATTTAATTCAAAAGGGCATAATTGTAAAAGACATTTTATATTATTTTTGTTTTTTTTTAAATTCCCGTTTTTAATAAATTTTAAAATTCGGATTTTTTTTTTTTTTTTTATGCTAACATGTTTTCAAATAGTCATGGTGCAAACATGTTTTTTTATACCTAATCATTATTTTTTTGAAATCTCAAAGAGCATGCATGTTTTTTTTGTTTTTTTTTCAATTAGTCAAATGTGCATACATGTTTTTTTTGTTTTTTTTTTCAAATAGTCAAATGTGCATACATGGTTTTCTCACAAATAGTCAAAGTGCATACATGTTTTTTTTAGCTAACACTTTTTTTTATCAACCTACCAATATTTTTACATGATCATTATTTTTTTGAAAGTACGAAACACAAATTAAAGAACATAAATCATTATAAAAAGAAAAACAAGATTGATTTACTTAAATGTTACATTTCACTTGATTACAAATACAAAAACACATGCGATAATCATATATCTCCAAAAGTCGCAAATTATCTTCATGTATAATCGTGTTCATCCACTTCCCGGTCTTAAATGATATCATCACATTCATCAATCAATCTGAAACAAGCATGCACGAAAACAATTAAACCACAAACAAATAAGAAACGAAAATTAATCACAACAACTACCATACGCATATGCACAATCTTATGTAGATTTTTTTTTGAACATAACTACCATATGTTTTATAATCCAAAACATATGCACAATCTTATGTACAATCTTATGTAGATTTTTTTTTATGCACAACTATCATATGCACAATCTTATGTAGATTAAACTAATGATATAAGCATGTTTTTTTAATCATAAACACAAAACATATATGTTTTATAATCCAAAACACAAAACACATATGTTTTATTCGTAAACATATATGTATCTTTCCAAAACGTATATGTTTTATAATTCAAACACAAAACATATATGTTTTTTTTAAACCAAACCCACAACTACCAGCATATCAACATTGCAGTTCATAAATAACGTTTTTTTAGCAACTCAAAACAGATCATCACTCAACGATTTCTTAACTTTGACGGTTTTTTTAGCGACTCACAACAGATCATCACTCAACGATTTCTTAACTTTGATTCCTTAACAAAATTAACCAACAACGAATAAGAAACACGACATATATAGATTTAATTCACCATGATAAAAAAAAATCATATCCTAATTAATCATATAACTAGATCAATGTATAAAAAGTAAGACCAAGATAATGCTATATAAGTAATATGAAGTGATACTTCGCATCGAATTGAAACCGGAAGTATTTCCCAAAACAATCAAAACTAATTTTAAACCATAAACAATATCGGATGGAAACTTTACCTTATATTTTTTATACAATATACAGGCCCTTGGCAACCGTGGGTTGATTTCTTTTATTTCTTAATTTCGTCTTGATCTGTAGCAAACCGTGCACCTTTACTATTCTTTGGACCAGAACCCGAATGTTCTTTTATAGCTTCATCTCCTAGAATCCAAAACAAACATCAAACTCAAGGTTAATTAAAACCATTGATATAAAATCGTCTTATATATCGTCATCCACCATAACCAATTCCTTAAATCGAGAAAGCAATTAACTTCCGGTAAGGATTTATGGTGGTTGTGAAAAAAAACATTTACCTTTCAATTCTTTGTATAAGACTCGAATTAGGAAACAAAGTTATCCATGCGATTGTTGTTTTGGTGCCGTATGAAACTCATAGAAAAAGTGGCTAGGGTTTTTAGCAGAGAAATAATTTTTGATCTGGTCCTAGATCTAGATTAAAATGAGGAGTAAATGTAGGGACAGTTTAATGAAAAATTTTTAAGCAAAATTCCATCAATACCCTTTTAGCTTTGCACATGATATCCTAATCTTTAAATTATTTACATTAATTGCACATTTCATTGTAGCCATTGATCAATAAATCCAACGGTTTTAGATGGGTTCTCGCAGTTCTCGCATTTAAAGTAGGTTCTGAAAATAAAGTTTCACTATATATATATATATATATATATATATATATATATAAACATGAAATTCAAAATTAAATATTATAACTTTTATTAAGTAATTTTCATTCACTTTTCAATCACGAGAATGTTACAAAATTACATTAAGTTAGATCATAACTTTCAGGAGCACGATAATAATAATCATTTTGACGACTAACATATTTGGCATTTGATGTTTCTAATGTTTGTGCGAGTGTTAAAAAACGAGAGCAAGATAGAATGTTTTTAATATGTATACCATATGAGTGATTACTTCAAAAGTGCTTCTAATTTGTATCTCAATATTGTCATTTACGAGAGCAAATCTAAAAGTTTTCAATTCATATTCTCGTTAGTTTTGCATTAAGCAAATTCAAAAGTCCAACAACTAATATATTCTTTGCAAAACAACTCTTATATTTTATTATTAAAGTACTAATAAATATGAGAGATAAAAATTTGAACATTTTTATATTTTATTTCTAGTAATACTTTTGATTTGAATAGCTCACTTGCACCCAAAATTGAAACGTGAGACACATAATTAGAAAATTTTGCTAATTGAGTATATGACTGTACATTTTTAAATGATAAAAAATGTATTTAACTTTTAAGATGGATATAAAAGTTTAGAGAAAGAAATATTTGTGTGTGAGAGATTGTTAGGTTTTTTTAATGCTTTTAATGAAAAGTGACTTTTGGGATAAGTAACTTTGACTTTGCTGAATAGTGATTAATGGAATAGTAGGAAAGAAAAAAATACTAATGGTGTGTTTGTTTCATTAAGATGTTTTGGGTCTGAATCTGACTATCACATCCTACTGGTAAGAGGTGGTTAGAAAGTCTAAATCTGAACGTAATAATGTTGTTTGTTTTGTATAATTGTCCGAATGATTTTAAGTGCTCGTTTTTACAATTTGTTTATTAAACCAACGCAATGCGATAATAAATAACTTATGTAAATATGAAACAAGATTTTTTATCATAGATATAATATAGTTAATAAACAATCAAATATATTATATAAAGTTTACAAAACGAGTAAGAGGCAGTAAGACAAGTCTCCCACCTCTTACTGAGTAAGATGTTGGTCTTACTCAAAAGAAAAAAACAAACTAGCAAAACGTCTGCCCTCCTCTTACTGGTAAGAGTAAGAGGGCTAAAACACACCCTAAATGCTTTATAAGTATGCTTTATAACTAGTATAAATTACGATCATTTGGTCACCCATTTAATCAGCATTCCTCCGGTCTTATCATCCTTTTGTTACTATATACAGTGGTATTTTGTTTGTGTTAAAAGAGAAAGATAGATATCCATTTGTTATTACTGAAATTGGCATAAACATCCAAAACTGGTCCACTTTGTCTTGTTGTAGTTGGCAAAAATACAAAATGATATCCTCCTCACTCACGTCTTGTTGTAGTTGTATTAATCAACTCTCATTCCACCTACCCATAAGAAAATACAAGCATCAGTCATTTTCCCATAGGGATATTCGAATCATCTTGAAGAAACACTAGGTCGGTATGTCTGTAAGGATGGGTGGTGAGGCGTGGAAGGCACACGCGGCGATGGCGTTAGTACAGATGTTTAACGGAGGATATCATGTGATTACCAAAGTAGCCTTGAATGGTGGAATTAATGAGATTGTTTTTTGTGTCTATCGTGATTTGCTTGCCCTTGCTATCCTTGCTCCCGTTGCCTATTTTCGCGATAAGTAATTTCTTTTCTTTAGATGCTCACATGCTTCCGATCACACTCCGCTCGTATTGGGAATTTAAGACCCATTCGTTGAACATGAATCTTGTTGGCTAAATATGGGTCTAATGGTTATTTGATAGAAAGTGCAACTACATGACAATTACCCAACTCATGTAGCGGGTCAAATTAAATAAAGCTTGTCAACCTGACAATAACCCATCTAGACCCGGGACCCAACATAACCCATTTAGATCATGTTTCTAGAAGACTCGTCTAGACACACAGACCCGGACCCGTTTAGACCCTACCTCTATAACAGATATCAAGACTCTTTAATATCCAAACTGCTCCCCTATTAACTACCTCATAGACTTCCTTCATTTCTATCCACAAAAAATTCATTAGTCAATTTATAGGATATTCCGAGAGAGTTGATATATAAATCTCAAGTATCCACCAACTGATTTTATCATTTGGCGTATAGACGGTGTTTGGTAAGGATGGCGTTAGACGATAGTGGTGACACGTGGAAGGCACATGCTGCCATGGTGCTAGTACAGATGTTTATTGGCGGTTATCATGTGATTACTAAAGTTGCTTTGAATGGTGGAGTTAATGAGATTGTTTTTTGCGTTTATCGTGATTTGCTTGCGTTGTCTATCCTTGCTCCCGTTGCTTATTTTCGCGATAAGTTAGTTGTCACTCTTTCTTAGTTAGATTATTGATTTAATATAAATGATTATCATCTGTTGTTATATAAGAGATATTAAGACTGTTTATCACTTTATTGCGTTTCAAAGTGTTTAGGATTACTTGTTATCTGATTATTTGCTAGTAAAACAAATGGTTACGAATAACAACTTTAAATAACCATCTCCAAGGTGTGGCCTAGTTGTAAGGCGGCCCGAAGGTCTAACAAGAGACTAGAATGGCCACAGGAATACCGGAAGTAAGAAGTATGTTATCTTCACCATCCATTCTAGGAATCACCACAACCATAGACTCTTTCAACTTCAAATCAGCTCGTAACTCAGTCGTAGCCTTAGCGTACCCGATCTTCCCCACGACTCCGTACACATAGAACTAGCGTATGAGTCAAGCATCAATGGTGTTCCAAGTTTGGTTGTAATTACACTCGATCCATCAGCCGTGAAAGCTGGAATAGGCACGTTAAGTACTAAGCATTTTATGATTGCTTATTAGAACAGGTTGTCTGATTATTTGCGAGTAAAATAAGCTGTCTAGAAAAAAGCAGCTTAAGAACTGCTTATTTCAGAATGGAATAAACACATAATTATGTTCAAAAACCAATCCCAAATACTCACTAGAGTAGTATCTTTTAACATTATTGAACGGTGATAGAATCGAAAATCATGTATTTGCAGTGTTTTGTGAAATTGGATCTCGCAAAGTAACTTAGTCACTGGATTATAAAAATTCCTTTTAGGTTCTTCTACTTTGACTTGCAATTGCTAAAGATAGAAAAGCCTTTTAGAGATGTGAATGTGCTAAAGATGGCTAGGAATGTGAAGTAGGACAGCGGAAGGCTAATTTGTTCACAGCAAACGCTGGTGAACAGGAAAAATTACAGACGCAATGAACCTGTTAATTATTGGACTTCACAAGCAGAGAAGAACAAAGTTTGGATTGAAATTTTAATACTGAATTGAATGCATACAACTATGCTGGAACGTGGTTTAAATAGACCTAAGAATCCTAATTGTAAACTGACTAGAAGTAATGGCTTCCTAATTGCATACTAATCCTGATTAACAAATAAAAGATAAACATAAGAAAAGATTCCTAATAAAAGATAAAAGTTCTGCTGCGACTTGGATTCCTTGTTCCTCAAGTTTAACCTGTTTCCAGATTATCTACTTCATCAGAATGTAATGTATCAGTTCCTCAAGTGAGTTATCTGAAGAGATGTGAATGTAATGTTGTAGGGAATGTGTTTCGAGGAGATTAGAAGATCTGGTAGGGTGTAGGTTATTTTAACTAACATACTTCAGTTGACCATGCCAAAAATGTTCTATTATTGTAGATAGAATATGGGAGCTATATAATCTGCTCTGAACCTTGATTTCTGTTTTACTAAATTCTCAGAATTTGTGTTATTATTAATGGGTATTATAAGACCCATCGAAGATTATTATCCACAATAATGTTTCGAGAATGAGTTCTAAAAACCTTGAAATTGCAAAGACACAAGAGGAGAGTTAGGCATAGGAGATTCTTTTCTTGATCCTCTTTGATTTACTTGTACTTGAGTATCAATTGCCTGTTCTAACATTTGTGATTCGAATTAATACTTTTTATTTATCTTGGCTATTCGTTTACTTATGAGAAACATTTCAAGTACCAACAGTTGTTGACTTGGAGCTGCTCCCTTATCTCATCATATATTCTTTAGGTGTGTACGTGATATGGGATTTGAATTCTAATATACAGTATTTGTACTTTAATATGTAATTTAACGGAGAAATTGGGATGCCAAACAGTAAAAATTGTTCCTGGTTTAGAAACATTCCCTTTTAGTTCTACCCTTGCTTGAGTGTTGCAATTGTTAAATGCACCTAGAGATGTGGCTGTGTACATTTCCATAAATGAATATATGTACATTTCCATAAATGAATATATGTTCACCAAGTCGGTTATATAAAGAAACTTGGTTCCCGTATTAGGAAACCTAACAAAGATCTCCTATAAGCTGGTTATTGTTACTTAAGCATGCAAAAGGAGTTTATCATTCCATATTAAACAATTGAGTTAAGTATGTAATATGCTTGGATCTTTAATTGGTGATTTTGCTCCTTTTTGAAGACTTATTGTTATAGTTAATGGGTTGGGTAAGTCCCACTCTTTTTCTGATTCCTGCATTTGAGATTTAGTATCCATGTTAGAGAAAGATTCTAAAATTGATTTGGGATGGCTTAACATCACAATCTGCATTTATATATTCTTGTTAATTTCTGAATTTCTAGTATGTGGACATAGTGATTCTGGTCTTTGTATTGTTTATCCTCTTAAAATTCAGATATGTTAACTGGTGCACTTAAAACAATATCTGTATTCACGGATATCCTTTTTATCCTCTTTGACCTGCAGAAGCCACTTGTGCCATCTTGGAGATGTGATCAAACTTAAGTTGGTTTAATTTGTGTTGTTTGCAGGGGAAGCAGGCCTGCTATGACCAGACACTTTCTCTTGTCTTTCTTTTTTCTTGGATTAACCGGGTAAGTTTATAATCACCTATCACCATTCAATGAAAAGTAATTAGTAGGCTGGGTTGTTTGGGTAATAATTAAGACCTGTTTGATCTATGATAAAACATTCCATTAAAAGTAATAAACCCATTTGACACATTAACTCCCTTTATTAACCCTTTCCTACTCAAACATTTAAAATTATGGCTCAAATGGATTAAAGTTACTAAACCTAGTTATCATGCAAAAATATAACAAAAAAACTACAGACTTGTAGCATTTGTGCTTGGTTTCAGCTATGCCTCTTTATTTCACTTACTAATTTCTTTGATTGTCCTTGACCTTATATAGGATATTTGGGAACCAACTTTTGTTTCTTGTTGGTCTTGGCTACACAAATCCAACTTATGCTGCAGCCTTTCAACCTGCTATTCCTGTCTTCACATTTATACTCGCTACGATGATGGGGTGCGCCTTTCGACCTTTAGTTCCTGTTTTCATATTTATGCATGCATGCATACATACATACATACATACATACATACATACATAAAAACATGTATGATTATCCATGTATGTGTGTAACTGCATATTTACATGTATGTACAGTTTTCCTTACTTATTACAAGAATATGTTAATATCATTTGACCTGATGTAATTGCAGTGTAGAAACAGTGAATGTGCTCAAGACTGAAGGTCAGGCCAAGGTTGGAGGTGCCCTTGTTTGCATTTCTGGTGCCATTATATTGGTACTATTCAAAGGACCAGCTCTTCTAGGATATGTAGACCATGTACCTATGCAACATAACGAAGCAATTGCTGGGGTTCAACCTGAGGTTCTTGGATGGATGTTCACAAGTTTTGCCACCGTTGGAATTGATAGTTGGCACCTTGGTGTTCTATGCCTATTAGGGAACTGCATTTGCTTTGCGGCGTTTTTAACTATTCAGGTACACAATCGTATATTTGAATACATGAAAAAATATCATTTATATGTGATCTACCTCTTACCAATTACGGATAAATGCGCTATTGCATTTATCATATTCGACGGTGTCAAGAGATGGTCGATATTTGGCAGGTTTTAGAAATGAGTTAGCTAACCATTAGAACAAGATACTGGCCCATCTTGTCGCATCTGTTAACTAGGTTAGAGGCCCAAAACTTTCATATTATAGATAAAGCACCCGCTGCCTTTTATGACCATTTTCACAACATACAAGTACGTATGTCATTACCATTTTGTTGCCTTCTAGAATCTCTTTGAAGTATGTATAAACTTGTTATACCACAAAATAAAATTATCTATAGGTGATTGGGAATTTGGGATATGCTTATTGTTGGTGAATCTTGGATCTGGGTTCTATTTTTACATTCTTGTCTTATTAGACTCTATACTTTTAAATGCTTTGAAGTCTGACTTTTTTGTTTTGAAATCAATGCAGGCTCCAGTGTTGGCCAAGTATCCTGCAAACCTATCCGTTACAGCATATTCGTATCTTTTTGGTGTTCTTTTTATGGTAGCGACAGCAGTGTTGACAAACAATGAGTTGACAAACTGGAGTTTGACACGTTCTGATGTTTGGGCAGTGCTTTATGCTGTAAGCATCTTCTCTTATACCATTGTATTGAATGCAACTTCTGAACTAGAAACATGTCTTTCCTTATTAGCCAAACAATTCTGAGATGATATACTTCTGACATGCTAACTGTGCTAATATAATTGTTAATGGTGCAAAGTCTGATAGTTTGCAGAGGTTGAAAAATTGGCAGGTCAGTCGAGGTGGATAGCGGGTTAAAACAGGTTGGATCGAAAGGGCCCGTTTCGTGGCCAAAAAACTGGGTTTTCATTAAGATAAATAATTAGTTTGTCAATTATGATTACAAAACCTATATTAGTTCATTAATAGTCTCGGTTAATGAATAAAATGATATATAGGAGGTTTTATGCTTTAAAAATACATTTTGGGTGACTCTCTAGTCTCTACACATTTGACCCTTTCCTTACAAGCTAATTTGATTTTTTATCGTTTAATAGCCACCTTTACTATGTTGTGTTGTGCCTATGAAAAGATACGTACTATGCTCTGATTTCATGTTTTCCCCTGAGAAAGTAGCGTGTTCGTGTGTGATTATTGATCCTAACACTCGAGGCATAGACTATATAATATAACTTGATACTTCTTACACCCACAAATGGAAACAACACTCACTTAATTAGATTAATCAGGATATATATTGCAATGACATCAATAAAAGACAGCTAGCTAAATATGGCAATAGGATTATGATAAGGCTTTTGCTAACCATAGCCCTACGGGTGATAACTATTTGGTCTCGAGTGTTTGCATCAATATAACTTGTTCTTACACATTACTTATTGCCTCTCAACCCCTGTCCTCAGGCGAATATATGATTTCTACATCCTTTTGGCTTGTTTCAGGGAACCATCAATTCAGCATTGAACTATGGACTTATGACATGGTCCAACAAGATCCTGGGACCCGCTTTAGTTGCTCTTTACAATCCATTGCAACCTGCTGCAACAGCTTTTTTGTCAAAAATCTTCCTTGGAAACCCAATATATTTGGGCAGGTCAGTCCTTCGGCCTCTACAATAACTACTGGTCCATCTTGTATTTAAATGTACTTGGGTTTTAGTGACAAAAAAACCATGAATTTTGGGAAATCTACAGGTGGAATTTTGGACCCATTTACTTATTAATGTGCTGATTGGGGTTATTTTTATCTTTAACGGGTCAAATGCGGAAAAAGTGTAGTTGAAAAGAAAACATGTCAATGTGTTAGGTAGGTCGAATGGATATAAACCACCTAGTTTTGTAATAATATTTACCAGAAACACACTAATTGTTGATAATAAAATTAGTAAACTATAGACAGGGACACAGGGTGTTTTAGCCACCCGCCCATTTGCCAAGTTCCTATTATCCACCCGTATGTAAAAGATAACCAACGGCTACTATGGCTAAATTGTGGAAAGGGGAAAAAAAAAAAAAAAAAAAAAAAAAATCGCCTCAAGTATTCTTTCACTTGCAAGATGCCCATTTTTTTTCCTCTTGTCTTTTGTGCGCTGTTTGCAAGAAAGATGGTATGTTTAACAAAAGAAAATATAATCGCCTTTAAAATGAGTACGTGTTTTTGCTCATTTAAAAAAAAGAAAATAAAAGAAACTAGATTTTATAAGCGACCGGAAAAGGACCCTTGTTAGTACGGGTGCGCTTTCGGAGTGCCTGCTCAATCCGCTAATGACTTTCAATTCTTGCAAGTGGAGGTGGTAATTTCGACCATTTATGTATGAATGGTTCAAACTGGGTTGGGTTTTATGTCAAGGGTAAAAAAAAAAAAAAAATAATAAAATAAAGAGTACTAATGAAGGCTTGTGTTAATTAGGTAGAATGGGATGAAAGTTGCCCAAAGTCAATTTCTAGAGCATGAACCTCCTAAATTGTTTATTGAAGATTTAGATTATTGGTGCAATAATCTTGTTCTTGTGATCATGACTAAGGGTGTCTTTACTAAATTAAGTGGTTTATAGCAAATGTCTTAATTAGCCTCTTAATTGGGAGACTTGTGGCTTTGGTGAGTCTCCCAATCAAGAGACATTAAGGGTTTAGGCCCACATTTTTTCCCCATTAAGTGGAAGTCATATTATCTATAAATTTATCCAAAAAACTGGCACAAAACGCGTTTGTGCGTCATGATCCACACAGGATGTTAACCATTTGAAATCTAACCAGCTTTGACTCGTTGCCTAACCTGCCCGACCCGTTCATCTTGTCAGCTTTATTTGCATTGCTTGAAAAGACCAGTTTGTGTTATTCCCACATCTGTATTTGACTGTTAACATGTCTTTATAAACAGCATTTTGGGAGGATTGTTGATCATAGCAGGATTGTATTTAGTGACGTGGGCCACTTATCGGGAGAAACGACAGGCAGCTTCAGGTGTTGGTCATTCCCGAGCATCGGACCCACTTATAGTTCAGGTTTTTTCTGGGCCTTCACCATCTGTAGACAAAAGCATTGATTGACTATGATGTGAAACGCCGAAAGGTTCTTGTTTTTGTTCATGTGTAAAATATTTGAAATAGCGACGATATAGGAAAAAAAGGTTTCTCCCCAGCTGGACATGTTTTGCGTGATTTGCAATATTCTAATCATCAATTAGAGGCCAATAGGGTGTTTATCGGGTTGAGATCTGACCCAACCATAACATAAACCCGTTTGGTCCCCAACCAAACCAAAAACCCATAAATTTGAAGTTTTATGACCTCCTTTCATATCTGAACCTGAAAAGGGTTTTAGGAAAGGACTGGACTGGAAAGAAGCGATGAATGTGCGAACCAAATAAGGTCGTTTCAGTCTGGTTATTTTGCTGGTTCGGACAGGTTTTTGCACACCTAGAGGCCAGGAGTTTGAACTGGGAGATTCTGTATTATCTCTGAGTTGCATGTTACACTGAAAAGATTTGATAGACTTGTTTTTGTATTAGTTTATGGACAAATGTTAATATACCTTTATACCCTATTCATTGTTACTCACATTTGGAAACCTAGTTCTGATTATATCATTTAGAGCATCTCCAATGTTAGCTTTAAATGTACTTTTTGCACTAATTTAGTGCAAAAAGGTACAAATAGCTATACAAATTCTTCTCCAATGTTAGCACTAAACTTGTCACTAATTTAGTGTAGTGAATAGTAATGCACCAAATATAGTGCAACACTATTCATGGCACTAAACACTATTCACTTTTTTAAAACTCAATATATTTGTTAAATCTTTGATATTTGTCTAAAAATATAAAAACTAGTTTATATAAATTATATTTTTATAATTGTCTAACAAATACAATTAAAATGAGTCCAATATTGATATATATTTTTTAGACTATTTTCTTTGTTTATTGTGTGTAAATGTAATTTAAACTAGTTGAAAATGTTTAGTGCCAAATTTTAGTTACATACATTGGAGCAACTTTTACTTAGCGCAAGCATATTCCATTAAGATGCTAAATTTGCACTATGTTAGTGCAAAATTTAGTGTTACACATTGGAGATGCTCTTAGAGGTGGTTTCGTAAGATCATCTGGCATATTTTGCTGATTAATTTTCTGACTGCGAGAATATGTGGATCATTTGCAATCGTCATGCTAAATAATTACAATTAGAGATGCTATCGTCTATAGCAAAAGTTGGTTGATGATGCTTCTTACTTTAAACTCCCAACAATTAGCGAAAGAGATTACCCTAATGGTTGTCCGTAATTTTATTAATGGTTCTCAACTTCTCATCAATAGTTCTTGCAATGAATTTTTATTAATGTACTCGATTTTGACTATCATGTTTATAAAGATTTGTTTATTCGGCAAAAGTTCAAAATAAATCTCAAATTTACCATATAGATCCAATGAACCAATAATAGCCATTTATTTAAAAAAAAAAATAAATTTTCACTCTTTTTTTTAAAATTAGATATCTCGCAAACCGTTAATTGTTACGCGATAAAAATCATACCATCGCGACGAGAATTAAATTATCTTTCTATAAATATGCATTACTATATATTTTTAACGTTAATTGTGAAAATCATATATGATTCGATTTTTACAAATTATATATGATTTTTGAAAATCATATATGATTTGTGAAAATCATATATGATTCGATTTTTAAAAATAATCATATATGATTTTTCTGGACGGAATTTTTGAAAAAAAAAATTGTCGAAAATATAGAAAAGTGCATATTAATAGAAAGATAATTTAATTCTCGTCGCGATGGTGTATTTTTTATAGTTTGAAGATTTACCGTTTGCAAGATATGTTGTTTTAAAAAAAAGGTGAAAAAATGGTTTTTATTAACTTTGATTAAAAATGGATGGCTAAAATTGATTTATTGGATCTATGGTAAATATGAGATCTATATTGATCTCAACTCATTCAGTCTTATCATCCACAATGGTGAAGCTTTATATAGGTCCACAATCATTAATTTATATACCTTTTGATGTTATAAATCTATGTTCACTATGCATAAACCTTTTACAACTCTTAAAATGATTCATAATAACACATGCATTAAATTATGAATAGGTTCAAGAATATGAACCTCTTCATGCCGCATATACATGAAACAAATGATCACTATGGTTAAAATGAAAGATAAAGTATTATATAGGTTTTAAACCTTTTAATATAACTATAGTGGATGTCCTAAGTCCATAATCGGTATGATGGGAAACTGATGGAACAATGGAATTGAACGCCCATAGTTGGATCATATGGATTACATGGAAATATTATTATAGCTCACTTACGATTTTAATTAGAAACTTAAATTAAGTCAAAATTAAATACTTAAGGTCCTTAATGCACCTTAACAATTGTGGATGAAAGAATTCTTCTTATAAAACCAACGTTTCTTGAAATTTTGCATAAAAAATACTCCATGTGGCATAAACCTAAAAGAATACCAATTATTGAAAGATAATAATGGAGGCCTATCTTGTCAAAACACATTTAACTTTTTAGCTTTCTTAGTTGTTCGCTAAATTACCCATGTTGGTAGTAACATTTGTAGTATAAATACCACATCAATGTATGCTATCAAAATGTACCAAGATCAACTTTTGTAAGTGATCTTTTCTTCTCTTCTCTAGTTATTTTGAAAGTTTTTTTTCTTTTTTTCCTTTTTAATTACATTGCTATAAAAGCATAAGTAATGCATAAAGCAACAAATGTTAAAGTTACCATGTCATTTTTTCTGTGAACTCCAACCCATCAAAAACCTATATTATTCAAACTTTTGCTTGGTTTATTTCAAGTAAAATAAGCAGATGTTTATAGGCAATTAAAGAGTTTATTTCAAAATAGTTCAATCAATAGTGCCCTTCTTACAATATCTAAAAACTTTTATAAGTCAAATTGATTGAGATCAAAACGTAATTGTTTGGATTATTTACAAAAACTCTGTATAAGTTAAGCAAAACAAGCGGATAAGCTTTTTCATGTTCATGTTACTTGGGAGGGAAAATCTTCAATTCAAATGTATATGACCTAACCGGGGTATGTTGTGACGGAACTCTTTATCTAGCCGCCACTAAGACGTTTATCTACCAAGATTCAAACCTAAAACCTTTTTTTTGTTAAAAACCAGGATGACTAAACACGAGGCCACATTAATGCTGGTTAATTAGAAACATATGCTCCTTTTTTCTTGATAAACATTTAATTATTTGACATTATACATATCATAAAATTATCACATCTTTTGGTTCAAGAGTTAGTATGTTTTACAGCTTAGAATTCAAAATAAGCATCAACCCCACTAACATAAATCCTTACCATATTAGTGACTTTTGCTAGTTTTCATTGCAACCTTTTTTTTCTCTCTATCTCTCTTTTGATTTTTCTTTTAATATACTTTCTTAAAATACATTTATAATTTAAATAAATACATTATTATTTTTGAGAGAACATAAAACTGTTCTTACTCATCTTCCTTCAATATCAAATCCGTAATCAAACCTATTTCCTAAGGGTATTGATATTTTGATGAATGCTTTTGATACATCAACGACAACCATAGTGTAAGTTTACGTTTATGCCCTCACTTACTAACCTATTTTTCTCTCTCTCCAACACTCTCGTCTCACTATTCCGGCTATTTTTTTTGCCACTATGAACATCACGTGAGACTTTGCAATCAAATAACATGCATGTTTTTTTTTTTTTTTTGTTTTTTTTTTTTTGTTTTTTTTTTTGTTTTTGTTTTTTGTTTTTTGTGCAGGTGCAATTTTATTTAAGAACATTCATGCTCAAAATCCATAATATGAACGCTTTAAGTCAACAAGAAGTAGATGTAATCGCTACTTCAGTTATTACAGATGAAAAGTTCAATACGGAACAAGATTTTTCTAAAGAAAAAATCTCTTGATCTCAACCATCCAGTTTTTTAAAATCTAACAGTGCAGTTTTATTGTCATTTTAATATAACTAACTACGGAGGGGCATGTTTGTAATATTACTAAGTACTAACACGGGGTCGGTTACAACCCTCATTTAGTCATTTCATTTCATTTCCTAATCTCACACACACTCTCTCATCTTCTCTCACCAACAAAGATTTTCGGCGAATGTTGTGATTGTTTCGTCAGAGAAGTGAGGAAGAAAGCGGCGCCCCAAAACTGGCGAGTTAGGCTTTTGGTGATTTCTGATAAGTCCTCTTTAACACCTTTGCCTTCTTTACGTCATCGTCTTCGTCGTTGTTAAGTTGGAGAGTGTTGGCGATGGAACGTGTGAACCATGACATTTTCTGTTATTAGAAGCTTGTTGAGATTCAGATTAGTTGTGGTTGTTGTTGATCGAAGAATATATATATATATATATATATATATATATATATATATATATATATATATATATATATATATATATATATATATATATATATATATATATATATATATATATATATATACTAGATTTCGAAGCCCGCCCAATGGGCGGGCATGACTTATAATTTATTGTTTGTTATTAATTGTTAATTTAAAAGCTATATTTATAATTGTTTGTAAAAAGCTTAAAAATTATTTTGTTTTGATTTAATTGTGTTTTAAAATTTTGTTTTGTTAATATTTATAAAAAATGTTATTTGTGGTGTGTATGTAAATTATAGAAACGTAATGATATAATTTTAGTTAGTGTATGTTTGTATTTTGTTTATTTATAATTGTTTTATAAAAAGTTAAAACTTTATTTATAATTGTTTGTAAAAAACTTAAAAATTATTTTCTTTTGATTTAATTGTGTTTTAAAAATTTATTTGTGGTGTGTATGTAAATTATAGAAACGTAATGAAATAATTATAGTTAGTGTATGTTTGTATTTTGTTTATTTATAATTGTTTTAAAAAAGCTTAAAAATTGTTTTGTTTTGATTTAATTGTTTTTTAAAATTTTGTTTATTTAATATTTATAAAAATTGTTATTTGTGGTGTGTATTTAAATTTTAGAAATGTAATAAATAATTATAGTTAATGTATCTTTGTATTTTGTTTTATATGTAATTTTTTAGCAGTATAATTATTTGTTTGTTATTCATTGTTAATTTAAAAGCTTATTGACTACAATTTTGTACTAAAAATGTGGTTCCCTGATTATTTTTGTGGGTCCTAATTCTTTTTTATGGGTTCCTGAATTATTGTTAGTGTATTTTTAATGAAGGATTGTAGCTAATATATTCCATACTTATAATTGTTTTAAAAAAACTTAAAAATTATTTTGTTTTTATTTAATTGTTTTTTTATATTTTGTTTTCTTAATATTTATAAAAAATGTTATTTGTGGTGTGTATGTAAATTATAGAAACGTAATGATATAATTATAGTTAGTGTATGTTTGTATTTTGTTGTATATGTAAATTTTTAGCATGTAACATAAGCGTTTTATTTTAGTTATGTTGAATAACATTTAAAATATAAAGAAGTTATAATTTATCATGTAAAAGTATTTTGTATGTTGTTTAAAAACGTATTGTTCGGAGACTTAAAAGGATATATTGAGATACGAATGACAAATACCTGTCGTTACAAAATACGACATGTAAAAGTATAACATAAACACATTCTTATAAAATTGACTTTTGCGGTATTTTACTAATGAGTAGATGGAATTTTATTAAATTTGTATGTTACCTATCATTTGGTAAGTTTTAAAATACCTCTCAATTTGAAAAGTTGTATTTGTTTTGTGTGTGTATGTTTTTAAATAAGTCTACATAATACACAAAAGAAAATATATTACTGCTATCAATGCATATCATCATTGCTGCTAGAAGAAGTTGATATTAGTTTTACATAGATTAGGGTATGATTTTTTGTTATATATTGACTTTTGGGTTCATTGGTATGTTTAGTCTTTCCAAGTCACCTCCTCTTTCTTCTCGAATACGCCATCAAACACCGGTTAGTTTGGGTTGATTTCTATCATATGTGTTCGTCGTTTTTTTTTTTTCTTTTCGTTGTTTTTTATTTTGTAGTTTTACTTGATCTATCAATCGTTGTATGATTATAGCATTGTTAGAAGGAACAATAAGATGATTTTTAATATGCGATATATATTCCGATCTTGAATGCATGCGTGGTTTAGCAGAAAATTTAAAGGTGTTTGTTATCATATTCGTTGTTAGTCATCAAGAAACATTGTTTTTTGGTAATAATAGTGATTATCAATTGTTGATTTATGATATTTGGTTTAAAGAAGATGTATGTTGTAATTTGTAATATGACTGTTGATTTTTTTTTTAGATTATGAGTTGTTTTTAACAACTTTGTTATTTTAGTATATGATTTTAGTTGAGGGTTTAGTTGTTTTTAATGAAGATCAGTTAGTTGCGAGATTTAATTTGTTATTAGTAACATCAGATGATTAAACATGTTGTATTAGTTAATGATTATGTTAATGATGGTAGATGTTTGATATGGTTAAAATCCAGTAAAAGTGAACGGTTATTGGTTGTTAGGTTTAGGTGATTAGTAGTTGTGTTTGTATGTTTGTAATATAAATTATTACGTAATATATTATTTTGAATTACAGGGAGATGTTTGTTAATAACATTGTTGTATATGAAGGAAAATTGAAGCATGATTGTATTATAACATTGTAGTTTTTGAAAATTTGAGTTTTTGTTCTAATAGACGTTTGTTTTCTGATTAAATAGAATGACGACTCAATTTATCGTTCCGGCAAACACACGTAACTTTAGAACACTACAGGTAATTTTTAGCCGTTGTTACTTATAGTATATATATGTTACTAAATTTTGCAATATGGATATAAAGAAAGTTGAAATTAATTGACGTAGTGTGTTCTTGAATGCAGATTTTACCAAGTGTCTTTACGTATGAGATGTACACAGGCAGTCGATGGCTGTATTTAATTCACAACAAATGTACAATGCACAAAGTGTTTATTAAGAAAGTTCCTGGTAACCTTTATGCACTGTTTTCGGACGAATGGAAGCAGTTTGTTGATGAGAGTCGTTACCGGAACGTGGCAATGCTACATTTCATACGTCAAGGAGAAGACATGTATTATGTAACTGCGTATGATAATGCAGGTGCTGAAGTTGGTGGATATAAGAATGCTGATGTTGGAACTCGTAAAAGACGGTGTTTTGGTATGTTGGGAAGGCTTGACCAGTCAGATGTAAGTTATTTTGCCTTAATTTATTGACGGTCATAGTTTAATTGATATTGTATATGCTATGTTTATCACATATTTACTTTGTTATGCAGCTGATTCCTCAGCAATTTATGCCTCAAATTAAGAGAGTAAGAGTTATGGTGAGTGGTCGGTTGGCTGCGACCGTCACACAGAATCGCATTGCTCTTTCTGGTAACACACACAGATATGTTTTTAGTGGAGTTGGATGGGATTTGTTGGTTAATTTTAGAAGGATTGAAGGTTGGATCACGTATGGTGTTCACTGAGATTGGAGAAGGAACGGTGTCTATGATTTCATTTGCTGACGATGGTTTAGGAATGCGTTTGGAGAACATCCCACGTGTGATTTTGAATGACGAAAAACCATTTAAAAAAAGCTGCATTGACAAAGGTATGTTTTTAGATTGTAATTCTCAATAACATGTGTTTTGATGTTATTTTGAGATTGATAATAATATAGTTGCATCTTTTAATATCATTGGAATGTACAAAATGTAGATCCTCGTATGAAACATAAATGTGACTGGTTTAATCACTCTGATCATGATGATGAAGTTGATTGCTTTTATCAAGATGTTGTGGCTTACGTAACTGGCAGAGGTCGGCTGGTAAGTGTTTGTTATATTTATTGCGAAAATGTTTTACGTTTGCAACATACAGTTTTGTGTTACTTTTTGGATTGTGCATTTTCTTATGTTTTGTATTCCAAAATAATTTGTTGAATGCAGACTATACCATGGGAGTTTGCTGGGCCTTATGAAATGTATAAGTACCACAATGCAGTTTTGATTCACGATGATGAAACTT
Source organism: Chrysanthemum seticuspe (assembly GCA_019973895.1). Taxonomy (NCBI): domain Eukaryota; kingdom Viridiplantae; phylum Streptophyta; class Magnoliopsida; order Asterales; family Asteraceae; genus Chrysanthemum; species Chrysanthemum seticuspe. The sequence continues at coordinate 216,118,825 of BPTQ01000006.1, forward strand.
TCTATGTGAATGTCGATTGGGAAAAACATAAAGATAGGCCTGACAGTAAAAATCATGTGACTATCAAGACTAATTGGAAGGATGTTGAGAAGAGGTGCGAGTGGGACAAAGACAAAACTGTGAGGTTCAAATTGATTAGGATGGTAAAGGATGAAAAGCAAACTGTGAATGTACGTATGCCGGTGATGATTCCATTGTTTCATATGTGTTAGAAGAAGATGGTTTGGATGGTATAATATATTTTGGTACCGTATCAGACGAAACCTTTAGTATGTTGGATTTGAACATATTTTATGTTTTTGTTTATTTGCTGGTGTATGTTTAATTTCTGTTTGGTTTTGTATGGCATGATAGTTTTGTTGAACAACGCTACCTGATATGGTGGTTATAAGTTAACCTGTGTTATGTATGTCGTATTAAACTTTAAAGTATTGTTTTAAATTGCCACAGACATCAGTTTTATGTATTTGGATGTTCTGTATCTGAAGTTATTTGTCTGTGTTGGCAGGATTGAAATTGTTATAGATGCTGAAGCATGTATTGGTAACTTCACAACTGAGACACTGAAACATGAGTATATTGCATATTGAGATTTAGAGATTAATATATTAACATTGAGTAGTGAATGGATTGAAGTGAATGCAGGTTTTTCAGTTGGTGTGGCAAATATTTGTTTGACCCTATCATTACATTTGTTTAAATAATGAAGGTGTTTAGTTTGTATAATGAAAATTATTAGTTTTTGTGTAACTGTAAACCTGTTTTGGAGTTTTCCTTCTTGGTTTTTTTTTTCTTTGTGCAAAGCGTCGTTGAGATGAAAGCGAAATTGAAATTTAACCCTTGTTTATGTAAAGTGATGGATTGTTAGCATGACGTTGTATATAGTTTTGTTTTTGTTAATGAATCGAATGTTTTTTGTGAAGTTTAGATAACGAAAATGTATTAATGTCATATAACGATGAACTTAAATTCTGAACAAAGCTTCTTTGTAGACAACATTAGTAGTTGATTTTGCGTACTTCCCTTCTTCGTCACAGCATAAAATCTTCAATCCTTTTCTGCTTTTGACCCTTGAAACTGCTACGTACAGTTGTCCGTGTGAAAAAACTGGCCGTTGTAGAAACAATCCAACTTGTGTTAAAGTTTGTCCTTGACTTTTGTTTATGGTCATTGCAAAACACAATGCAACCGGAAATTGTCTACGATTGAATTTAAACGGGATTTTATTATCAGAAGGACTTAACACCATCCTTGGGATTGCACAAATTGTACCCACATTACCACCTGATATAATTTTGGCTTCTATTATGTTTACTCCCATCCTCAGCACTTGAAGCCTTGTTCCGTTGCATAATCCCGCCATTTGATCTATGTTTCTCATACACATAACTGGAGCTCCTATTTTAAATGTTATGGAATGGTGTGGAAGGCCAGGAATGCGAATGCTATTTAGGAACTCAGTTGTGTAAAGTGATTCGTTAAAGTTCGCATCTATATCGATAATACCAACTGAGTCGTAGCTGTTGTACGTGTTAGATTCTCCTGGTAGTTTTTGTAGCATTCGATCGTTGATCATATCCACAAGCTCATGAGTCGGTGCGAGGATTGCTTTTTCTTGGAAGAATTTTGGTCTGTAGAGGTTTTGGACCAAATCTGGGTATGTTTCTTCGATGATTTTTGCGATATGGTCGTCTGAATCTGGTATCAACATATCATCCGGGAATTCAACCGTCGCTTCTCCGTCGTTCTTTCCACCGACTGTACCGTTTCCTATGCTTAATATCCAATCCGCAAAGTCTTGTATTTCTTTTCTCTCAGAGTTAGTTGATCCTGTTCCAAGCCTGATGTTTATAGTTAGCCGCATGACTTTGCAATGTTGCCACAGATATGAAGCGTTGATCGAAGCATGAACGACATCATATCTGCTGCCGTTTGTAACGGCTGGCAATATTTGTCGGAAGTCTCCGCCAAAGAGAACCACTTTACCTCCAAATACTTGTTCGGATTGTTCGAATGTGGATGTCCGACATATGTCTCTTAGCGTCCTATCGAATGCCTCATAACAGTGTCTGTGTGTCATAGGAGCCTCATCCCATATTATCAGTTTACACATTCTTAGCAATTCGGCTAGGTCACTGTCCGCTGGAATATGACATACTGAATCTTCCACAACGTTTATAGGGATTGCGAATCGAGAATGTGCGATCCTTCCGCCTTCTAACAAAAGTGATGCGATGCCACTTGATGCTACGTTAATGACTATTTCGCCTTTTGATCTTAATGCGGCGGATAATGTTTTGTATAGGTATGTTTTACCGGTCCCACCATATCCGTATACAAAGTACATTCCTCCTTTTTCATTGTTAACAGCGTCCATTACTGTTCGGTATATGTCTTTTTGTTCGTGTGTTAATGTCTTGAAAAGCGTTTCGTGCTGTATTCTCAATTCGTCTTTGTTGTATTTAAGCTCATCATACACCAATCTGTTGTAGTTGCCCATTGTTAACATCTCGTTAGGGTATGGCATGTTTGGTATATTTTTTAAGCTTTTGTTGTTACAAAGTAGCATGTGCTCAATATATGTTAGACATATATTCTTCCTCTCAATGTCTGTAAGCTCCAAGTCTGCAAATGGAAACAAATGGATAGGTTATGTAAATTTTTTTATAATTTTTATTTTTGTATTAAATGTATTTCTGCATGTTACACAGTATATCAAGTTGCATTGAACTTAGAAGATAGGCAATCATTTCACCTATTTTTTTCTCCACATTATATTTACTTATAATTAAGACATTGTTTTGTTTTATTTTTCTCATAAATTATTAATCTCCCACCTAACTTCTTCCTCCACCGATTCTCCGCCTATCAATCTAAGGTATTTTGCGTATTTTTTTTTCGTAAGCTGTTAGTGTAAATTATTTTTCTGGGTTTATAGACTTGTACTGTTGTTGGTTTATAACTATGTTTTAATGTCGCCATTGAGTTGTTGTTTTATTTTTCCGGTTTGAATAGTGGTTGTTAGTTAATATTTTTTTGAAAAAAAAAAAATAATAAGTGGGGTATTATGTTTACAAATTGTTTGTTATTTGATTTTTATGTTTGATTGTTGTTTGGTTTTATATTTAAAAAACGCCTAACTTTTGTAATGATTAAAACTGTAGATGTGTTTGCTGTTGATGTTTATGTTTTGGTTTTATTGGGTGGAAAGTGTTTTATATAATAATGTATTGAATACAAATTGGTTGTTTTGTTTTGATGTTGTTCTATGTGGTTTGTGTTTGTAATTTAATTGTTGTTTGTTGAAGTATTGTTTTATTTGCATCTGGTTTGTTATTTGGAAGTTTGAGGTTGTGTAGCTTTGTGTTTGTCACTTGTTTTCTGTACATGATGTGATCATTGTTGGTTAAACATACTTTAGAAGCTTAAATAGTTTGTTGTTCTACATGTTTAATTTTTAGTTTGACTTGTTATTTGACTTTTTTTTTGGTTTTTTTATGTAATATGGTATATGAATTGGAATAGTCATTTTGGTTTTATACTTTTGACAGAGTTGTCGTTAGGTAATTACGTTTATGAGGTATATGTTGTTGTCTTTAGATAATCATAATGGTGACAACACACATTTTAATAAGTTATATGTTAAATGCTGTGTATAAAGTTGACGTTAAAAATGGTGTTAAATTGAAGATACGTTTTTTTTTTTTAATTTGATTGTTTATGATTATTTGTAAATATTTAGTTCTCGTAAACTCATATTTACGTCTTGTAATTTTGTTTGTATTGCGTTTTGTTATGTTGGTTTAACTTGTATTCTTTCAAATTGATAGGGAAATGGCTATTGAGTTTGTTACAATGCTGGATGTTTTTACTTTTCCTGATTGTCAGGTATTCATTGGTTTATTATGGTATGCTCTTTTATGTTTATTAATTTGATTAATATACGCTATTTTTTTTTGTAGGTCCTTCCGTTTGTTTATAATTTGGAGGCTTATAATGGTAGTGACCACGTTTATATTGTCAGCTCGGATGGTTATCGTTTCAGAGTGATGTTGAAGAAACCACGTTATGGACAATGGTACCTGTGTGGGGAAAGATGGAGGGAGTATTGCAACCGATACCTTGATGAGGAGGTTCAAGTTTTACACTTTGTGGAGGAAGGAAACGATTGCTTTTACGTGACTGGCTACTATAGCAACGGCAAAGAAGCTTATGGTTATGAAGGGCCGTTTGCTTCGTTTAATAGGTTTAAGATGACTGTGATGCCGTATCCAGACGTGCTTCAGGTTGTGTAGTTTAATGCTATTTGTTTGTTTTTAATTTTTTAAAACATAATATTTTTGTATGTTGTTATGTGTTAAAATTGTAGGATTTAGATTAACGTTTGTTTTGTTGGTGATTCTAGAGAAAAGTGTAATTAGAGAGAAAAGTGAGAAAAAAAGTTACAGGGTAGATTTTGAAACATCTCAAACTTCGGGATAGATTGCGAACACAACTGAAAAAAGGAACAACATTTACAGATCCAACACAAACACACACAGCCACTGCACTCACCATCTACATCATCACTCACCAGTTTCCTCCCGCTCACCATCTACATCCCCACCACAACCACCGCACCGCCGCCAATCACCACCGCACCACAACAACATCAACAATCATTATCTCTACCTACATCGCACACCAGACCATCAGTCGTACATCCGTGTTACATCAGAAGTAAGTTGAAATCGAACCACATATATCAGTTAACTGTAAGTTTCAATTACATATTTTTACAATTTTTATGTTATTTTATGCATCATTGTGAAAATTATTAAATAATTAGTGTTATTGTGGAATTGAATGATATTTAATGAATCTGTATGTATAAAATTACATTTTACTCATCTGTGTAAATAATATGTTATAGCATTTATTTGTGTTAATAAGTGCATATGTATAAACATTATGTAAACAAGTGTAGATGATTAGATTATAATGAATTTAATTTACAGCATATGTTTTTGTTAGATTAGAGCATCGTGAGATAAATTAATGCATCCATTGTGTATTATTAGAGCATCACGTGAAATGTTTCATCATTTGTTTGTTGGATTAATGCATCAGCGGTTAATGTTATGCAATAGTTGTTAGAGTGATTAGAGCATCTATACAAAATTAAGGCATCTAGAGTGTGTGATTAGTGCATCAAGTGACGATTTTAAGGCATCAATGAGTATGATTAGTCCATTGTCATACACATTAGGGCATCAATGATTACGATTAGTGCATCGTTGAACATATTAAGGCATCAATATGTATGTTTAGTGCATCCATTTACATCGTTGGACATATTAATTTGTTTATAATCTTGTACATATCCTCATTCATAAATTGCATCTTATTAGCTGGCATGTGTTCATTAACATCTTCCTCGCTAACTTTGGTGATTGGCCTTTGAACAGGACGACTCCAAAGTTTTAGTTAAAGGAAATCCATGCTCATACAAAACAGTTTGGTACAACCAAAAAGATGCTGTGGGACAGCGGAAGGATGCCCACAACAAACAATAACATCCTTCGCCTGCTCCATGATTTTACGAATCAGTTTCTACTGGGAGGTTATAATGGTAAATGTTGTAACATCAAAGAAACTATCAGTTTGTGGTTTTAGTACTTCCATTGGGTTTTAATAACTTTGATGCCCGACAGAGATGTGAGCATATATGATCACTCATATGAACAATATTTTTCCTTTGTTAGAGTGCACACTCCCCATAATTTGGTCTCTTATGCTTATGTTTTTCGATGAATCAGCAAAGTGAGGTAACAAGTCAAGATTCTCCACTTCCTGAATCTCCGAGTTGCACTGTCTACTCATTCTGCAAGACATTTACTGCAAGACACAAGCACTCATGGTGGATTTTCTGTTCTTCATAGGTATGCAGATAACTATTTGCCTCTACTAGTATCTTTTAGCTATCTCATTTCCCTTTGTTTTTATGTTGTTCATAGGCTTCTTTGCCCTTTGGTCTTTCTTAGTAGAATGCTACTAACTATGATTTTCGTGGCCAGGATATGTCCCAGCAGCCGCCCTGGCAAGAACTAATTGCTAGTGATCTTCATGGCAATGAATGGCATTTTCATCATATATTTCGAGGTTATACTTTTTTTTTACTTGATCTTATTAAAACACGTATATATGCATTGGCCAAAAAATATATGCCCTCTGTATGCGAGACGTGTGGGTTTCATATTAAAGTTAAAACTAGCAATCCGATGCCCTAATGGTCGTTGTGTCATCAAACTTGCATCAATAGCAAAATATACCCTGCGTCTCCTGTTCTTGACTCACCATTACAGTATGCCTTTTTGCATGGCCTATTACATGTCTTTTGAAATCAGATAGGTTAACATAGTTGCAGTGGTTAGCAAATAGTGTTGTATGATTGGTCAATGGTTCTAGTAAGTAGGGTTTTTGGAAACCAACCATTATTCTTAGTCTACTTGTGCTTCAGGTTTAAATTCACAAGCGGTTTCTTGCCTATTTGGTTGTACTCTGACTGGTTTGAATATACATATATATTCCAAGACAACCTCGACGTCACTTGCTTATGACTAGATGGACTATCTTTGTTAGTGCAAAAAATTTGGTTGCTGGTGATGCTTTTTTTTATTTTAAGGTAATTGGTATAAAGAACTATCGAATCTGATGATAAAAGTACCAATATGTAACGTCCAGAGTTTAATAGAATGAATATCCTTGTTTATATTTTCCTATGGGGGTTTAGTTCATCCATTTGAGGTACTTTAGAGCATCCGTTTGTATCATAGTATTTGTTTAACGAGAGGTTGCTGATTTTATCGGTGAATATATTTAAGAAGAAATAAGTAGCTTGGTTTCCTTTGATCCTATAATGTCGAATATGTAGTTACTTGTGAATAGGCTGATTTGGATTTTTTTTTTAATTCAGATGGTTCATATGTGAACTCATAAAATTTAGCTAAAACGTGAATGGGTTGGACATTGCTCTTAGTTTATTTATAATGAATACAACCTCTTATATTGGTTATCCAATCATTTAAACTGTTATTGTAATAATATTGTTTTTTGTAATCATGATTAAGGCACAATTTATATATCCAACCTCTTAAAAATAGACAAAAAAGTGTTTATCCATCACGAACCCGTTTTGACCAACTATTTTACCTACCCATTGTCTATTGGGTACCGAGGATTTTTTACTCTGGTAACTGACCATGCTTGTCAATGTATTTATTAAGTGACTTTCCAAACATGGTTGTAGAAACCTACTGAAGTGGTGAATTTTGATGCTAGCGAACCAGTTGTTACTCTTGGTTTTGGACAAATGAGTCAGGTACATAAGTTCCTTGTATTTTGATAATTAAAAGATGCATAAGTTGGTCGGACTTTTTATTTCTTCTAAAATGCAGGTTATTGCCAACTTCTTGTCCACTCCATTGGCCATGGGGATAGATGGTGAAGCTGGATGGCCGTTTGTGGCCTTTGATCTTGATCCCTCTATCGTAAAGGTTAGCTGAAAAATAAACCTATATTGAATAATGAGTTTAAATCATTTTGTCTTAAATTAGGTATGACAAAGACTATAATAATGATCGTGAAATTGGAGTAGTCATTTAGTAAACTTGGATTCCCAGTCTGATATGGGGACGGATCGCATGAAACTGTCTTGTAGTCTGCTGGTATGTTCATTTTATAAAGAATGGCATATCCGGAGTTACTTTAGTGCATCTGTTTGAGGTACTCTTGTGCATCCATTTGAGGTACTATAGTGCATCCGTTTGAGGCACTTTAGTGCATCCGTTTGTATCATCCGGTAGGTTAGCTTGCTTATGCTTCCTGAACATTTTTCTTAGCTTTCAGTGTTGTTAATTTTTCTAGGAGTTAATTCATTGAAATTTCAGATGTCATCACAAAGAATAAGTATTGTGGTTCATGAGTTTGACGGGGCATTTTTAGGATATCGGGTACAATACAAGGTTACAACAGTGATTGGTCATGTTTTAAGGTTTCTTTACCTTCAAAAGCAACATTTAATTTTATATGTATAAAAGTTGCAAAAAATTATTATAGAGATTTTTATGTGGGCAAGTGTATCAGTAGTTCCTGGGCTCATGGCTGCCATACAATTCTAAATAGTAATTTTGCATGACCTTAGCCTATTGTATCTCATTGCTACTATGTGACCATTAGATATTAGACTGTATACTTGCACGAATGTACACAAATCAAATTGGGCTGGTTGTATTTGTAACATACATTTTTGTCAGTTTTGTTTAAGATACTATTTTTTGGACTTATAAAAAGATTGCTTTCAATTGTAGTGTTTTTGGTAGTTGTTAAAATTTATGCAAGTCAACGGATCTTTTAACTATGTTTTTTATATCCATGTTTTCCGACATGAAAAATACCAAGTTGTCTATGTAATGCAGGTTAAATCAGCAGTTCATTCTAGGACAGCCACACTAAAGGACACTACATCAGAAGCCATACGGGACTGGGTTACCAAATTTGAAGTTACCCATCACATCTTAGGTTCAGTTGCTAGTTCAGGAGCAAAAGGAAAACATGTAAGGCCAAAAGTGTTGGTGATGAGTCAATTGATGTCAGTACTGAAGTTACTGCAGTCGTCAATCAAGTACTGGAGGAAAGTTAATGGCTTTATTAATGATATGCGGTTTGACATATCTTATGGTCACTCACGCGAGTCCTGTTCATTCTATAGAGAATAGCATATCATGAGGCACTTTAGTGCATCCATTTGAGGTAATCTAGTGCATCCGTTTGAGCTACTGGAGGAACGAAGCAAGCGTGCAGATGTTGAGCGACATAATGCATTGTTGCATAACCAGGTTGACATGTTAATGAACATGCTTCAGGAACATGAGAGCATGGACGCCGAGGAAGGCCCACAAGATCATTCAAACTAAATCCATTTATTTATTTATTTTGATCATCGTCAGCATGTAGAACGTTAGAAAGTTATAGATCATCTACTATGTTTTGCTAGTATGGCAAGATAGTGTGCATCTTTGGCATTAAAGTTTGTTTGAATTAAAAAATAGACATAAACATGCCACCACCAAATGTATTAATTAGCATGTATAATTGTTTTTAGCATAATGATTTTTATTGGGATTGTTTGCGTTATAACATCCTTCCTTTAGTATATCATCAAAAGGCCCCAGAAAGTTACATTTCATGCTTGTGATACTGTGTAACCATGTTATTTGAATTTGAGTATGTATTAAAGAAAACAAATATGTCTAGTTCAGCAATCAGCATATGAACACCTAAGAAATATATGGATATGGTTATATTGGATCCATATCCATACCTAATTTCTTTACATTTTGTGTGATTGATCAGCAAGATATGGTTGAAAACTATGACCTCAAATATGCAAAAAAAAAAGGGGAAATAAAAGGAAAGAAAGAAAGAAAAAAAACCGCAACCAATGATCAGTTGATCCTCTTTGACATACCACTCGAAGTCGTCTATCTCCTATCAGCATTATTTTCTATATATGCACTTGAAAAAAAAACATACATTGTAGTGCGTTTACAACAGTAGTTATAAACCTTTTAATACATATGATTGGCAAAGTTCTACAATATAAACTCAAAACAATATCCTTGCAGCAGAGACTTGTGTAGGCGTCGACGTATTAGCATTATAGCAGCAAGTTCCGATTTCAGTATACTTTTTTTACTTTCACTAATTTTGCCACTTGACTTTTATACATTGTCAGTTGACGTCACTAGTCTTCCCCTTTGATCACTATACCCATGTTTCATCATACAGTCCAGTAAGTGACATTCACATGGTAATAATAAAACCTTTATTGGTGTATCTGCATATGGGTGTTTGTTAGAGATAGACATAGATACCTGCACCGTGTGAATGTTTCATACCATAGATTGAGTAGCACTACACAGGCGAATTTTTTCAAATTTAGCTTCCAATTTATTAACATCACTTCCATACTCACCTAACTTCACAACCACTTTAGCCTTCACATCATTCGTCAAACTCCTTGCCTCAAGTTCCATCTTACGTATCTATAGCAACAAGCAACAATCTAATAAACGACCCACATAACCAATAATCACGACAAAGAAAATCATAAAGTAGCAAAGATTTACGCATTACCAAACCCTTAGCCTCATCAATCTCTCCTGCTATTTCACAAACTCTAACTTTCTTCTCATCTAAATACAATAAAACATTCATTATTTACTACCAAAATCAAAAAACAAACTTCTCAACTCTTGATCATATAAAGTTAAAGGCAGAACTAGGGGCAATAAAATTGTGATTTAATTTTGTAAGAACTCACAATCTTTTTAAATGCACCCGCCATTTTTAGTTGATAAGAGACACTTTTGCTATTGGTATATACCTTAAGTTACTATGATGACAAAATCAGTGCATCACAGTTATGAAATATCATTTAGGCATTTTATCAAACACCTTGTGTGCAGTTTTTGTAAAGATGTTTCAAAATCTTCTTTTCTTAATTTGCTTCAAATAACTAATCTATACAGTGCATCATGTCACAAAATCTTAAAATCGATTCATCGATGAAAAAACATGCTGATTACCGAATCAAAACTCATAAAACAAAAGCATAACTCATAAAAAATGATAATCAGTACATATAAACTTTAATAGACACGTATATCATCTTTATATTTAATCTTAGATAACAAAACTAACAAAAATAGAATCGAAATAAGTCAAGAAACTTACTTTATTCGACGATTTGAGAAGTAGAACGATAGGATTTAGTCATTGTGATAACTTAACGTGTTTATTATGTTGATCGGAAGAATATGTGAATAACCTGGAAAAAATGAGAGAAAAAGAAATGGAACGTGGAATCAGAGAAAAAAGAAAAGAAGAAATGAAAAAAGAATATAAATTATATATGATGAATCCGGGAATTTGTAAAAAGTTACGAAACAAACCTTATAAAATAAAAGAAGTTATAATAAGGCCCCTTGAGTTGGGAAAAAAAGGAGGGGGAGGAGGAGGGTGTGATTTGTACACTTTTCTCACTTTTCTCGAGATGGACTTTTTAAATGATCCAATCCCTATATATATATATATATATATATATATATATATATATATATATATAGAGTATGGTTATTGTGAAAAGTCGCTAATGGTAAAAAGTATAGGAAGTAATTCTAGCCATAGGATTATGAGATTAAATTGGTGCATTAATGATATTAATTTAAGGTATTAATGACACATTTGACACATAACTCTATATGTTGACACACTTGCACAAAACTTATTGTAATTGACACATAATTGACGTATTATTGACACACATACGATTTTTTTCAATAAATATGTTGACACACTTGCACATAATTTCTTCTAATTGACACACAATTGTCACATTTTCAATGCAATATTAATTGACACACAATTGTCACATTGTCACTAACCGTTTAAGCCCGCCCAAGGGCGGGCACGACTTGTGATTTATTGCTTGTTTATTTCAGAGTGTAATTTAGTCATTTGGCTTTTTTAATTGTGATATGGTTTTTATTATTGCAGTGTTAAATTTTTTGTACATGAACATTATATCCTAAATAAAACTATACGTAAACAATTTTGCACATGTTTGTATTTTTATAATCTTTTCATATAGTAGGTTTTTTTTTTTTTTTTTTTTTTTTTTTTTTTTTTTTTTTTTTTTGTAAATAAGCGTTTTTTATATTTTTAAAATATGTATTGTTTTTTTTGTTTGTAAAATATGTTTGGTTATTAGGCCCAATACTGGTTAGGGTTTTTTTGGGTTTAAATTGAATTTCTTAATATAATTTTCGTATCGTATTTTTGTTTTAAAATAGGTTAGGTTAAAAGGCCCAAGCCCGGTTTTTGTTTATAGGGTTTTTGATATTATTTGTTACAAATATTAACAATTGTTACTTTGTGTCGTATTTTTGTATAACTTTTAGGTATGGATGATAAATCTTCATCAAACGAAATTGTTTTCAAAGATAGTGAAAGTAAAGAACCAAATAATGAAGGCATTTTTTTGTGTATGTTTTTTAATATTATCGTTTTGTTTTTAAGTAATTAGTCATTTTAATGTCATTTGCAGGTGTAAATGATGTTGGAACGCTTGTTGATTGGTTAAAGTCTTATTTTGGCAATCGGCTAATCAGCGTTCGTGACATGAAAAATCTTTTATCAAAATTGGTTAAAGTAACAACATTAGTTGACCAGATGCAGGCTTCGGGGCATGATATTGATGATGACTATATGATTGATTTAGATTTTTTTACGGATGATTAATGTTATGTTTTTTTTAAATAATTATTTTTCAGTTTTGTATTAAGATATTTTAATATCAATTTATAACATTTTTTTAATGAATTATTGTTATATTTTTGGTTTATAGTTTTTTATTGTTTAAGTAATATGGTAGTGTTTTTATATTTAGTTATTATTATATTGTGTACACCTAATTTGTATTAAGATATTATTATATTTGTACTCCTGATAAGCATTACTCTAAACTATTGAACTTCCTAGGATCACGAAGTGCAAAACAACTCTATGAATCCAGTTGTTCTTTTCGCCAATATACAATGTTAGTTTCTTTACCAAGATTGATTTTGATTAGTCTGCATTAGTCTAATTAAAGTTGAAATTTGTTTATTATTAAGTTTCCTTTTTTTTTTTGATGTTAAAAACGAACTTTTTAAACTGCATGTTTTGATTTAATATTATGTATGTGTTTCTTGGTATATGTTGTTTGATGTATATGTTTTGTTTGTTATTGCATGGTTTATTGTTGCTAATTTGTAAAACCCCCAATTATTGTGTGTTATTTACTGCAAAACAACTCCACGAATCCAGTTGTTATTTTTGTGAATATACAATGTTAGTTTCTTTACCAAGATTGATTTTGATTAGTATGCATTAGTTTAATTAAAGCTTAAATTTGTTTTTTATTATGTTTCCTTTTTTTTGGTGTTAATTATTGCATGGTTTATTGTTGTTAATTTGTAAAACCCCCAATTATTGTGCCTTATTTGTGTTGGATTATTGAAATCAGAGTATTAGTGTGAAAGTATTTTACGTGTTTGTAGTTTATATATACTTTTTATTCTGTGTTCCCCTACGTTTTTTGTAGTGTGTTTGATCTATTTATTATGTATTTAATATCAAATTTAAGTTTTAACTACATTTGTTAAATAGCATATGATGAAGCGCATGAACGACGTTTTATTCTTTAGCTTGTGTTATTGTGTGTTTTTTGTTACGTAAGTTTATTTATGTTATTTTTATGAAGTTTTTTATTGCGTTTGTGTCTGGTGGTTGTGTTTATGTACATATTATGGTTTTCGGTTGTTTTGTTAAACATACAAATGTTTTTTAAATAGAGTTTGCAGCTGTTGTTGTGAATGGTATAAAAGTTATTATGAATTGTGTACTAACTGTAATTGATAGTACTATTTATATTCATGTGAATAATTTTATGTTTGTTAAACATTACATATGTCGTTTTTAGTTATATTTAAAAATGGTTATGAGAATGGTATCAAAGTCCCACTAAAGTTGTTTGAGCTAATCGAAGTTTGTGAATAACGTTTATGATTTTAAGATTCGTGATGTTGATGGTGATTTGGGCATGATATATGCTGAACAATGTAGTTGAGTTTGGTTTTTGTGTTCATGTAGTATGAATAATAATATATTTGTTATACGTTACAGATGTCGTTTTTAGTTACATTTAAAAATGGTGATGAAAATGGTATCAAAGTGCCACTAAAGTTGTTTGAGCTAACTGATCGTAGAAGCTGCGAATGGTTGTTTGCAAAGTTTGTGAATAATAATTATGATTTTAAGATTCGTTATGTGGATGGTGTTTTTGGCATGATATATGGTGATCAATGGGGAAAATATGTTGAAGAAAATAAGATTAAGCATGGTTGGAGTGTTTTATTCGATGTAAGAAATGCTCAGTATGTTCTATTGAGTCATTTTGACGAGCATGGTAATAATGGTTATGGTTTTCTTAACATAGAAGGTGGTCATAAATTGGGTAGTTGTGTTACAAAGAGTACAGAAATGAGTTTGTCCAGATAGGTACATTATGTATTTGGTTTAGTTTTGTTGAATGGTTGTTATATTTTGTTTTTGCAATTCTTGTTAATCTAAATATATAATCTACTGGTTTTTTGTTTGCAGTCGGTGCCAAAAAGTTTGTTTAAAGAGTATGTCCTTAAGAATAAGACTTTGTATAGTGTTAGGACGTGTGATGGTTGGATGTGGGTTTTGTTGGAATTTGATGGTGATGAAGCATGTGGTTTTTTTGAGTTTCAATGGGAACAGTTCTGCAAAAAACAGTTCTGTAATATTAAGAGAACATGTATGTAATACGTATTGTTTGAATCGGATCATAGGTATGTCGAGCACAAGAGAACCGAATCACATATATATAAATGTTATCATGCCTAATAAATTCGAAAACCTAATTGGAATGGAAGCCTAAGTGTAATTAATGGTCTAAACATGTGATTATAGTGGTTTTAATAAACCCTAAAACTGGACAGCATCATATGTCGAATTTGTGTGTGTTATAGATCCAATTTTATAAGTGCAATAATCTGGGTTTTTGTGGGAAAAGCTTATTTTATGTCTTAGTTAAGTTTTCCAAGTGGTTTGGTCGAATTTGGAGTTGTCTAAGTCATATTTTTGAATTTTACAAGATCAAGTGTCAAAGCTGAGAAAACGAGTCTGAAATTAGGTTGGATTCATCTAGGTGTTATCTGATGATACTTGCATGTTTTTGAGTTATTCTTGAGCCTAAATAATAGTACTTTGAAATAGCTTTTTGGAAAAATAAGTCTTGTGTCATTTGCAAACATGGAAGTATGATTTTTATATTTTTGGAGTTAGGGTGTCTGAATCTGAATTGCTGAGTTAAAATTTATAATGTAGTAAATGATTTTTAGTATTTAATCTATGAGGTTCTGGAACTTTTCCTTTGGTGGACATGATGTTTATATATTGTGTGACACCTGTAGCTTTTGGTTTGATGTGTTGAGTAGGGTGAGTGTGTTTGTTGGGGCCATACTTTTGGTGTGTGTAAATCTGGGTGAGTTCTGGACAGGTCTGGACTTATGATTTTCCGTAGGTCTTTTAGCATGGAAATAGAACCCACCAATTTTTGTAGAGTCTCTTAACTCATATGGGAACCCCTGGGATTTTGCTTAATTTCATTTGAGCTAAGTAAGTATTTTATAAAAATCGCTAAAGTCTGGTCCGAATATGAGTTTAAGAAACTGAAAGATAAAATATGATATCAATAGGTAACACACTTACAAATGCATAAGAAGCTTATAAAATGAGAATATACTATTACTCTAAGAATGTTAATGCGATGAATCCGTTATAACTTTAATGATGCTAATAAGTATTAAATAAATCATAATACGTGTAGATTCGTTGAAGGAGACGCGACGTTACATCTTCGTGTTCCTACATTCGTTTGCTTTCCTCTCATTTGCTTTAAGGTACATATATTCTGACCTTTTCAGTAAAGGTTCCTTATGACGTTATCTTTTCGTTAGCTTTTCTATTTCAGTTATTAGGATTCCCTATGCCATTGCTATGATTCCCTTCTGTTTATGTGAATCTCTGTTTGTCTGAACTTCTGTTTGTTGAACCTTGCTATGTTTGAGTATGAACTTCTGATTATGAACATCTGATTATGAACATTTGATTATGAACCTCTGATTATGAACATATGATATGTGACTGTGATATGAACCTGTGATTTCTGAACATTTGATATGAACCCTTTCTGATTTGTTCGATCCGTTGTTTATCTGAAACATCTGTTTAGTGAACCATGAAATATCTGATTTTGACTTTATGATATGAAACTTCTGATATATATATATCTGTTGACCTTATGATGAATTATGATCTGTGTCATTTATGACAATCTGTTTGACCTAAGTAAGTTTGATTAACCGAGCCAATATTTCACTAGTCATGGGGATTCCATGTCCGTATCAGTGATGCACCTCTGATATGACTCTAGGGCAGTAGAGTGATGTTCTGCCACGTCCCTGGATGGTGGAGCATATTTTGTATATGTAGGAAGGGGCGTATGGATGCATCTTAGATCTGATCTGTTATCTGATATGATTTGTCTGGTGAATGATGTCGTGTGCAATACGCGTCTTCACAAAATTCTGGGAGCTAGCTACTTCATTTGTTATTGAGGTCTCCCCTCATATTATATAAGGTATTCCGAGGTCACCCCTCCGAATACGATGGTTACTTGTGATATGTTATGATCTGTTATGTTTCTGGGCTCGTGGTGGATGACTAAACGTTTATCTGTTAATTCTGTTTTATGAACTCTGTTTATGATTCGGTAGCTTCCAATGCTTCTATTTACAAATCAGGTTTATTATATGTTTATTGAAGGTGATTATGCTTTTATATGTTTATGTGACTATCGTTTACTATGCTAGAATATGATTAATATGTTTATATGTGATTCACATGTTGTCATCTGATTATATAATGTCTTACTGTCATGTGAATTCGTTGATCTGCGTGATAACTATGCTAGTGTGTAATTGAGTATTCTGAAAGTTTAGTAAGTATGATTTTTCAGTTAATCTGGTGAACTTTGCCTATCCGTTAGTGTATCTATCTGCTTATATTTGACCTGCCATGATAAGATCTGCTTGTATTAAGATTTGATCTGGGAAATGGATTAACTAAGGATATCTGTTTTGATAATTTGCTAATTGCTATGCTATGTCTTTTGCTTATTTAGTTATAGTATCTCCTACAGTGTTCTCTATTAGCATGTGTGACTGCCATGACTTTGACTGCTAATGTTTCCACTGTTATGATACTGAGTAAGTTATTAATGTAAACTATTTGACTTGTGTGAATGCCATGTTTATTTTCTGGTAATTATTTCCGTTAGCCTTTAGACTTTTCGTTTGGCTTATATGCACTCTACTTGCTGATTTATTATGTGCTTGGTTATTTGATGTGTTTCCGTCTGTGTCATCAATATGCTATGTGTTTGTTCTTATTTGTTATGTGTTCTTCCGGATTTCTGTATATTTGTGTTTCCGCAGAATCCTCCATGATTCATTGAATCTCATTCCGTTACGACTTTGTTATTCGTTTCTTTGTTTCAAGTTTGTATTTCTGTTTTTGTTTAGTTTTTGTTCTGTTATATCTGTTCACTGGGCTTTGTAAGCTCAGCCGCATTTTATTTTCCTGTGGCAGGTATTAGGCATTCAAGATGAGCTTGTGGGATGGCTGATCTGGGTTGAGAGTAGAACTGAGAGCAAGTTGTGACTATAGAGATCCTAGATTTATTTTGATTATTAAGTTATTATGTTTTCTTTTGATTATTTTGTAAAGGCTTCCGTTATTGTATACTATTTAAAGTTCTGATATGAAACTGTATTGTGATATCTTTACCCTTGTCGGGTTGGGGTGTTACAATTTATGGTATCAGAGCTCTAGGTTTTAGGACCCTTAGAGCTTAGGCTATGACCTGTGAGGATTGGGTAGACATTAGGTTTCCGTCTGTTCAGATATGTTTCGATTCCTTTTGACTGTCGTTCAGATTTGACTTCGATATTCTTTTGTCTTCACTGAGTTGGCCCTCCTCTTTTCGCATCGAAATTTTGTTATTTTGTTTTCGCTCGTCCGTTTGTCGATCGTTAGATGGAGACTACCCGTGGAACCGAAGAAGAGGGTGCCGACCCTACATTGCTGCAACAGTCCCTGTGCTGGAGAGGTTCGTGAAGCAGAAGCCACACCCGACTGCCGTGCTGCTGGAGGAAGTTGGACGGACCAACCAGAGGCGCAAAAGACGGAGACAAGATTCAACCGGTGGCTGAGAAGATTCATCTACTTCATATGATTTGGGCGCGACTTATGTCACTCTGATTCGTTTGTCATGCGTTTTGAGACGGTTTGATATTCTGTTAAGTGATTCTGATCTGTATTGCCTCCCTCTGATTTGTTCGAAACTTGGTTTGGATCGTGAAGTTTTATCGTTTAGCATTCTGGTATATCTCAGCTTTTCTTTTGGACCGACAGTAATGAGTCATGAGGAACCGTTTTGGTGCATTGGTTGCCTTCTTTCTGTTGTGGTATGGTAAGTTGTTTTGATGTCGTATATGTTGTTTGTATGTGATCTGGTCTGTTATAGTATGTTACTTGCTATCTGTATGTGATATGTTTCGTTTTGATATTAGTTATGTGGATTGTCATGACCCGGGACAGAATATGATGACAATAAGAACTTGTTATGTGATGCAAGTATTATGACGCCTGATCAACGTGATAATACCGAGATCATATAATTTGAACTTATTGAAGTCATATGACGTCTGGGGAAATGCCTGTGGTTGATACGTGAATGGATTTTGACTGGTATCTGTTATTTGGCACTCCTCATGTTCGTTTGAAATTTTGTACCTATCTGTGAGATTTCGTCGATATCTGTTACGTGTAAGTGATGAGTGTCTAAATACTCATCATTTTTGTACCAATTAAACTGCAAAAACATCTGAAAACATTCAGAAATGCATCAAAATGATAAAAATATCACAAATAAGTGTTTTATGTGTTTTAAATGCAAAAATATCAAAATCTGGTGAAAAACGTATAAAGTTTGCATAATTGGCAGTTTTAGTCCCCCAAGTTTTAAAAGTTGTCAAAAACAGTCCCTGGTAAAACAAAATAAAGAAAAATGTTATTCAAGGTCCCTGAAATATTCTAAGTTGTCAAAAATGGTCCTTGAATAAATCTTTTGTCAAATGGCAGAAAAGGTCCCTCAAGTTTTGAAATTGTCACAAATAGTCCTTGGAAAATTGAAAATGTCAAAACTGGTCCTTGTACTATTGAAGTTTGTCAGTTTTAGTCCTTGTGTCAAATTTGAGAAAATTACAGGTTTGGTCCTTCTAGTTTGGCAGAATTACACAACAAGTCCTTGTCATTTAATACTAAACCAAGCCTTGTCAAAATGAATTGGACCCCTGCCACTTAACCCATTTGACCCCCCTGTCATTTCTCTTTTTGGACTGCCAGGTCAAACCAAAGTCAAACCCTTTGCTTTACCCGCCCACACCTGTCCACTGTTTATCCTCTTCCCCTCCAAGTGGCCTGCAACTCTCAGCCCCTCTCCCATCACCTTTCTTCCCCCTCATCATCACCTCTACCCACTTTTCCCACCACAATAAATGCCACCCCCCCTAGTAGCTAAAATCAGAGCCCACAGGTCAAATGGCTTTTCCCGCCAAAATGATCAAACGGCCAAAAATGGCTCTAGCCATCCAATGGCTCCAAATATTGATGGGATTTGATCAGAGGACACGTGTAAGCCATATTGGAGTATAAAAGAGAGGAAGAGAAGCAAAGAGAACAGTTAGTTAGTTTTTTAAATCCAATGTATGTCGTATTTTAAGTTTATGTATCTAATTAAGCTCTAAGTTGAAATCTGTTGTTTCATTATATCAAGTTAAAGTATTTTAGTGTATTACAACTCTATTTAAGTATCAATTCAAGTTTGTGTTCATTTTTCATATTTTATGTCCACTGTTGCAAATTTGAGTTTCAAATTCTTATGTTCAAATCTCTAGCAGCTTATTTATAAGCTCAAATAAGCTTATATAAGCTTTTCATAGCTTTTTATAAGCTTACTTTTAAGTTTTAAGCACTTTTGGATTTTGGTCAACCAAAGTCAAACTAAGATCAAATTGGTCATGGAATTGGATTTGGGTTGATGCAGCATGGAAATGGGTTGAAATTGAAGGATTTGGGTTGATTCTAGATTAGGCTAGTGGTTCTTTTGATTCTTTAGCAAGCCACTGTGGCTAAAGGACCTTTTGTAAGTGATTTTTAAAGTTACATAACATAGTCTGTTTTTGTAGTAATAAATAGTTAAAATCTGTTCATTAGGTTGTATTCAAGTTAATTAAACTCAGTTTAATCAGTGACATTAGCTAAATCAGTAGTTGGTCTCATTAAATTTGCAAATTAGTATTTGAAAGGGTGTTTGGATTAGCTGCATAATCTGTCACAGAGGTTTGTTCAAGAGTTGAGACTTGTTGCTTCAGGCTTATTTAGCATATTTGAACTCATTCTAGTCATTATTTTGTGTCTGCATACTCTCCAAGTCAAACTTTATTTGAATCTGTCCTAAATACTCAACTGTTGAAGTTTTGGAAAAACAAAAACTTGTTTAGTGCTTAGATATCATAGTAATAACTTGCAGTAGTTCCATTGCATCATATTACATCACAATCAATCCACAAATTGATTGCAAAGTTCACATAAGTCAACTTTTCTCAACTTCTCAAAAAGTCAAAAACTGAAAAGTGGTTTTGAATCCATCTGAGTAGATTTTTCATTACTTCATTTTTAGATCAAATCAAGTGAAATTAAGGTTATACAAACTTCAGCTGGTCTATTTCATTATTATCATTTTTTTATATTTTTGTCAATTTTTTAAAAGCTTCAAAAAAGCTTGTGAACATGGCCTTAAGTGCCCTGTACACACTCAGTATTAACTGAGTGTGCACAGGTTTTGTGCAAGGCTTGCACAGGGCTCACCTTAGCTCACCTGGGTCTGATTTTTGGTTTACAAACCCTTGGCCAGGTCTAGTGTAGGTTCCAAGTTCTTGTTTTTGGTTTCCAGCTTATTTAGTAGCTTATTATTAGGCTCAAAGTAGCACCCTCAAAACTGTTCTTAGCATAAAACCCAAACTAATCAAATCTGTTTAATCAGGACTAGAGAGGTTAAGGATAGTTATAAATTGTTGCATTTGGGTACTTTTAGCCTATCATAGCTTCTGGTACAGTTGGGTAGCTTTTTGTGTTCTTTTGGCTTATTTCAAGTGCTTATTGATAAGCACTTGCATTGCAGTTTCAAATTCTTACACACAAGCCCATGTTTTTATATTTTTCCTAGATTCAGCATATTATTTTAGAGTTTTCCTGAATTTTTCATATTTTTCTAGCACTGTTTACTATTTTTCTTCATTTTAATTAGTTTTTAAGCATTTTTAAATAGCTTTTAATACAATTAATTCAGAAAAAGTTCAAAAAAATAATTTTTCATTTTTCTTAAGTTAAGATAAATATAAAAAGCCAAAAAAATATTTTTCCAGATTTTTATTAGTTAAATTTGTATTTTTAAGCAATTTAAGTAGTTTTAAATAGTTTAAAATTCATAAAAAATAGAAAAATAATCAGAAAAATATAAAAATAGTTTTGAAAATTCTATTTTGTTATTTTAGATTTTTCCAAGTCATAATTTTATTTTTCTAGCTTTATTTTATATTTTCTTGTATTTTAGGTTATTATTAAATAGTTAAAAATAGTTTTTAATTAATAATAATTAATCAAATAGTTATAAAAATAATTTTCTTTTTCTAAAAATTTTCTTTTATCATTAGGTTTGTAGAAATGTCATTTTCATATTTTTAGTATTTATACTGCTTTAGTTTCACATTTTCTTTAGTACGTCACGTAGTTTTAAATTCAAGTTTTATAAAAACATAAAATCAAAAACATCATTTTGCAAATAGTGATAGCGTTTATTTAATATTTTTTATCTTTTTAATTTCCTTTAATTTGCATTTAAGCCCCTGTAATTTATAAAATAACTCAAAATCCTTATTGATCACTATCCTTAGTGATTATTCGACATCTGATTGTGTTAAACACCATTCATCCTCCGTGGGACTTAACGACCCGGGAATCCACTGTATTCTCCTGATCTAAATTGCATTTGGTGTTTGAACTGTTTTAAGTTCCTTACGGTTGGTCATTCAAGTGGCTAGCTTGCGTGAGAAAACTTGACGGTTTTGCACCAATCAAATTTTGGCGCCGCTGCCGGGGAGGCTGTAAGCGTGTCCTAAGCATTTTCAGACCCGTACTTGCACATATACCACCGTTTGTAAACAGTTTTTTGTAAAGTTATAACAAAAATCAAAAAAGTTCATTAACACTTTTCCTAAAGTGTTAACAACACCAAACAAAATATAAAACAACAAAACAATCGTAACGTTTTCTAGCTTGTGTTTCTTTTAAGGTGATTCTTAAAGAAATACGATTTGGTTAAACGAGACGATACCAAAAATATTGTCCAAAAGTTTTTAAACCATCAGCACAAATCTATACCTACGTCTTTTCAGTGGTACTTAATATATACATAAAAATCAACCACCGCAAATCAAGGCAGTACACCTACTAACTGGGGGTGTGACCATAATAAGTTCCCGAACAACAGATTTAAAACTTGCCTTTGTGTCCTTGTGATTTGGTGTACCTTTTTCAAAGAAGCCATTTCATTTGTGATTATTGGTTAAGTTCACTTGTCGTTTTGCCTCGCATTTGTTTTGAAAACTGATTTTTATACTTAGTGCATGCGCACTCGTTCTTCCAGTTCTACAAGTCCACTTTCAGAACTTGGAAATATTCCTCGTAGACGTAGAGGACGTTCTGCTCCTTCAGCCGTGACTGAGGAACGTCTACCACCACCACCACCTGTCGTAATGGCAGAAGATAAGCCGATGAATGAGCTTCTCCAAGCACCCATCGAGGGTTACGGAGATGCTATTGTTGTCCCAGCCATCGTGGCTGATACTTTTGAGCTGAAAACCGGGTTACTTAATCTAACCCAAAGCCAATTCTATGGTTTTGAGCGGGATGATCCTCATGCACACATTCGATGGTTTAACAAGATTGCATCTACCATCAAGTACAAGAATGTCCCACATGAAGCCATCAAGCTTCTTCTGTTCCCATTTTCTCTAGAGGGACAAGCCCGGAATTGGCTTGAGAAACAACCCCCTCGTTCCATTGAGACATGGGAAGATCTAGTCACCAAGTTTGTTAACGAATTCTATCCTCCATCCCGAACTACAAGTCTTAAGAATGAGATAATGAAATTTTCTCAAAGATTTGATGAATCATTCGGGGAGGCATGGGATCGTTACAAAGAATTGCTCCGTAAGTGTCCGCATCATGGTTTTTCCGAGTTAATGCAAATGGATACTTTCTACAATGGTCTGAACCAGACTAATCAAGACTCTCTGAATGCCTCCGCGGGAGGTAATTTCTTGAGCAAGACCACAAAAGAAGCCTTGCAAATCATTGAAAACAAGTCCCAGGTCCGCCCTTTCCGCACAAAGACATATCAGACTCAGTCTAATGCTGGACCTTCTACTTCATCTCCCGTGAGTACATCTAGCACCGATGCTAAGATTGAAAAACTCACGGATATTGTTCAGGCTTTGGTTCTTGCTAACCAAAAGAAAGTCACTTTCACACAGACACCATCATATGGTGAAGTGAAGAAAGTTGAAGTTTGTGTTACTTGTGGTGGTCCTCATGCATACTACAACTGTACTGCCACCGATGGTAGTCCGTTTGAAGCCAATGCTATAGCCGGTACTTCAAATCAAGGAGGTAATCAATACCGTCCTCAAAATGAACCAAACTACCGAGCTAATACTTATCAGGCACCACCCGGTTTTAACCAGAATCCTAACCGGAATCAGAACAAACCAAGAATGAACCAAGGTTATCAAAACCAAGGTAATTTCTATTCCGGACCCAATCAAGGTTTCCAACATCAAGGAAATCTTAATCAAAACACTTTCAATCGAGGGAATCAATTTCAGGGAAATATGAATCCTAATCAAGGGAATTCTGGCTATAATCAGAACATACGGCCTCAAATTATCCCTCCACCTCCTCCTGTATCAACATCTGATGAGCTTCTAAAGCAATTCATGAAGACTCAAGAGGAGACAAACAGGTTGTTGGTCAGTCAGATCGCTGAATTAAAGAAGTCTTTAAATGATCGACCCTCGGGCTCAGGTACTTTACCTAGCAACACGATCGCTAATCCGAGGGGCGATGCAAAGGCGATCACAACCAGAAGTGGTACTTCATATGATGGACCCGCTATTCCTACTACCTCTTCTTCTTCTCTCCCGAAGGTAGTGGAAAGTGAACCTGAGGCGACAAAGGACAAGGAACTTCCTACTAATAACGGAGGTACCAGCAATGTCCATCCTCAGGTTGTCCCGAAACCCAAATCCAATCCAGGAGTTGTTTTTGAACCTCCTGTTGCTCCCATTGAAAGTACCAAATCCAAAACTTCTATTCCTTACCCATCACGTTTGAATGAGCAAAAGCTCCGCGAAAAAGCCAGTCATCAAATGGACAAATTTTTTCAAATTTTCCAAGAACTACATTTTGACATAAGCTTTGCGGATGCTATCATGTTGATGCCCAAGTTTGCATCAACTCTCAAACACATGTTAAGCAACAAGGAAAAGCTGTTTGAAATGGCTAAAACTCCTCTGAACGAGAACTGCTCTGCAGTTATCTTGAAGAAGCTTCCCGAGAAGCTTGGAGATCCTGTAAAATTTCTCTTACCTTGTGTATTTCCAGGAATGGTTGAATGCTTTGCCTTAGCCGATCTTGGTGCAAGCATAAACCTAATGCCTCATTCAGTATGGAAGAAACTTTCTCTTCCGGACCTTACTCCTACATGCATGACTCTCGAGCTTGCAGATCGTACAATATCCCGTCCTCTTGGAATTGCCGAGGACGTATTTGTGAAAGTAGGAAAGTTCCATTTTCCAGCTGACTTTGTAGTTGTTGATTTCGATGCTGATCCACGGGTTCCTCTCATTGTTGGAAGAGGATTCCTGAGAACGGGCCGTGCTCTCATTGATGTATTCGAGCAAGAAATCACATTACGTGTTGGTAATGAAGCTGTCACCTTTAACCTTGATCAAACTTCGAGGTACTCCGCAAATTATGATTCTGAGTCGGTTAACCGAATAGATATCATTGATGTTGC
The DNA here is from genome assembly GCA_019973895.1 of Chrysanthemum seticuspe. Taxonomy (NCBI): domain Eukaryota; kingdom Viridiplantae; phylum Streptophyta; class Magnoliopsida; order Asterales; family Asteraceae; genus Chrysanthemum; species Chrysanthemum seticuspe. The sequence goes on from BPTQ01000006.1 coordinate 216,143,759, forward strand.
TTCTGAAGAGTACTCTCAAGAAGTTCTTGGTTATTCTCATAATTCTGTGAGTGGGGATCCCACCACATCTGCTCAACCTATCATAGCCAATTCTACTCCTTCTCTCACTCCGTTTGAGGGAAGCGACTTCATCTTGGAAGAGATTGAAGCATACTTGGCTAGTGATTCTGTTCCATGGGAAATTGATCACGCTCCAATTGACATCGAGGGGGACATACTTCTCATTGAGAAATTGCTTAAAGATGATCACTCATCAACCCCTCACACTAGTGATGCAATTCCAGAAGAGATTAATCACCATGAGATTAATCCGGAGGGAGATATTCTTATTCTTGAGAAGTTGTTAAATCAGGACACTTCTCCTCCACTCCCTCCCGTCGAGCTTCATAACAAGGAAGTCAAGTCAGTTGAGAAAACTGAAGAATTTCCTGAAGTCGAACTTAAGGACTTACCACCTCATCTTGAGTATGCATATCTTGAAGGTGATGATAAATTGCCTGTCATTATTTCTCGAGATTTGAGTAAAGATGAAAAAGCTGCTCTCATAAAGATCTTGAAGTCACACAAGCAAGCAATTGCTTGGAAACTCTCCGACATTAAGGGTATCAACCCTGAATTTTGTACCCACAAAATCTTGATGGAGGATGACTTCAAACCAGCAGTTCAACATCAGAGAAGAGTAAATCCAAAAATCCATGATGTTATCAAACAGGAGGTTATCAAACTTCTTGATGCAGGATTGATTTACCCGATCTCTGATAGTCCTTGGGTCAGTCCAATTCACTGTGTTCCAAAAAAGGGTGGCATAACTGTTGTCACAAATGAAGATAACGAGTTAATTCCAACTCGATTGGTTACGGGATGGCGTGTGTGTGTTGACTATCGTAAGTTGAATGACGCCACCCGTAAAGACCATTTTCCTCTACCCTTCATGGACCAGATGCTTGGGAGATTAGCAGGAAACGAATACTATTGTTTCCTTGATGGTTTCTCGAGTTACTTTCAGATCCCCATTGATCCACAGGATCAAGAGAAGACCACATTCACCTGCCCATACGGAACTTTTGCCTACAAACGTATGCCTTTTGGCTTATGTAATGCTCCTGGCACGTTCCAACGATGTATGATGGCCATATTCCACGACATGATCGGGGAAACAATGGAGGTGTTTATGGATGACTTCTCGATCATTGGGGACTCATTTCAGACATGTCTCTCCCATTTAGACAAAATGCTAAAACGGTGTGAAGACACTGATAAAGCTACACGCGTCGTTCGGGGTCAAATGAACTTCCTTTTCTTCGAGCAAGTTTTATAACACCCTAGGCAGTGAACCTAATCGTTGTAGTGTAGTAATTAGGGTAAGCCACGGGTATTGATATCGTTCTCTAGGGGAATAGGAATGCTAGTAAGGAGTTACTACGCTAAGGTTAAGGTTGAGGAAGATTATTTTTTATCTTTTTATGTTTTATGAAAATGGAAAGGTACGAATCTCGGGTATTGGATTTGGGGGGTTGGTATTTCTACCGATTACTCTACTATTATCTAATTATCTAAACTAAGGTTGTGGGAGTCTATGTCTAATTAATGTGTGCTCGTATGATAGTTTAAAAATGTGTTTACTTAGTTTGTATTACTCCTTAATTATCTCCTATTGATGGTTGAGTGTCACGTCTTATTCCTAGTTGCGTTGTGTGTCTAAAGTTGTAGGGTATGCGTTTCTCCCTAACTCTTCGAACTTACCAAAGGGTCTTGTCTACAAACCCACTAGAGATTATAAACTCCTACTCTAAGGCGCTCTTTGGATGGTTTAGCCTACAATTACTCAGGTAATTATACTCTAAGGTTCACAAAGATGAATCAAGCATTAAGTACACAACGAATGACCTATCGCATTACTAGATCATTAATCAACTAAGATAAGAAACAACCAATCAATATTTAATAATTAAGTTTCATACTTCCTAAGCAAACACACAAATAAATTAGCCGGACATGGAGAACATGCAAGCATACACACAAATAATCAAAGACATAATTGAATTAATGAAGTAAAGACTTATCTTGATGTAAGATAGGGTTTAAAACCCTAAAATACTGTACAAGACACCTTAGGTTCGGTTTTAGGTTTTTACTCCAAAGACTCTCCACACAAAGACTGAAAAATTCGGATTCTATATATAAGATTACAATTGCGACGGCGTCACCTTATGTTTAGTGACGCCGTCGTGTCGCCGCCATTAGGGTTTCGTCTTGGCCACGTTAACCTTGCGACGGCGTCACCTTATGTCCGTGACGCCGTCCTCTTCAGCTTCTGACGTCGTCTGGATTGCATCTAGGCCGTCTGAGTAGCGACGGCCTACTCTTTCACAACTAGACGCCGTCTCTTGAAAATACGAGTTTTGGGTTCTGGCCCGTCACAATAATTTTGGGACGGCGTCGCCAATAGCACCTGACGCCGTCGCCTTCTACTTTCAGCAACTGTGAGTGTCTCGATTTTGACTTTGGCCATTTTCTTCATATATTCGCGCCTTTTCGTCCAAATAAGTGCCATTCCAGCATTTTGCCTTCACGAGACCTAAAAAGTGAAAAGGAACGATATTAAGCAATAACGGATACAAAAGTGATCAAATAAGGACTTAAACGACCCCTCAAAATGGTACCTTTTAAAACCTTATCAAATATCCCTACACTTGTTATTTGCTTGTCCTCAAGCAAATGTGCTTTTAGCCAATTAATTTATAAGTTAGGGGTCATGAAGCATTAATTCAAAACGGTCCACAACACATATAAGCCCCGCAAAAGTCATAACAAGCACGAAAATTACATACCAGCACCTCACATGGGGTGTTTGGATACTCACATCTCTCTCGGGTGTATATATGAAATATAACAATATAGGAAATGGAAGATAAACACTCATTAACCGGTCCTAGTACATAGATTACCATAGGCTTGAGAATATATCAAACCTCCATCGCTTTGGCGTAAGCACCTAGGAAAGACTATCAAAGAGGTCTTTAAAGGGTTGTAACGTTAGGCTTACGGTAGGGAAATAAGGGTTTGGTGGGATAGGCTATTTAGTGGTGGTAAGTCAAAAATCTCTATGTTAAATGCATATGAAGAATGGCGTTGCTAAGCCAAGACTCGACACTCTAAACTCTAGATAACTGAAATAAACAAACATAAATTTAAAGGATAGATGTAGGATGGTAGCCCGTATGTTTTTTTTTTTTTTTTTTTTTTTTTTTTTTTTTTTTTTTTTTTTTTTCTTTTTCTATTTTTTTTTTTTTTTTTTTTTTTTTTTTTTTTTTTTTTTTTTTTTTTTAATCATACACTTTTACTCTACCATCCTCTATGATAACATCAAAATACTAGGGATTTACAGGCATATCCCTACACTTGAGTTTTTATTATTCTAACACTAATTTGACCCGATTTGAAAAGATCAAAACACTTGGGGTACATTATTACGCAAACAAAGGGAATTTGAATTTAACGTTCCCTTCCCGTCATTTCATAAACTTTAACTTTTCCCATGAATCCCAATCATCCCAAAACTGTATACAAAGGATATGACTCGACTTAGCAACTTATGCAAGCAACTAGATAATTGAACTAAGGGTTTAGGGTGATAACAGACATTCGCACTAAAAGTGAGTGCATAAGGGGTAGGCTAAGGCGATTTGGGTGTATATTTGGGGGTGGGGTGTAAACAATGCTCTTCATTGATATTCCGGAAAAACCGAAACATCACGAGAACCGCGAAAAGGATAGGCTCTGAGGGGTTAACTAAGGGTATCGTGTACTAAAGATGAGTACAACGAAAAGGGTGTGGGGGAATTACTCAACCGAAGTGGAAGAAGTAATTATATTACAGGTATCAAACAAGGGTTATCCTAATGCCTCTTATCATTTAGTTATTCCTAACTACACAAGTGTAGCCTCACTTGCGATCTCGGAATGCATCACAAAACAAGTTCTAGAATCTAATATACTACCGGTTCACACTCTAAGCATTAAAGATGAATGCTTTTAATTCCTACTAATCTAAGGGCGATCCTCACATTTTGGGTGGAATTTGGGTGGTAAGGGTTTTTGTGCTAGTCATGCAACTTCCTATCCGTGAGACGCTTTTGTTAAAACTAATGGCCCACTCCTATATGTCATGAAAAATTTTAAATTTGGTGCCAAAATTACCCTAACCGACATTTTCTCATGGTTTATTACACAAATGCAATTAGACAAAGCAAATAGTCAAGGATAAGCATAGTTTCAAAGTTCCCGTTTTATTTTCCCTCCCTACACTTAAACTGAATATTGTCCCCAATGTTCCCCGAAAGTATCAAAGTTATGATAAAAGAAGGTAATTAAAAACGAAAGAAACTAATACTCCCCTGATTAGCTCGGTAGGATCCGTGTAAAGTGGTGGTTAAATTCTTTTCAAGAAGAATTATTGCGTGAAAAGCTCCTTCCAATCTTATGTAAGTTCTTCTTGACAAACTAAACCTGCACACTTGAAGAAAACAAACGAAACCTTCGCGTAAAATCGGCGGTAATAATATATATAAGACTCGATTTAAACTAGGATATAATGCTTGTGGAATGGATGTTTACAGAATTTCTAAGAAAATTAAGACCTGGAAAATTCCAAAAATTTATAAGTAGCTCAGAAAACGAGAAAAAGTAATCTGATGTTTTTACTCCTTCCTGACGCCGTCAGGTTGCAATCCTGACGCCGTCAGGTTATCCTGACAAAAACTGGTCTGCGATTTTCTGGAAAAAATTCTGGAAAATTTACATCTTTAGAATCTGGAAAAATTTCTGCAAAAACATCCATTATGACTCGATACAAGCATTTGACTCGAACAAACAAACATAAATATCTTTTAATTAATTGTTATTCTCATGTTTACGTTTCTTTTGAAAACGTGTGTAATCCTCCCTACACTTATCCCTTATGTAAAATACCTTTATATGCAATTAAGACGAAGTTAAAAACAAAATAAAGCATTTTTACAAATTTAAACATGAGGATAAACAATTAATAAAAGATATATGACACTAACAAGCAAACAATTAAGCATGGGTTGTCTCCCACGAAGCGCTTTCCTTTATTAAAGAGTCTTGTAGCTAGACTCGTAGTCGTGCTCCTATGTACCGATATACGTAAGTCTATCCTCAACAATGTCGTAAGGATCAAACTTATCATTCAAGTTCCTAGTAGTACGTTCGGTTAAATATGCCTTTTCAAACATCTCACCATCGGGATCATAGATTTGTATCCTAATGTGCCACCTTCCATTACCATCACTAGGCGGTCTATTCCAATTCCACATGTGTTCGGATTTCTCAACTATCCACTTATTCATGACAAGCTTAACGGGCAAGCTTCCTAGGAACTCGGTCATCTTCCTAAATACTAAGGCGTCCTCGAACGGGTTCACTTCTATGTCCCTAGCCATTTCTTGTTCTTGGAAAGTTGCTGCACTAGCAAAGGCCTTATCTAGGTAAAAAGGTCTTTGGGGGCCTATGATGTTCTTATCAATCCAAGGTCCATATCGAGAAGGCTCTCTATCCAACCCTATCTCTTGTGGGATTTCCTCATCCTTATAGTATGTATGCTTTTTAACATCGTAAACGGATCTAGCACTCCCCTCTCCTACCACTATTTTGGACATCTTACAATCGATGATGGCACTAGCGGTAGCTAAAAATCCTCTTCCAACTAGTAATGGGCATGTCGGGTCCTTATTCATGTCTAGTACATGAAAGTCGGCCAAAAGAGTCAACTCTCCTACATGTACTACCATGTCCTTTATTATTCCTACCGGACGTGCTATACTACCGTCCGCTAGACCTAAGATAGTTTCCGTTGGTTCAATTTTACCTAGGTTGAGGCTTCTATGAAGGGACAATGGAACGAGATTGATGCATGATCCTAAATCGGCTAGAGCATCGAGTGGCTTGGAAGTTCCAAGTCTACACGGAAGAGTGAATAGCCCGGGATCGTCTAACTTCTTAGGTAAGTTGTTTCGCACAAAGGCGGACCCATGTTTTCCAAGCCTAAGTTCTAACTCATATTTTTCTTTTAAAGCATTATAATAGGGTGCATGAGCTAAGACTTCAAGAATCGGTTTTTCTTGATGGAGTTCCTTGTACTCCTCCTCTAAACTAGGTTTGGATTCTTGGCTGACGGGTTTCTCAAGAGTAGGCTTTACCAAAGGTGCCGGGCCTTGGTATCTCTTGGATGACTTGGAACCCTTTTTGATAGTATTTACCGAGTGAACCGTTGGGTGAGAGGGGCATGGATATGCACTCTCCCATGGTGAACTGGAACATGAAGTCGATGCAATCGAATTCACTTTTGGGTTCTTAATGGTATCACTTGGGAGTGCTCCAACTTCCCGCTCATTGAAGGCTTTTAAGAGGGCATCAAGCTTGGTTATCATCTCGCTCTGTTTTTGCTTAAAATCGGCTTCAAGCTTATTCAATCGAGTTTCTTGGGATGACAAAAATCTAGATGCAATTGCCTCAAGATTAGTGGGGTTCCCGGTATTAGAAGAATTGAACCTATTAGGCGAACTAGATGAGCTTTGGGGTGTGCTTGAGTTTTGGTTCCACTTAAGATTAGGGTGATTTCTCCATGAGGGGTTGTATGAGTTTCCTAAGTTGTTTTGTTCGGGTTTGAAAGTGTACCACTTCTCTCCCGCTCCGTCGGTACGTATGGAGGCGTAGTCCGCAAAAGCTTGTTCGGAGAGCCTTGTGCAATCACGAGTGTCATGGGGACCACTGCATAACTCACAGGGTAGAGTGATTTGATTCACTTGTCGTGAGGACTTAGGATTTTTGTAGGAACTCATGAGGAATTTAACTTGATCTTCAAGTTCGATCATCCTACGGTCGGGAGGAGGCAAGGAGATTGCCTTGACGGTTTTGGGCAGCTCACGGGGGTCATCCCAACTTTCGTTGTCATAGAGGGCGAGGTCCTCTATTATTTCCCATGATTCTTTTGCGGTGAAATCACTAAGTTTTCCACCGGCCGCTTGGTCAATGGATCGCTTAGTGGGAAAGTTGACATGATCATAAAAGATTTGGACTTGGAGCCAAAGATCAATGCCGTGATGAGGGACTTTATGAAGTAATTCCTTGAATCGGGTCCATGCTTCGTAGAGAGATTCACCTTGACGTTGTTGGAACATCAAGATGTCATTCCTAAGCTTAGTGGTTCTCCCCGGTGGGAAAAATTGAGTAAGGAAGCGAGAAGTAAGATCATCCCAACTTGAGATGGAGCCGGCGGGAAGTCGTTCAAGCCAATTACTAGCTTGGTCCCGTAGAGAGAATTGGAAGAGACGCAGGCGCGTGGTCTCCCGAGTAGTAGCATCAAGGTCGATGGAATCGACGATTTTGAGGAAATCCCTCAGATGCTGATTTGGATCTTCGGAACGAAGTCCATGGAATGCACATCCGTTTTGCACCAACCGGATGGTGTCGGATCGCAGGGCCGTAGTTTGGGCTTGGTCGGGAAGCTCAATGGTGTTCCTATAGCCTAGGTGGCTTGGTCTTGAGTATTCACCAAGAGTACGGGCTCTTGGCGGGTCATTTGGTGGTGGGTTGATGAATGGTAGTGGGTTATCACCTTCCATGATGAAAAGTGATGAGGTTACGAACAAAGGTCACGAAGAAGGGGGATAGACTAAGAGAAATCTAAAAAATGAGAAAAATTTACTTGATAGGAATCAAGCAAAGAAACCTAAACGAGGTGGACTACTAACTAGCTATTCTATTCCCCGGCAGCGGCGCCAAAAACTTGATAACGCTACACGCGTCGTTCGGGGTCAAAGGAACTTCCTTTTCTTCGAGCAAGTTTTATAACACCCTAGGCAGTGAACCTAATCGTTGTAGTGTAGTAATTAGGGTAAGCCACGGGTATTGATATCGTTCTCTAGGGGAATAGGAATGCTAGTAAGGAGTTACTACGCTAAGGTTAAGGTTGAGGAAGATTATTTTTTATCTTTTTATGTTTTATGAAAATGGAAAGGTACGAATCTCGGGTATTGGATTTGGGGGGTTGGTATTTCTACCGATTACTCTACTATTATCTAATTATCTAAACTAAGGTTGTGGGAGTCTATGTCTAATTAATGTGTGCTCGTATGATAGTTTAAAAATGTGTTTACTTAGTTTGTATTACTCCTTAATTATCTCCTATTGATGGTTGAGTGTCACGTCTTATTCCTAGTTGCGTTGTGTGTCTAAAGTTGTAGGGTATGCGTTTCTCCCTAACTCTTCGAACTTACCAAAGGGTCTTGTCTGCAAACCCACTAGAGATTATAAACTCCTACTCTAAGGCGCTCTTTGGATGGTTTAGCCTACAATTACTCAGGTAATTATACTCTAAGGTTCACAAAGATGAATCAAGCATTAAGTACACAACGAATGACCTATCGCATTACTAGATCATTAATCAACTAAGATAAGAAACAACCAATCAATATTTAATAATTAAGTTTCATACTTCCTAAGCAAACACACAAATAAATTAGCCGGACATGGAGAACATGCAAGCATACACACAAATAATCAAAGACATAATTGAATTAATGAAGTAAAGACTTATCTTGATGTAAGATAGGGTTTAAAACCCTAAAATACTGTACAAGACACCTTAGGTTCGGTTTTAGGTTTTTACTCCAAAGACTCTCCACACAAAGACTGAAAAATTCGGATTCTATATATAAGATTACAATTGCGACGGCGTCACCTTATGTTTAGTGACGCCGTCGTGTCGCCGCCATTAGGGTTTCGTCTTGGCCACGTTAACCTTGCGACGGCGTCACCTTATGTCCGTGACGCCGTCCTCTTCAGCTTCTGACGTCGTCTGGATTGCATCTAGGCCGTCTGAGTAGCGACGGCCTACTCTTTCACAACTAGACACCGTCTCTTGAAAATACGAGTTTTGGGTTCTGGCCCGTCACAATAATTTTGGGACGGCGTCGCCAATAGCACCTGACGCCGTCGCCTTCTACTTTCAGCAACTGTGAGTGTCTCGATTTTGACTTTGGCCATTTTCTTCATATATTCGCGCCTTTTCGTCCAAATAAGTGCCATTCCAGCATTTTGCCTTCACGAGACCTAAAAAGTGAAAAGGAACGATATTAAGCAATAACGGATACAAAAGTGATCAAATAAGGACTTAAACGACCCCTCAAAATGGTACCTTTTAAAACCTTATCAGACACCAATCTCTGTCTAAATTGGGAGAAGAGCCACTTTATGGTCAAAGAAGGCATAGTCCTTGGCCATAAGATTTCAAAAAACGGGATTGAGGTAGATAGAGCAAAAGTTGATGTTATTGCTAAACTGCCTCATCCTACTACCGTTAAAGGTATTAGGAGTTTTTTAGGTCATGCCGGTTTCTATCGTAGATTCATACAAGATTTTTCTAAAATCGCCCGGCCTATGACCCATCTTCTTGAAAAAGATGCTCCTTTTATCTTCTCACCTGAGTGCATCGAAGCTTTTGAAACATTAAAGGAAAAGCTTACGGAAGCACCCATTCTAGTTGCCCCCGACTGGGATTTACCCTTTGAGCTCATGTGCGATGCAAGTGATTTTGCTATCGGTGCAGTCTTGGGGCAACGAAAAACCAAGCATTTTCAGCCTATCCACTACGCAAGTAAAACTATGACTGAAGCTCAAACCCATTACACCACTACAGAAAAAGAATTATTAGCTGTGGTGTATGCGTTTGAGAAATTTCGGCCATACCTTATATTGACCAAATGCGTGGTGTATACGGATCACTCGGCTCTCAAATATCTCTTTGCAAAACAAGATGCAAAGCCGAGATTGCTCCGTTGGGTTCTCCTCCTGCAAGAATTTGATATCATTATACGTGATAAAAAAGGAGCTGAGAACCTTGCTGCTGATCATCTTTCCCGTCTAGAAAACCCTCACCAGGATGTGTTCGAGAAAAAGGAAATAAATGAAACATTTCCTCTCGAAACACTCAATGTGGTTTCTTTTCGTGGAGACTCATCTACCCCATGGTTTGCTGACTTTGCAAATTACCATGCGGGTAACTTTGTGGTGAAAGGGATGTCGTCCCAAGAGAAAAATAAATTCTTTAAAGATGTGAAACATTACTTCTGGGACGACCCCTACTTGTTTAAAATTTGCGCGGATCAAGTCATCAGGCGATGTGTATATGGTCAGGAAGCTATTGACATTCTCAAGGCTTGCCATTCTGGACCTACTGGGGGACATCATAGCCCCAACTACACCGCCAAGAAGGTGTTTGATTCCGGATTCTATTGGCCCACAATTTACAAGGATGCCCACGATTTTGTCAAAGCCTGTGACGCTTGTCAACGTCACGGGAATATCTCACAAAGAAATGAAATGCCGCAAAACGCCATTCAAGTGTGTGAGATTTTTGACATCTGGGGCATTGACTTTATGGGGCCATTTCCTTCGTCTCGCGGTAACAAATACATACTCGTGGCCGTTGACTATTTGTCAAAATGGGTTGAAGCTAAGGCTTTGCCTACCAACGATGCCCGAGTTGTTGTGAAATTCTTAAAATCTCTTTTTGCTAGGTTTGGAACTCCACGAGCTATAATCAGTGATCGTGGTACGCATTTTTGCAATAACCAGTTTGATAGAGTCATGCAAAAGTATGGTGTAACTCACCGTCTCTCTACTGCGTACCACCCCCAAACAAGTGGGCAAGTGGAAGTTTCCAACCGAGGGATTAAAAGAATTCTGGAGAGGACGGTTGGCGAAAACCGTGCCTCTTGGTCAGATAAGCTAGATGACGCACTCTGGGCCTTTCGTACAGCTTATAAAACACCCATCGGGTGTACTCCATACAAGCTTGTATACGGGAAGGCATGTCATCTGCCGGTTGAGCTTGAACACAAGGCATACTGGGCCTTGAAGCATGCCAACTTCGATATTCAGACAGCTGGTGATCACCGGAAAGTTCAAATGAATGAATTAAATGAACTCCGTGATCAAGCATACGAGAACTCTTTGATCTACAAAGAAAAGACAAAGAAGATTCATGACTCTAAAATCAAGAACCGCGTTTTCAACGTTGGTGATCGAGTCCTTCTTTTCAATTCAAAATTGAAGATTTTCTCGGGAAAGCTTAAGTCCCGTTGGTCTGGTCCATTTACTATCACTAAGGTTTATCCTTATGGCACCATTGAGTTATCTCAGCCCGATGGTCCAAATTTTAAAGTGAATGGTCATCGATTAAAGCATTATTTTGGAGAGGACATTCCCCCTGTGGTTGTCCCGGATCTACAAACTTTCCCCATGAACCAATGAATGTGGGGTTCGAGTCAAGCTAGCGACTCGGGAATCAAAAACAGTAGCATGTTACATGGGTTTTCACCCGTGTGTTCCACCCTAGTGTGGGGGAGATGCCCCCCGCTGTTGTATAAAAAAAAAAAAAAAAAAAAAAAAAAAAATCTTGCTAAATAATGGCCGTAGTATTTCCCTTTTACGTTCTATGTTTCGGCATAACCGCCGGTACTTTGAATATTGAGGGCAATATTCATTTCTAGTGTGGGGGGAATTCTCACGAATTTTATCATGTAATTATACCACCTAATTCCCCCATTTTTGGCCAAAAACTTTTTTTGGAGTAAGTGTTTTGCACTTACTCAATTGGTTATCAGTCCGCCATGTCTAATAAACAGAAGGATTGGCTAATCCAGGAGCAAACGGCTCTTGGTAAAGATATCTCAAATCCGTTGACGGCTTGCAATTTGCCCAAAATTGTATGGTATTCAGCTCACCATATCCTTAAAAGTGAAGAGTTGGCTAGCCCGCAAGTTTATGGCTTGTGGTAAAGGCAGTTGGAAAACCATAAATGGTAATCAGCTCACCAAAGATATATTATCTAAGAGTTGGCTAGTCCAGAAGCAAACGGCTTCTGGTAAAGACAAATCAAATCCGTTGAAAGCTGGTGATTTGCTTAAAATCATTTGGTTATCGGTGTACCAAGGTTCTTACTTGAACTGAAACATTTGGCTACTCCAGAAGTAATGGCTTTTGGTAAAGAGATGAAATCCATTAATTTTTCTCAAAACATTGCTAGGGACTAGCAATATCTTAGTGTGGGGGATTGATGAGTGTCCAAATACTCATCATTTTTGTACCAATTAAACTGCAAAAACATCTGAAAACACTCAGAAATGCATCAAAATGATAAAAATATCACAAATAAGTGTTTTATGTGTTTTAAATGCAAAAATATCAAAATCTGGTGAAAAACGTATCAAGTTTGCATAATTGGCAGTTTTAGTCCCCCAAGTTTTAAAAGTTGTCAAAAACAGTCCCTGGTAAAACAAAATAAAGAAAAATGTTATTCAAGGTCCCTGAAATATTCTAAGTTATCAAAAATGGTCCTTGAATAAATCTTTTGTCAAATGGCAGAAAAGGTCCCTCAAGTTTTGAAATTGTCACAAATAGTCCTTGGAAAATTGAAAATGTCAAAACTGGTCCTTGTACTATTGAAGTTTGTCAGTTTTAGTCCTTGTGTCAAATTTGAGAAAATTACAGGTTTGGTCCTTCTAGTTTGGCAGAATTACACAACAAGTCCTTGTCATTTAATACTAAACCAAGCCTTGTCAAAATGAATTGGACCCCTGCCACTTAACCCATTTGACCCCCCTGTCATTTCTCTTTTTGGACTGCCAGGTCAAACCAAAGTCAAACCCTTTGCTTTACCCGCCCACACCTGTCCACTGTTTATCCTCTTCCCCTCCAAGTGGCCTGCAACTCTCAGCCCCTCTCCCATCACCTTTCTTCCCCCTCATCATCACCTCTACCCACTTTTCCCACCACAATAAATGCCACCCCCCCTAGTAGCTAAAATCAGAGCCCACAGGTCAAATGGCTTTTCCCGCCAAAATGATCAAACGGCCAAAAATGGCTCTAGCCATCCAATGGCTCCAAATATTGATGGGATTTGATTAGAGGACACGTGTAAGCCATATTGGAGTATAAAAGAGAGGAAGAGAAGCAAAGAGAACAGTTAGTTAGTTTTTTAAATCCAATGTATGTCGTATTTTAAGTTTATGTATCTAATTAAGCTCTAAGTTGAAATCTGTTGTTTCATTATATCAAGTTAAAGTATTTTAGTGTATTACAACTCTATTTAAGTATCAATTCAAGTTTGTGTTCATTTTTCATATTTTATGTCCACTGTTGCAAATTTGAGTTTCAAATTCTTATGTTCAAATCTCTAGCAGCTTATTTATAAGCTCAAATAAGCTTATATAAGCTTTTCATAGCTTTTTATAAGCTTACTTTTAAGTTTTAAGCACTTTTGGATTTTGGTCAACCAAAGTCAAACTAAGATCAAATTGGTCATGGAATTGGATTTGGGTTGATGCAGCATGGAAATGGGTTGAAATTGAAGGATTTGGGTTGATTCTAGATTAGGCTAGTGGTTCTTTTGATTCTTTGGCAAGCCACTGTGGCTAAAGGACCTTTTGTAAGTGATTTTTAAAGTTACATAGCATAGTCTGTTTTTGTAGTAATAAATAGTTAAAATCTGTTCTTTAGGTTGTATTCAAGTTAATTAAACTCAGTTTAATCAGTGACATTAGCTAAATCAGTAGTTGGTCTCATTAAATTTGCAAATTAGTATTTGAAAGGGTGTTTGGATTAGCTGCATAATCTGTCACAGATGTTAGAGTTGAGACTTGTTGCTTCAGGCTTATTTAGCATATTTGAACTCATTCTAGTCATTATTTTGTGTCTGCATACTCTCCAAGTCAAACTTTATTTGAATCTGTCCTAAATACTCAACTGTTGAAGTTTTGGAAAAACAAAAACTTGTTTAGTGCTTAGATATCATAGTAATAACTTGCAGTAGTTCCATTGCATCATATTACATCACAATCAATCCACAAATTGGTTGCAAAGTTCACATAAGTCAACTTTTCTCAACTGCTCAAAAAGTCAAAAACTGAAAAGTGGTTTTGAATCCATCTGAGTAGATTTTTCATTACTTCATTTTTAGATCAAATCAAGTGAAATTAAGGTTATACAAACTTCAACTGGTCTATTTCATTATTATCATTTTTTAATATTTTTGTCAATTTTTTAAAAGCTTCAAAAAAGCTTGTGAACATGGCCTTAAGTGCCCTGTACACACTCAGTATTAACTGAGTGTGCACAGGTTTTGTGCAAGGCTTGCACAGGGCTCACCTTAGCTCACCTTGGTCTGATTTTTGGTTTACAAACCCTTGGCCAGGTCTAGTGTAGGTTCCAAGTTCTTGTTTTTGGTTTCCAGCTTATTTAGTAGCTTATTATTAGGCTCAAAGTAGCACCCTCAAAACTGTTCTTAGCATAAAACCCAAACTAATCAAATCTGTTTAATCAGGACTAGAGGGGTTAAGGATAGTTATAAATTGTTGCATTTGGGTACTTTTAGCCTATCATAGCTTCTGTTACAGTTGGGTAGCTTTTTGTGTTCTTTTGGCTTATTTCAAGTGCTTATTGATAAGCACTTGCATTGCAGTTTCAAATTCTTACACACAAGCCCATGTTTTTATATTTTTCCTAGATTCAGCATATTATTTTAGAGTTTTCCTGAATTTTTCATATTTTTCTAGCACTGTTTACTATTTTTCTTCATTTTAATTAGTTTTTAAGCATTTTTAAATAGCTTTTAATACAATTAATTCAGAAAAAGTTCAAAAAAATAATTTTTCATTTTTCTTAAGTTAAGATAAATATGAAAAGCCAAAAAAATATTTTTCCATATTTTTATTAGTTAAATTTGTATTTTTAAGCAATTTAAGTAGTTTCAAATAGTTTAAAATTCATAAAAAATAGAAAAATAATCAGAAAAATATAAAAATAGTTTTGAAAATTCTATTTTGTTATTTTAGATTTTTCCAAGTCATAATTTTATTTTTCTAGCTTTATTTTATATTTTCTTGTATTTTAGGTTATTATTAAATAGTTAAAAATAGTTTTTAATTAATAATAATTGATCAAATAGTTATAAAAATAATTTTCTTTTTCTAAAAATTTTATTTTATCATTAGGTTTGTAGAAATGTCATTTTCATATTTTTAGGATTTATACTGCTTTAGTTTCACATTTTCTTTAGTACGTCACGTAGTTTTAAATTCAAGTTTTATAAAAACATAAAATCAAAAACATCATTTTGCAAATAGTGATAGCGTTTATTTAATATTTTTTATTTTTTTAATTTCCTTTAATTTGCATTTAAGCCCCTGTAATTTATAAAATAACTCAAAATCCTTACTGATCACTATCCTTAGTGATTATTCGACATCTGATTGTGTTAAACACCATTCATCCTCCGTGGGACTTAACGACCCGGGAATCCACTGTATTCTCCTGATCTAAATTGCATTTGGTGTTTGAACTGTTTTAAGTTCCTTACGGTTGGTCATTCACAAGTGGCTAGCTTGCGTGAGAAAACTTGACGGTTTTGCACCAATCAGTAAGCTTTGTACGCTTTGGACCGAAATTGTTATGATTTGTGTGAACTATGGACTGCTATGTTTGCTCTAAATGTGTACGTCTCCGTGTACCCTTATTGTGATCATTGGATGTTTCGTGAAGTGTTTGAGGAACATTAGATCCTTTTAGTTTGATTATCTGCGACTAGTGAGATCGTAGGATTCGTTTTGTCTATGTATATGTTTGTTCTCCTCATTAGATATTTGAATAAGTTAGAGCGTGTTGCTTGATTTTCGGCATCTCATCTGTTTTCTGCCAATACGTTAATAAGTATATGATTATCTGTTATAAGTATTTGATTATTGGTTCGATTTCCGAAAAGTATGAGTTTGAATGTTCTGATAAGAATCCGTTTGTTCTAGGATAAGTTTCGCGTTCGCTATGTTCCTTGAAATTCTGAAATCCGATTTGTCTGATGTTCTGTTCCGTCTTGTTCAATTTCGAGGACGAAATTTTCTTTTTAGATGGGGAGAGTTGTAAAACCCTAAAAATACGAAACGTGTTAAGAGACTAAAATACCCTTGGAATCAAAATTTATTAAATACGTAAAATACATTTATGTTCATTTAACGAAATTTAAAATCTAACTTACGAATAATTAAAACTTAACTAATATGTGTACGTGATCGACATTGTATGACGAAAGTTAAACGTCTCGCGTAAATAGTTAGGCCGTTCGTTTGGGCCTCGCCATTTGTTTAATTGTGATCCGATGGGCCGTTTGTTTGGTGGATTGGACTCAAGCCGAGAGCCACTTGGGCCGTGTTGTTGTGTTCGGTTGGATCAAGGAGCCGAGAGCCCAGGATGGGTGTTTGTTTGTTCGTTTGGATCAAGAGGCCGAAGCCCACACACCTTCTCAAAGCCCTAGAACCGAATTTTTGCACCACCTATATATACAAACTCATAAACATAATTTGAAACCCTAGTTTTTGCCTCTCTCTTTCTTTTTCTTCCCATTCGGCCGAAACCCTAAACCATTGGAGTCGAGATTTTTGTTCCAACAAGCCAAGGTATAACAATGTTTTTCTCGTCTTCTTTCGTTACACCTTACGTTAATATGTTGTGATTTGTTTTGTTTAGTCGAGTTTTGTGTTTTCTTTTTGTGGTCGAGCCGTGTGAACCAAACAAAAACAAACCATATGAATTGAACCTTGTAATATTAAGAGAACATGTATGTAATACGTATTGTTTGAATCGGATCATAGGTATGTCGAGCACAAGAGAACCGAATCACATATATATAAATGTTATCATGCCTAATAAATTCAAAAACCTAATTGGAATGGAACCCTAAGTGTAATTAATGGTCTAAACATGTGATTATAGTGGTTTTAATAAACCCTAAAACTGGACAGCATCATATGTCGAATTTGTGTGTGTTATAGATCCAATTTTATAAGTGCAATAATCTGGGTTTTTGTGGGAAAAGCTTATTTTATGTCTTAGTTAAGTTTTCCAAGTGGTTTGGTCGAATTTGGAGTTGTCTAAGTCGTATTTTTTGAATTTTACAAGATCAAGTGTCAAAGCTGAGAAAACGAGTCTGAAATTAGGTTGGATTCATCTAGGTGTTATCTGATGATATTTGCATGTTTTTGAGTGATTCTTGAGCCTAAATAGTATTACTTTGAAATAGCTTTTTGCAAAAATAAGTCTTGTGTCATTTGCAAACATGGAAGTATGATTTTTATATTTTTGGAGTTAGGGTGTCTGAATCTGAATTGCTGAGTTAAAATTTATAATGTAGTAAATGATTTTTAGTATTTAATCTATGAGGTTCTGGAACTTTTCCTTTGGTGGACATGATGTTTATATATTGTGTGACACCTGTAGCTTTTGGTTTGATGTGTTGAGTAGGGTGAGTGTGTTTGTTGGGGCCATACTTTTGGTGTGTGTAAATCTGGGTGAGTTCTGGACAGGTCTGGACTTATGATTTTCCGTAGGTCTTTTAGCATGGAAATAGAACCCACCAATTTTTGTAGAGTCTCTTAACTCATATGGGAACCCCTGGGATTTTGCTTAATTTCATTTGAGCTAAGTAAGTATTTTATAAAAATCGCTAAAGTCTGGTCCGAATATGAGTTTAAGAAACTGAAAGATAAAATATGATATCAATAGGTAACACACTTACAAATGCATAAGAAGCTTATAAAATGAGAATATACTATTACTCTAAGAATGTTAATGCGATGAATCCGTTATAACTTTAATGATGCTAATAAGTATTAAATAAATCATAATCCGTGTAGATTCGTTGAAGGAGACGCGACGTTACATCTTCGTGTTCCTACATTCGTTTGCTTTCCTCTCATTTGCTTTAAGGTACAGATATTCTGACCTTTTCAGTAAAGGTTCCTTATGACGTTATCTTTTCGTTAGCTTTTCTATTTCAGTTATTAGGATTCCCTATGCCATTGCTACGATTCCCTTCTGTTTATGTGAATCTCTGTTTGTCTGAACTTCTGTTTGTTGAACCTTGCTATGTTTGAGTATGAACTTCTGATTATGAACATCTGATTATGAACATTTGATTATGAACCTCTGATTATGAACATATGATATGTGACTGTGATATGAACCTTTGATTTCTGAACATTTGATATGAACCCTTTCTGATTTGTTCGATCCGTTGTTTATCTAAAACATCTGTTTAGTGAACCATGAAATATCTGATTTGGACTTTATGATATGAAACTTCTGATATATATATCTGTTGACCTTATGATGAATTATGATCTGTGTCATTTATGACAATCTGTTTGACCTAAGTAAGTTTGATTAACCGAGCCAATATTTCACTAGTCATGGGGGTTCCATGTCCGTATCAGTGATGCACCTCTGATATGACTCTAGGGCAGTAGAGTGATGTTCTGCCACGTCCCTGGATGGTGGAGCATATTTTGTATATGTAGGAAGGGGCGTATGGATGCATCATAGATCTGATCTGTTATCTGATATGATTTGTCTGGTGAATGATGTCGTGTGCAATACGCGTCTTCACAAAATTCTGGGAGCTAGCTACTCCATTTGTTATTGAGGTCTCCCCTCATATTATATAAGGTATTCCGAGGTCACCCCTCCGAATACGATGGTTACTTGTGATATGTTATGATCTGTTATGTTTCTGGGCTCGTGGTGGATGACTAAACGTTTATCTGTTAATTCTGTTTTATGAACTCTGTTTATGATTCGGTAGCTTCCAATGCTTCTATTTACAAATCAGGTTTATTATATGTTTATTGAAGGTGATTATGCTTTTATATGTTTATGTGACTATCGTTTACTATGCTAGAATATGATTAATATGTTTATATGTGATTCACATGTTGTCATCTGATTATATAATGTCTTACTGTTATGTGAATTCGTTGATCTGCGTGATAACTATGCTAGTGTGTAATTGAGTATTCTGAAAGTTTAGTAAGTATGATTGTTCAGTTAATCTGGTGAACTTTGCCTATCCGTTAGTGTATCTATCTGCTTATATTTGACCTGCCATGATAAGATCTGCTTGTATTAAGATTTGATCTGGGAAATGGATTAACTAAGGATATCTGTTTTGATAATTTGCTAATTGCTATGCTATGTCTTTTGCTTATTTAGTTATAGTATCTCCTACTGTGTTCTCTATTAGCATGTGTGACTGCCATGACTTTGACTGCTAATGTTTCCACTGTTATGATACTGAGTAAGTTATTAATGTAAACTATTTGACTTGTGTGAATGCCATGTTTATTTTCTGGTAATTATTTCCATTAGCCTTTAGACTTTTCGTTTGGCTTATATGCACTCTACTTGCTGATTTATTATGTGCTTGGTTATTTGATGTGTTTCCGTCTGTGTCATCAATATGCTATATGTTTGTTCTTATTTGTTATGTGTTCTTCCAGATTTCTGTATATTTGTGTTTCCGCAGAATCCTCCATGATTCATTGAATCTCATTCCGTTACGATTTTGTTATTCGTTTCTTTGTTTCAAGTTTGTATTTCTGTTTTTGTTTAGTTTTTGTTCTGTTATATCTGTTCACTGGGCTTTGTAAGCTCAGCCGCATTTTATTTTCCTGTGGCAGGTATTAGGCATTCAAGATGAGCTTGTGGGATGGCTGATCTGGGTTGAGAGTAGAACTGAGAGCAAGTTGTGACTATAGAGATCCTAGATTTATTTTGATTATTAAGTTATTATGTTTTCTTTTGATTATTTTGTAAAGGCTTCCGCTATTGTATACTATTTAAAGTTCTGATATGAAACCGTATTGTGATATCTTTACCCTTGTCGGGTTGGGGTGTTACAACTTTTCTGGTCCAGACAATACAACAAAGGCCATATTGTGTCATCTGAATTCCTCATTTGAGAAGGACGTTGTCTTTCGGAAGTATATTGACAAATTAAGAGTCAAGGAGTTTGATGACCATGTTATTATGCTTGGAGAATGGAAATCGATCTTGAAGGAACTGGGGGTTGATGAGAACCAGATTCTCAAGTTTACATTAGATGTTGAAGTATTGAAAAACAGAGGGGATGTTGTTATGACAGTTGAATGATATTCCCATTGTCTAATGTCTGTTTAACTTAAAACAATTACTTGTGGGTTATTATGGGTTTACATTTGGTATGCTTTTTGTTTATATGACTAACTATTCCATGTAATTATAATGTATCTGAATTAGTATCTTTTGTATATGCTTCTATGGTAGATTACTAAATGATATTTTTAGGTAATATGTTTTCGCATTCTGTTGCCTAATTTGTTGGTTATTTTGTTGTTAATAATCAATTATGTTATGTTCAAAAAATAATCAATTCTGTTTGCTGCATGTCATTACATTGTATATTCAAATGTTATGTTTTTCATGTAAGTAGCTTGGTTGCTGTTTGGGCTATAATTTTTTGAGTGTGGTGAATCAGTTTTGTAAATGTCATTTGGGCTGTTTGTAAGATCTATAACTATAAAACTTGGCTCAATGAATTATAATATTTAACATGTATTGGGCTTTGTTTAGTTTATGTTTTATTTGTTTGATTATTTAATAGTCCAAAATATATATTGGATTTTTTGTCACTTTGTAATAACCAACAATAAAAACATATTAAATAATACATAACTTACTATATACACTTTTTAGTAGCTGACACTACACACATATCAAATACTCCTACATAAGTTACTGTACTTAATAGTGGCCAATCTGAATCATCAACATTAATTTGAGGCTTGTTTTTTTCCGGTCATCTACTTAAAACAGGTAATCCAGCTGGTTCTTCATGATTGTTTCATATTCTATAGTTATAGTTCTATGCATTTGTTTCGCAGTTGGTGTTGTTTTGTTTTTTATTATTCTATTGATAAAATGTTATTGTGTTAAGTTTGATTGGACCAAATATTATTGGTCCTTTTTGTGGGCATTTACAGTTTTTCAATTAGGCGAAATAGTATTGGAGTCTTGGTTATCATATTCTGCTTTGAAATTGCCAGGTTTAGTAGAAAGTCAAAACCCTAAGTTTAATTGCACAATGATTTATACTCACTGGTTGTTTCCTATAATTTGTTACTATATTCACCTTAGAAATGTTGTTATTTGGACATATTTGTTTGATTTTACCATTGTTGGTATATATTTATTTTTGCATATAACTTTGTACATGTTTGTTGCGTTTAGTGTTCTTTCTTATTTATAAAATTAGTAGAGTTTTAATATTTTTTGTAACTGTTTTATAAGGTAATCATGCCAATTGTGTTTGTGGTGCGACCAAACATATCTGTGTAACCTGGGTTTCATGAGCTTCCTCAAGTATTTTCTGAACTTGTCTTTAATGGGAATCGGCATTTATATTTAACTGGGGTTCAAAGACAACGGAAAAAAGTAAGGATTGTTGCCCCAGTTGGAGGTCCCATTAGGATTGTAGGTAACAAATGGGTAGAATTTGTTGATGAAAATTTGTATACGGATGTTCACATGATACACTTTGTTCAAGAAGGTGACGACTCTTTTTACGTTACTGGCTATGATTCCCATGGGTTGGAAGTTGAGGAATATGCTGATGTAGAAAGTCGTCATATAAGGTTTTAGAGTTATAGGCTGCCATACCCTCATATTCCACAGGTGATTTGATTTATATATTTATAAGAATTACATATTTTTTTTTACGTTTTTTACCAATAAGTGTTATTATTTGTCATAATTGTGAATCATGTTGTTGTCTCAGACATTGCTTGCAAATTTTGTAATTGGTATCGGGGTGGAATCTACCATTGTTGTTGTTGTTGAAGGAATAGAGTTTAATGTGGATGTAAATTTTGAGGTCATGTTGATAATGTTGTGTATGTTATGGATGAGCAAATGTGGTTGGCTGCTCTTCAATATTCCAATATTGATTTTGGGGATGTTATTGTTTTTACTAATTTGGAAAATCACAGCTTGAATATAAGCGTGTTTGGTGTTAATGGTAGAGCAAAGATACAAGGGCGGTTTCTGGGTGTTACACAGTTGTTTTTTCCACAACATGATCTTGATGATCAGGATGCAGGTTGTATATCTAGAAGTTTATGTGTTTTTTGTTTGTTATTCAGTAATCTCATAATCTTATTCGATTGATATCATTAATTTTAAGGTATAATATGTTTTCACATATATCTTTAAGATTTACTTTTATATATTTGAAACAGGGGATGAGCGAATGCATCACATTTGCCAATGGTTTGGTCACTTTGATCATTTTGGTGAGACAACTGAAGTCTTTTACAAAAGATCTTCTGAAATTCTGGCGTTTTCTCGACTTGTAAGTTATGAGTTTTTTTTCCCTATGAATTTATAATATAATTGAGACTAAAATACACCGTTGGTCCCTATACTTGGCAAGGTGCATCGTTATGGGACAAAACCCGACCTTTTCATCGCCATAGGTCCAAACCTTGGCCATTAAATGCCAGAATCGTCCCTTGACCAGGATTGGGACAGTCAAACCGATTTTCTTCGAGGGTATTATAGACCATTCACTTTTTTGACCCAACCTTCAACCCAGGGACCAATTGTGAGTATGACTACTAGCCGTTTCTTCCCTGATACGCTTGCATTTAATTTCGCGGGAACCAATACACCCACCCAACAAACAAGTTTACCAATCACATAAAACAACATTATCCAGAAACGATAAACTGCAAATCAAAATCAAGAATATAAATCCTCATTTCTAGAACTCAAAAGACCAACCCAACTTCCAACAAAACCATGTTGATCGATCGTTTTACCAACATGCCAGATGAAGCGATCACTAACATTTTGAATCGGTTGCCTTTGTTAGAAGCGGTGAGAACCTCTAGTTTAGCGCGAAACTGGAGGTCTAAGTGGACTTTGCTCACCGATGTCATACTTGATGAGGATTTCTTTTATTATTTAACATACGAGTTTGATGGGAGGCTTGTTATTAGATTCTTAAATCGGCTTATGGGTCCAATAAGAAAGTTTGCCTTCGCTGTAGAGCCAAGATCAATTATTGGAATAGACAACTTTCATTATGAACAGATTCATGAGTGGCTCTTGTTTTTGGCTGACAATGGAATTGAGGAGCTGATTATTACAAACTGGTATGGTGACCCAGTTACGTTCCCAACCCAACTTTACTCTCGTAGTGAGTTCCAAATCTACTGAGCTTAGAATTGATTCATGTCAATTTTCTAAGCGGTACAGTTTGGGACTTTATTGCTGGTTGTCCCTCACTTGAGTCTCTTAAAATGAATCGTCCTAGTACAAACGAGATGAGACTATGGGATATTGCAAAACTTGGGAATTTGAAGAAGTTACATTTGTCATTAGGTCGTTATAATGTTGTGACGACAATCACAACATCCGATATCTTTCATTTGACAAGACTTCAAAATCTTGAGACCCTTACATTGGATTTTGGTGATTGCACGGTAAGAACAATTTCAGTTTTACAACTTATAATTTAACAATGTTATAGAGATGTGTAACAGTAATGAAATTTAATCTGTAAAACTTCTTGTAGTTGATACATGAAGCTAATCCTAGGATGAAGGTGCCATTTGTTTCCCTGATTAACCTTAAGCTGTCCGATGTCGATTTTGGGAATAGTGTTATGGTAGCGTTCACCATTGTAATGATTCGGTCATTTCCGAATTTGAAAATGATGGATACCAGAGTAAGTGTAATGCTGTAATGCATATGTATCAAATAAAACATTCCTAAATTGCCATGTTTGTGTATCTCAAACACTATTTGATTTTTCAGGCTGCAAACACGCTTAGTGATCTACCTTTGCAAAAATTTTCCACTATTGTAGACACAAACACATTCAGCCATGGCCAACTACAGACAGTGGTGTTTCGAGCTTTTCCCAGAACAAAGCATGAAATAACTTTAATAAAGTGTATACTTGCGTGTTCCCGGTCGCTAAAGACAATCAATATCAGGCAAAGCGATAGGAGTCATGATGGGAATGAAAATACCAGGAACAATTGGGAGTTGGCTATGAAGCTGTTGAAACTCCACCGAGCTTCCCCCACAGCCGTGGTAGATTTCTTTGACTGGTTGTAGTTTAAGTTTGGGTTGAATACTCTTGGACAATTAATGTTGCAAAATAGTTTTGGTAATTTTGTACAGTAATTGTTTATATGGTTTGCTTAAAATTAGATTGTTCATATGTTGTTGTTTGTGCGTATTGTAGGTGATGAAAGTTTGACATTCAAAAGTCAAACTTTCATTTAGCATTTTAATTTGATTGTAGCAAGTAAAACTGCATTTCCAGTTTACTTTAGTTAGTCAATACTTGAAAATGGTGAATGTGTTAACTGTGAACGAGAGTCGTAATGTCAGAAGGATTGAAAACCTTTGGAAGATTAAGTGCAAAAGGCATAATGGTATTTGAAGTTTGATGATAAGGATGACTAGTGGAATGTTCAATAATATATAGAATGGTATTTGACTTTGTAAAGTCAATATTGCAAAACCATTACTCAATATTTGTTTTGGAGTGAATTGATAATTTGATATGTTTTAGAAGTTTGAATTAACAAAGTCAAACTTCTAATGGTTTTACGTAAGTTGGCAACTTGAGGGACCAATTGTGTATTCTAAAGTGATTATTGGGCGGGAGTTTTAAGTATGACAACGGCAACCAAGAAAAATTCAGGGACCGAGTGTGAAAAAAAAGTAACTATTAGACCCTTGACCGTCTCTTACCGGAGACGATATTAACTAGTGCACACCAAACGATAAACTCATCTACCACTTTTTCCACACACACACAATTTTCCAATGGCAGATTTCCCCATTTTAAACGAACTCATGGAGGTTGCTGATTCCCCAAATTTGAATGATCGTATGGCTATCTGGTTTGAAGAAGAGGCTGCCTAAGAAGGGATTCTGAGGAAGCTAGTTCTTCAGTGCATCCAGCATCTGAAGACAGGAATCATCAAGCGTAGGGAGCTGATAGAAGAGAATCAAGCTCTGGGACCTCGTGGAATTGCGCTTGACTGTGTGGATGCGCTGACCAAAATCCAGTCGAGGCACACAAACCAACTTGCCCAACTCATACAGATTGTTGGTCAAACAGATGAAGGTATTGAGTTCAACCAAGAGTTTGTTAAGAAAATGGCTGAACATAATGCCTGAATTTTTGGTTTTCCATGGGGTAGATAAAGGCGGTCTTTTGGGTGATAGTTTTGGGAATATAGGTTGCTAAAAAGGGTATGTAAATTAGATTTGATGTAGTTGGTTATGATGTTTAACAGACTTTATTAATGATAAAATATCATTTGGGTTATGTGTTGTTTAATCTGTTCTTGTATTGTGATATTGGGTGTATTTTAGTGTAATTAGTATCAACAAAACCAAACATCCCCTTATATCAGCATAACCAAACATGCCCTTGTATCAGCAAAACCAAACAGGCCCTTGTATCAGCAAAACTTTAATCAGTAAAACCAAACACCCCCTTGTATCAGCAAAAGCAAAGGCAATGGTTTAAAAAGATGTGGTGAAAATGCAAATACTTTAGCACTAAATCATAATGTATCAACAAATATCCACTTGTATCAGCTAAACCAAACGACCCCTTTTATCAGCAAAAGTTGTTACAGCAAAACCAAACACCCCCGTATCAGAAAAATTAGAGGCAGTGGTTTCAAAACACGGGTTGAAAATGCAAACGCTTTAGCAGTAAACAACAATGTATTGACAATGGTGTATTGTAACATCTTGAATTTTGACTTACCAAAGTCAAACAAACTTATGAAAACCAACAAATTGTAACTTTTGGGTAAGTCAAACCTATTAAGAAATGCAAAACGATTTCAAACACAATTACTTAAATAAGAACACAAAATTTTATTCATCGATTTCATGTTCTCAAGAACTACAAATGTTTACTATCATCTAAACATACACTTAGCTAGACCCACAACTCTCCCTATCATCGTTTTCCTTCTTTTCCTTCCTTTCCTTAAGATATTTCAACAAAATTTCCAGATTTTTAATCCTTTCTCCCAAATCGTTAAACTTTGATAACAAGATGTCATCCTCTTCCTTCTCCTTCTTAACACCCAAACGCTTTTCATTTTGGCAATCTGCTTTCCTCAACGAACTCAACAAAGCCTTCCCCTTATCGTTTTGTGCCATTATTGTTTTTCTTTTTGCTTTGGGTAGAATGTGTGTTGATTGTATTTTAGGGTTCACTCTTGGTCGTAGCCGATACATATATGGCTGAAGGTTGGGTTACATTTTAACTAGGTTGGGTCAAAAAAGTGAATGGTCTATAATACCCTCGAAGGAAATTGGTTTGACTGTCCCAATCCTGGTCAAGGGACGATTCTGACATTTAATGGCCAAGGTTTGGACCTATGGCGATGAAAAGGCTAGGTTTTATCCCATAACGATGCACCTTGCCAAGTTTAGGGACCGACATTGTATTTTAGTCTTTTCATAATTTTTAGCTTTTTAAATCTATTTTAAAAGTTCAAAATTAGTTTTTAATTCAAATAAAACCAAGACAAACCAAAAAAAATAGTTTTAAATTTCAGATAATTTTTAAATAATCTTCTTAGCTGTAGAAAAATATTAGTTCACTTTTAGGGGTTAAATTAGATTAGTTTGCATTTTAATTTACGTTTTAATAATTACGTTATTTGCGTTTTTAGTTATAATTTGCGTTATTTGCGTTTTTAGTTATAATTTGCGTAATCAGTAGTTTTAATTGCCTTTTATTATAATTCCTTGCCCAGTAATTTAGAAATCACTCAAAATCCTTTTTACCCATTCAAATCCCGAATTACGCAAAGTGAGTTGTTAGCTCCATTCATCCCTCGCTATGAACGATCCGGGGATTCAAACCTAATACGTTTGAGTTTCCCAATACTACAAATTCTTATAATTGGTTTTCCTAAATCAGTATACATAAGCATTGTGTATCATAAAC